>CM072818.1:67421741-68021741 GCA_036937905.1 Salvia rosmarinus
CGTATCCGGATACAGTCCCGTAGTCAGCACGAAGTCTCGACCGCTCAACCGCTCATCCCGCTCGCTCCACCTCGCTGCATCCAAAGCGTAACACGTAAACCCCAACGTGTTGCGATTAATTATAGACGCATGCTAGGTTTATAATCAATGTATGGTGAATTAAACACCCAAGATGGATCTCTGGGCTAGGGTTAACATACGCTTTCCCACACTGGTATGGAGCCCGGATCAGAATTCGCTCGCTGGATTAATTCACGCTGATTATTACGCGCGTTATTATAATTGTGGATTTGTCGCTCATCGTGGCTCGCTTTGTTTTGTGGTTTTGTTTTTACACCACCAGAAAATCCGTGGTTAGATTAGATTTATTATGTAAATCTTATCCGTAAAGAAGAACGAAGACGAACAACAAGAACTAAACGACGGGAACAGATTCCCTCCCGCCTCGGTGGTTTCGCGGCGAAGTCTCGCGATCGCCGGGCGACGGGGCGCTGCCGCTGGGATCCCCGGCGCTTTAGCGAACCCGGTCGCGAGGATACCCGCGAGGCGCGCGCCAGCGGCGAGCACGGGCGCGGCTGTCAGGAACCCGGCCAGAGCGTATCAGTCGCGAGGTTTGGCGGCCCGATGTCTCGAGGCGACGTCGGCTGGGCGTGGCCCGCACGCAGCTCGCGGGTCGCGGCGCAGCGACCGCGAGGCAGCCGCGAGGAACGGCGGCAGGCGCTGAGGTCGGGCGCGATCGGCTTAGCCCAGCCGCGCCCAAGACTCTTATGGGCCGACCGCCCGCACGCCTTTAGATTCGCCCGTGCCCGCACGCGAGGCCCAATTGTTGAATCCGTCCGTGCGGCACGCCGGGCCGCTTAAGTTTAAATATCGACTTTGTAAATCTATGTAATAGATTAGATTTAATTGTGTGTTTCACGATTGGGCCGATGAACGCTTTATTTTATTTTATCGCTCTATGCATGTCGTGGATGTTTAAATAATGCAGAGTATGCTATGTATGTTTATATTACGCTGACAAACCTTAAGTGTTTTACGTAATCGAGCGCATAGAAGTACGCAGGTTTATCACGCTTATCACATATTTTAGAATTTCGCGAGCATGTTTTACATGTCGAGTTCTATAGAAAGCATGCTAGGATTACGTGATCTCGCATGGACAAACCTTGAATAAAAAGACTAAGCAAGCAACCCGACAAATTAATTTTCAAATTAAAATGTCGACACTCCACTTTTGATCTCTAAACAAAGGAGACGACCGTGAGTAAACGCCCACACGCTGGCTTGTTTGACTGCTTATCATAAGTTTGTTAGATGAGATTTCTAAATAAAACATTTTAAATCTATGAGAAGTTGGGAGTTTCATGTGTAAACGTCCACACGTGGCTTCAGAGCGCATTTTCATATGTCTCTCAGATAGATATAAAATGAGATAACAAAAGAATTTGAATTGGAAGCGGTATGGTCCGAGGAGTATACCAATTCTAAGAATTCATCTTCTCGTTAAAATTGTGGTCATTGCTAGACATCACCTCAAGTACAACTTCCCAAGTTCCTTCGCGGATAGTGATGGGTTCAGAAGTCCAATCATTAATTCGTTGTCATAAGGATAAGTGACATGGATTGAAATTAAACGCACTAAAGGTAAATTTTAGTCCGGTCGAGGGGTTCATGTAAACGCCCACCGCGCTGTATGTGGATTCTTGGCGATTGGGTTTCAATTATATTGTTTATCAAAAGGTTACAATATTATTGTTACGAATTATTTGTGATCATATGCTTATGTGTTTTACATTATCGCTTCTATATGTCTCTACCGATTATCAATATGCTCGCACAAACTGCCTATCCGTCCAAATTTTATCGAGTGGAAACGAAACATTTGTAGTTCTCACCGCCAAGAAAATTTATATATACTCACTACACCTCGTCCCAAACCTCTAGACGATTTATCTATCGATGAGGAGCGCAAGGAGCACAGAATGGGACAAATCAATAGAATGGCGTGCGCTTCTTTTGGTCAATGTGCGAGTCCTTGCAACTCAAGATCAAGAGATGGACGACAGCCACATATGGCTAAATCTCATGAAATGTATGAGAGTTGACGAATCGCTTGTCATAATTGTGACAAAATTAATTATGTCAAGTTCTATGAAGGAAAGCGATCTAGTGCATGACCATGTAGAGGATGATCAATCTCTTCTGAGAGCTCGAATGGGAGGATATATATGACGAGTCGAATCGATATGATCCTCAACGCCAGTTTTGATGACTTTCGTTATGGAGTAGTCCTTTATGATAAGAGTTATACTCTAGATTCATTGCAAGAGGACTTAGTAACTGAAGAAAGCAAAGAGCAAGGTGCATTGCCAAGACGCACTCTAGGGAAACCGCTTTATCGAAAGATGAAAAAGGAAAGTGGAATTCTGAGATGCTAAGGCTAAAGAAAAGATGGGAGTAATATAAAGGCTCTACCAGGTTTGAAAAGCAAAGGAGAAGGGCAAATGCTTCGCGCGGTGAGATCGGCAGCGAAGCCAAGTGCCCTATGCTCGCGCTCAGTATGCCGCTTGCTTTTAGTAACGGAAACATGTTTAGGACTGTTCTACCCATTCTGGGTAGTAGATACCGAACTGATCATGTTTGTTACACCTGCGGGGTTCCCGGACAAGGAGCGCTTTGATGGCGAGATAACGATTCACGGCAACGCCAGCGAAAGTCAAGCAGCTTGGAGATGTTCTTTATGTTTGGGACAAGCTTTAGTTTAAAGACGCTTTATATGTGCGGATTTTTAGGAACCTTGTTTCTTAAATTATTTACTCATGGATATTTCGTTATTTTTGATAGTGGTGTTTCTATCATAAGAAATGACGGTTATCCGTGGTGCACTTTATATAATTCGCTTTATACTATTTCGCAAAACATAATACCTATAACTATGTCGCATCTTCATCAAACCCTAAAAGAGAAAGTTTCTTCGAAGATGACTTACTTTTCTCTCGATCTTAGATTAGGTCACATCAATCTAAATAGGATCCAAAGACCGGCTAAGAACTGGGTTGGGTAATCTCACTTACATCGCTCCCGCCTGCGAACTCGTAGTATAAAAAGATGTCGACTGCACTTCAAAGCGGCGGTTATAGAGCCACGTAAATGTGAGTTAGTCATTTCGACTCGTGGACCGATGTCCACACAAGCTCGGAGGGTACGCAGTATTTTACTGACGAACTCGGTACGGATACATATACCGCTTCACCGCAGTCCGAATGCTTTGAGAAATTAAAGAGTTTAAGGCGGAAGTGGAGACGGCTAGGTAAGAGATCAAGTCATCATGTCCACGCGTGGCGAATACCTCGAAGAAGTTTACGGACTATCACAAGGGGATTACATCCCAACTAGACTTCACGGCACACCCACGAAAATGGTGTGTCGAAAGAAAATAGGACTCTTTTGAAATGGTTAGATCATGAGAGTTATGCCACATGCCTATTTCGTCGGGGTATGCCTTAGAGATTGCCGATACTTGCTAAATCTAGACCAAGTCATCGATAAGACCCTTCGAGTTGTGGTTCGCGAAGCCCGTTAGCCACATAAGGATATGGGCAGTCGACACGTCAACAACGAAGGTCGCAAGTTGAGGTAGATCGACGCAAGGCGTTTATCGGCTATCCAGAGAACGAAAGGTGGTTTATTCTATACCTAAGGATCGAAGGTCATTATTAACTAATGCCCGATTCTTGAAGAGGATTATATAAAAATCAAAAGTCCAAAGTTGAAATCATTCTTCAAGAATTAGAAGATGATCGATTTCACCACCGACAGGCAAGGTACGAGATGTCGAGTTCAGTGGGGATCGACACCGATACTTCAAGAAATCGAAGTGGTCGAGTTCCGCGAAGATACCGACCGCATAAGTTGGTACCTACACGAAGTTGTGCAAGATGAGAACCACAAGTTACGCACCCACCGTTGTCATTATGTCTATAGCACCGTCAGAGGGGAGGTTGTTCGTCAACCCGAGCGATTTATGCGTGGGTGAATCGTCTGATTTAGTCCGAAAACAACAGCAATAATCGACCCATGAACGACAAGTGAGGCGATCAAGACAATGATGCAAGATCATGAAACTTACGTTGACGCAGGTGGTAAAGTCCCATGGATTTACCCAGTTCTAGCGAGAGTTGTGTGTATCGTTAGATGTCAACGGTAATGTGGTATTTCTCGCACTTTACAGATGACATTCTTCTATTTGGCAACAATGTAGTTGTTATCGACGTAAAGAGTTGTTTATCCGATCGTCAAATGAAAGACTTAGGAGACGGTACATTCTTGGGATCAAGGTTTACCGAGATCGCAAGAGAAAAATGTGAGCTTATCTCAGCGCCTTACATGAATCGTGATTACTGTTTAGTATGCACCGCCAAGAAAGGATTGCTACCTTCGCATGGCGTCCTTTATTCAGCGGCGCTCACCATGACCAGCAGAGATAGAGAAATGAGACAAGTTCCTACGCTTCCGCCGTAGGAAGTCTCATGTATGCAATGCACGACGAGGTCCGACATCCGCCTGCAAGAAGCATAGTAGTTAGATATCGCCCAACCTACGGACAGCACATGATCGCGAAGAAAGCATATACTCAAGACCACAAAGGACTCGAGATTATAGAGCTTACCATGAGATAGTCTAATGCCTTGGGTTATACTGACTGGATTTCCAAGCAACCGTGATAAGAATAAGTCTACCTCGACTATGTGTTTACCTTGGGAGGTGGAACCGTATCCCGGAGTGCAAAGCATGATGCAGTGCGGACTCTACCATGGAAGCTAATATGTAGCCACCGAAGGTACTAGGCGAGGCTGATGGTTCAAGAACTACCTCAAGGATCTAGATGTGGTACCGGTTTGCTCAAGAGTATCATAGTTTTCTCGTGATAACTCTGTGCAATGGCAAACTCGAAGGAACCACGCACCCAAAGCAACCTAACACATGAGAGAAAGTACCATGTCATACGAGAAATCGTTAGACGGGGACGGTCGATGCAAAGATTGATACGACGGATAACCCAGCGGATCCATTCACTAAAGCTCGCCGCAATAAGTCTACGCTGGGACGCAGAGGACTGGATATGTTGATGGCACCCACTTAGAAAGGAAACTTTTGTATAAGTGGAAAGCAAAGTGATGGTTGTTTGTAATTGCTAGTAGAAAGACACATTGTATACTAAAAGTTTGCTTTAGTATAAGTGGGAGATTGTGGATTTGATAATCAAAGCTTGTTGAGCTTGTATACAATGTTTCTCGCTACCACTATTACAATCTCCTATCCGATTAATATTGATTGCATATATCGTCCCCTTATCTCATATATAAGTTAGATCATACGTGTAGAAGATCACGAAGTCCGTATGATTGGTCAAGCTTAATGAGATATAAAAGTTTCACCGGACGACTTAAGGCGAGTTAGCTGGTCCTTAGCGCAGATAGATGATGACTGACTTAGTTGCTTGTCTATGCTGGTACGCCTCGACGTATCAAGGATCACAGGAGAGAGTTCTTCTTTCGACCGTCGTGAAGAACCAAGATCTCGGGACTTAATAATCTAAACCTCGATAAGGTATTAGGAGTATGAGTTGCCGACCATCACTTGACTTGTTATGAGCGAGGTTAAGTGTTCTAACCCAAGATTCTCCGCATCTTGGGTGGTGGCGCGTTGTATGTCACGCCAGTTATCTCAGACGAGTAACCGTATCCGCTAGGATGATGACGCCCCTAAGGAGTCAAAGGTTTATTGTACTAAACCCTACAGGTGAGTTAGCTCAAGACAATAATAAGGCGAAGTACTACTTAAGAAATAAGGATATTAATCGCTTAACGATTGCTAGAAATGATTAAGGACGCTCGATATCTTAAATACGGGATTCGTAATGTCTAAGTGCAAGCCCGACTCAACTCTGTAATAAAGGGTAAGTCAACATTCTTTCTAGTGGCATGATCGAGTGTTTATAAATTAATTTATGTTCGGGGAACATAAGATAATTAATTTATTTGAGGCCCATCTTTATTCCTTGCATTTGATCCTCCGGGCCCATCCGGCCCATAGACTCGTGGAAATCTACGCGTCTATACTTTAAGGCAAGATTTTATTCTCTTTATCCCACAAGGATATAATTATATTTATGGAATATGCATAGATCCTTTCCATATAAGATTATGGTAATAATCTCGAGAGTATGGAAATAATCCTAAGAGTATGGAAATAATCCTAAGAGTATGGAAATAATCCAAGTGTATGGTAATATTCCATATGGATTATGGTAATATTCCATATAGGATTATGGTAACATTCCATATAGGATTAAGGTAGTGCATTATAAATATAAGGTATGAGATAATGTCAGCACTCACTCACAATTACAAGCAAGAATTTTCGCCACCCTCATAGCTCTGAGAGAGTTTTCTAAAATGTGAGAGTCGGATTTTCCGGTGTATTCTCCATAGCTCGCCTCACTCGACGTTGAGTTTGGGTATCCGGATACATGTCCGAAGGTCAAAGCACGCAGTCTCGACGCTCAATCAGTCATCCCGCTCGCTCCACCTCATGCATCCAAAGGTAACACGTAAACCCCAACGTGTTGCGATTTAATTATATAGACGCATGCTAGGTTTATAATCAATGTATGGTGAATTAAACACCCAAGATGGATCCGGGCGAGGGTTAACATACGCTTTCCTACATGATAGCGCTCTAAGCCGCTTTCAAAAGCCGCGATAAGCATACACTCTCTTCAAGATACTCAAAGCCCAATTCTCATGAGGAGAGTGCAGGTCCGCTCAAGACCTCAAGAGCTACCTCGCCAAGCTCCCCACTCTATCCGTCCCAAAAGAGGGAGAGGTCCTTTTCTCTACCTCCGCCGGACGAATCCATAAGTGACGACGCCGCCACTGCTTTATTTCATCACCGAGCACTAAAGGCCAACGAGGTATCAACCCCTCGAGAAGCTTGCTTAGCATTGGTAAATGCCGAGGTACGCCGATTTCCATGACATCGCATACAAGTCCTCATGACTACCCACTGCAAGTATTGGACGGCAGATCGGAGAATCGCGAAATGGGCAATCGATCGGCGAGCACGAGATAACCTTCTCCGCAGCCATCAAGGTCAGCTCTAGCGTTTCCTTCCGAGTCTAACGCCGAAAACAAGCCACCGAGTCCGTGCGTAGCCAAGCGAACCCATGGTTGAAACACCGGAAGGCGGCAACTCTACGCTGATGAGCCGAAACAAAGCGATGAGGTATCTTACTCCTAGGCCTGGACGACAAGAGATCAGCCTACTGGCCGATTCACATTAAAATACGAATAACGAAGGGAGTATGAGCACCTGATCGCAGACTTCGCCGCTCAAAGTCTCGAGATACGAGCGAAGTTCACGACTCTCAGTGCTGAAGCCGAAATGTTGGGAAAATACGAGGCAAAAGCGCGAATGAAGAGTATCTCGAAAGCAAAAAGCTCGCAACGGACTTTCCACTTCCGGATAGTTCGCATCCCGGAGCAAAATAGCGAGTGACATCTTAAGTAAATTGGCCTCCATCAACGAGCCCGCATGAGAGAAGTCCAGGGAGCATAAGCGACTGCCGAAGACGAGCCGAGGTCGACATAGTCTCGGATGAAGAACCCAATTGCGACTCCATTCGAGTACACGAGAAGGGCTGAACGCCCGCAACAAGTGAGGCTAGAGGATCTCGAACAAATCTCGCGATATACAATGGGAAGTCTGTCATGAAGTCATATCTCCAACCCCTCTTTGCTTGGGTCGAACGAGCCAATTACGTTCTACGAAATACACGAGGTTCGATGGGAAGTCACATCGGACCCTGGGCCTTGTCAAAGAAAGTCATGACGTGGGATACTATCGTGCAACAATGTTCCAAGACTCGATGACCTCGTAAAAGTGTCCGTGTCAAATCCAGGAACGCATAAGGCTACCCGCACCGACCCCCGCGCAGCCTCGCCGCTTTATGCAGATGGGGATTGACATTGTGGCCCTTTTGTAAAGCACCGGACAGCGCTCAATTTTAATTGTTGATCGACTACTGGTAAGCGAGCTCGCGAAAATCACAAGCAAGAACGCTCAACTCGTATGGAAGAACATAGTGTGCTCGCATCCCCATATCCTCCTTTCGGATAACGAACACAATTCACGGATAAGGCATTAAAGAAGGTGTCAGAGCTTTGGATCCAACAAAGTTCACGTCGTGGCCATCCTCAAGCAAATGGTCGACCGGTTACCAACAGGACCATCGTAAGGGTCTAAAAACTCGCTCGACCGAGCTAAAGGCCTCTGGTGGAAAATTTACCGCAGGTCCTATGGTGCATCGAACAACGCTCGACCCGAAGCGAAACACCATAGCAGCGGGGATGAACCCGCAGCAGATCGGAGACCGAGTCCTCGTATCTGACTCTGCCGCAAGCAATGGGAAAATCTACGGCTGATCTAGACCTACTCGAAGAGAAGAGACCTCGCCACATCGGAGTGTCGTACAAGCAACAAGTAGCTCGGTATTACAACCGGTCGTTAAACCGACAACCAAGTGGGCGACCTCGACTGACATAATGAAGTCACAAGCCGCAGCTCCAGTGGAACATGGGAAGGACTTCAAGGTGCATCCTCGGCAAAGGGGCCTATAAGCTCGCTAATTATCGGTGAGCAATTACCCACGCAGCTACATCGTCCATCCAAGAAATATTATGCATGTGTCAAGGGTCGGGTCTTGTTTGGCATATTTTAAAGTCGTTAGAGTCGTCTTATTTGGTGGTCGCGGCATCTTTATCAATAAAATCTTTATTTTTACGAGTTCTACTCTTACCACGCATAATAATTCGATTATTTACCCCTACTGAGGACAAATTCTCGCGAGAGTCGATACATTCTTTAATCCGAATGAAAGTCTAAACGCAGCATGCCTACATACGAGATCGAACACCTTCGTTTATTTCGCGCTTCTCTATGTGGGAAGGGACCACCCCTCCGATGACCTGCAAAAACAGAACCATTCTCATAGTAGATCGTACGCTCGCTTATTTGGCTTCTATGTGGGCGAAGGGACCACCCTCCCGATGACCTCAAAACACAGAACCATTCCTACATACGAGATCGACTACCTTCGCTTATTTCAGCGTCTTCTATGAGACGAAGGGACCACCTCCCGATGACCTCGAAACATGAACCATTCCACATACGATCGACTACCTTCGACATTGAGCTTCTATGTAGACGAAGGACCACCCTCCGACGACCTCGGCAAAGGAACCATTCACATACGAGATCGACTACCTCGCTTAGTTCAGAGCGCTCTACTGTGAGCGAAGGACTTCAGTAAACGATTCTAACTGCGGAATTTCTACGAGGACCAGCTACTTTCGATATTACTCTTGTTCAATACAAAGGCAACAAGACACCATTCTTATTAAATAAAAGATGACAGTGTTATATTTTACATTTTACAAGGCGACGGATGGAAAGCGAGCAACTGAAAAATCGGAATTCAAGACATCTATCTAATCACCTCTACCTAGTCCCCGGTCTATATTACGAGCCGCCAGAGCGACCTCGGTCCTGACGATGAAGCTCTGAGCTCGGCCTCGCCACTTGATGAGCGCCGGTCTCGCGCATGGAGGTCCACGACGCGTTGGGCAATGGCCCGCCTCTAGCGCACCCCGGATCGCAACTGTGGTTCATTTATTCTAGACCGAGAAGCTCCGCGAAGAAGAGGCCTCGTGCGCCGTAAGTATGTACAGTCGCTGTGGTTGTCGGCGATAGATCGTATATCTCCCGAGCCTTTCAATTCACATCGCCCGTGAATTGCGGGAGTCTCAACCATACGCGCCGTACCGAACAACGGGCAGCACTCGACAACCTTGGCTTTATCGGATCGTCTCCCACCATTTCGGTGGATAACCTCCTATACTCGATGCCTCGCCTATCGCCTTGCCTTCTCCTGGCGACTCAAACGCCCTCCAATCCCAAAGCGAGCCCGGAGCTCGCCTCTCCCTGGCGGCTCATGTGACATCGACGCTCGCAGCGTGGCCGAGCTGCCCCTTTTATGGAGGAGTTCGACCTCTTTCAACTCAAGAGCTCGGAGGTCTTTGATTCGGTTCAACCATGAGAAGCATCAAACATTTGGAACAAGCGAATAAAAAAAGATAAGTTTCGACAAAACTTGTAATTTTATTAACATGCCCTTAGGCGAAAAATTGTTGTACATTTACATTCAAAAAAAAAATGCGAGATCAATGACCCCTGAAGCTTCGGCTATGTCAACGTCAGCTCCGGCGCCAGGCTCAGCCTCGGCCTCGGAACCACGGAGTCTCGCGCCCAGCATCCCGGTCCCGACCCTCTGCATGATCGCGCGTAAAGCCCTGTCGGGATCCCGATCCACCTACAGAAGGCACGCACTCGGACAAAAGAACGAGAGGAGGCAAGGCTGGCGACGGAAGCTCTCGGGCCACTCGGCGAGCACATCAAAATAGGTCGTCTCGGCGATCTCGTCTCCTCGCATCCATACTGCTTTGTCGACTGGGTAGTCTCGGCGACCTCTTCGATGCTGGGCGAGCTCGTCATTAAGCACATCGTCAAGGCGCGTCAGAGACATTCCCGGAAGCCGCCGACAGAAGCCTCTCTCCGCCGGCGTGCTTTCTCCAGAGCTCGCCATGTCGCCCCCGGACAACCTGCTCCACCAGCCTTCATCGAGCAACCTGCGCTCGCGGCTGCCGCCTCGCCCATACCGGCCCGCCCGACGGCCCAGCCGCCTCAATGGCCGCCGATCCGCCTCTCTTGACGAGGTCCGGATCTTAGCCTCGGCCTCGATATTTCTTCAGCGAGGGTATTATCCTCCACCTCCCGAGCATATCGGCCACCCCAAATCAGGCACGGCACCTCAAGTAATCGATAAGATCGGATACTCTGACACCTCCGCCCGCCCGCTGTACCCCTATAAAAATATACATCAGGTCGAAGAACACAATTTGGTTAACTCGTAAAGTATAAGGGTACAAACTCGTGAAAGAGGCGGTCGGCTTAGAACGACGATTCGACTCTTGCAAAGACCGGTCGGGACTTATCCTTCCGCTCTTCAAGCGCAGCTGGCGCGGCGAAGGGATCTCAGGCCCATAGTCATTTCGGCATGGCCCGAAATCCTCGCCGGAGACTCGGCTCGCCACCGAGATCGTTCGCCACACGGAGATCGGCTCCTTCCTTTCTTCTTCCTTTCCTTCAGCAGGTTCACTACAAAGGAAACACATGGTCAGACATCACGTAACTCATGAAATAAAGAGAAAACAAAAAGAAGAGGCCTCAGCCCATCAGACTCCACCGTGGAGGTAGGATCATAAGTCGAGCCCCCCCGCAAGCTCGGCTCGAGAAGACCTCGTCAACAAGGCCACTTTCGGCCGCCTCCAAGTCACGAAGCCTTGTCAATACACGGGCGATCTTATCGATCGCCATGAACTCCATATGTCCTCAAACCGCGGAAGAAGAACTTCTTCCGCGGAGATCTTTGATTTAATTCTGGCTTGAATTCCTACGGCTGATAGATAATACACCAGCGCCCCCGCTTGCAAAAGCAAGGCGAGCCCCAGGTAAGAGGAAAATTATGCCTATAGGCATAGACACCTAGGCGGCGTATGCGGAATGAGTTCGCGAGAGTGCAAGAGATAGGCGAACATCTCTTGAACTCAACATGTACATGAGGGTAGGAAGGACGAAGGCACTTTGCTACGCCTCGAATCAGCAACAAAACCATCTGAGGGGCACAAGCCCTATCCTCCGGACGGGGGCAACTAGCTCAATACTAGAGGGAATATTATATTGAAAACATATATCCCAATGTCAAATACTAAGATTGAAAGAAAGAAGACACTTTGCCAATCCCACGGAGAAACGCAGACACAACTCGCAGAGGATATGGACACGGTAAAGCAAAGACACTAAATCGTCGGGAAACATACACGATTTGGCCTGAGCGACTCGTTGGGAAGAGGTAGCCATTACTACTTTTGTTTATCGATGAACAAGACAAAAGCTTCAAGTCGTCAATGGCGTAATACTTGATGTTTTCGCAGGCAGAGAGGTTTTGAAATTGAGAAATGAAGAAGGCAAGTGATAAGAGAGGCTGTATCGAGAAGACATCTCCCCAATATGCACTTTATCGGAATCCACCGCTTGCATTTAATGCGCGTTAATCGTATCCCAGCGTCGATCAGACACGGCGGAAAATCCCGCTCAGGTCCTCGCTAACACTCGACAGCGGTATCTACAAGACCCGTTTAAACGCCTCGCTCGGTGAACGCAGATGAAAACCTCGGCCGCCCGCTCGGTGAAGCGAAGAAGACATCGCAACGCCGCCGTGAAGAAGACCTCGCCTAACGCCTGCGAAGCGAAGAAGACATCGGCTACGCCCGCTCGGTGAAGCCGATGAAGACCCCGCCTAACGCCCGCCAGCGGTTGAAGCCGATGAAGACATCGCCTAACGCCGTCGTGAAGCGGAAGACACTCGACTACGCTCGTCAAATAAAGCCGCTGAAGACCTGTCACGCCCCAGGTGAAGCCGCCGGAAGACTCTGGAACACCGCTACAAAACCCCGTCACAACAACCCCCATCCATCATGACCTGCGTCATGCGTTTTTGGGGGTGTGATAGAACTGCCAACTACGTGCCCAAGCATCGGCCCAATACAATTAAACGACATCAAGCTCGGCCGACAAGTTCGACTATGAAGAATCGCCGGGAACGCGAAGCTCAGCCATATCTAAAGAATCCTAATTCGAGAGGTAGGATCTCGAATCCTGTTGTAGAAGACTTGATTCAAGATCTGGTCAATACATTGTGTATAAAAGAGCTAGATTAGACGAATAATTCATTCACTCTCTTTGTAATCACTTCTTATACCTCAATACATATACTCTCTCGCTGCGGACGTAGATCTTATTCACGGATCGAACCACGTAAATCCTTGGTGTTTACAGATTATTTCCTAACTAATTTAGGATCGATCATGAAGTGAGTAAGATATTCAATCGAATACTGAATCAAACTAAATCAAAATATTGAATTCGGTATATATATATATATATATATATATATATATATATATATATATATTGGTTCTACATATATATAATCATTAACATACATAAATGAGACAAATCATGTTCATTAGATTTGTCGATCTAATAATAATTTTAAGTATGCATTTGAATTAGTTATATACATATTTACGTATATAATTGTACATAAGCATATATCATAATTTGTGCATTGAATCTAAGCATCCATATGATTTATCAAGGTTGATATTTATCCTCATGTTTAAACTAGAGATGTCGATGGGTGGGTTTTACCAACCAATAAATAAGTAATGGTTACGGTTCGAACCGAATTAGTAGCATCGATCCGCATCGAACCTACCATAAACTAGGGTCTTAGCACCGGATGCAGAGTCACGAATCACGATTAGAAGCGAAACCGAACAGCTTGCTTTATAATTTAATGGACTATAAGTGATTTCATATCGATATTGATAAAACTAGCTCATTGACAAGCTATTTGAACTTAAGTTTGTCATGACGAGTTTACTCGGACGAACCAATAAATAAGTATTGGTTATGGTTCTAGAGCCGAATCGATCGGACGGATCGGACCATCAAATTATGGACCTAAATGGTCCGGGTCTAAAGATGCGAACGAACCGAAATCGAACACGCTTTAAAATTTAATGGGTTTTAAGCTGCGATCGATCCGGGTAAAATCCACCTATTGACATCCATAGTTTACACTATAGGAATGTCCATATGATAACCACCCTTATAAAATGATGGATTATTATAAAAACAGGGTTATCCTACAACGTGAGAATAATATATTCTCCATATAAAATTACTACACTCGTATAGCAAAGTGATACATTATCATAGATCTTTATGATCTAATGGTTGAAAATGGTTCTCACTTTAAATAAGGTTTTATTTGAACCTTCTCATATATATACATATATTATATGGGAGGTTAACGTAAAATTATTTTTATTGTGAGACGTAAGAACAAAAATGATGAATTTGTTGCGTAAGTTGATGAATCAGAGAAATTTACTAAATCCAAAAGTAGAATTTTCACATCTCGTTGGATTCGAACCCGGGTGAATTTTTGAATTTTTGGATTTAGTAACTTTCTCCCAATTCATCAACTTTCATACTAATTTATTTGGTTCTTAGTTTTAAAATAAAAATGGTTCTAATTTGAACATAACTCATATATAATATGATAACTCTTTCTCACTCTCTCTCTCTATATATATATATAAGGGATAGTTCTTGTGAGAATGGAAATAAGTGTAGAAATAGAAATAGATATGTAAGTCAGCATATCTTTCGATTTGAGACAATCGAATTACTATGTTGCACATGTTAGTTTATCACATATTTAGCTATGGAACTTAGGTGTGGGTCTTTGGAATGGCTATGCCTCGGGTGAATGCTTAAGGACCGAATTCATCGATTCATTCATTCCTAACTACTTGCTTTGTGGAAAGCATTCGATGGCTTCCTTATGAAAACATCCATTTTTATTTCATGCGTACTCACGCTAATTGGTATGATAACCAAGGAACTTCCTTCCAGTTCGTTGATTGGTAGGCCATGGCCCAACGAAAGTCAGACTTCTAGCTCATAGTTCAATTCATCTCTTCATAGCACATATGCTAAATATATTAGTTTAGCACATCTTCATCGCAACGAGCACAAGAAGGGCTCTGATCGCACGAATCCGTAGCACACAAAACATAAACTAGAGCATCGAAATTAAATCTCAACCATTGATCCAGCAATCAAGGCCCAGATTAATTCATATTTCCTACCAAATTATCCTTTCCAACTGATCTATCTCATATATATATGTGTATATATATAAGGAATGGTTCCGTGAGAATGGAAATAAGTGTAAGAAAAGAAATAGATATGTAAGTCTAACATATCTTTCATACGTATAGAACAATCGAATTACTATGTTGCACATGTTAGTTTAGTACATATTTCATCTTTTCGTAGCACATATGTTAAATATATTAGTTTAACAGTCTTTCATATAGCGTAGCATAAGAAGAGTTTTAGTGTTGTACATTAATCCGCGTAGCACACAAAACACAAATCAGTAGCACAATCGAAATTAAATCTCAACCATTGATCCGTGAATCAAAGGCCCATTCATTCTCATTTCCTACCAAATTATCTTTTCCTACGATTCATCTCATATATATATATGGAATGGATCAAATGAGAACTTCAACTTTCTTGAGAATTAAGAACTAATGTGATCCATTCATTTTAATAATCTAACGATCAAGATTAATTATAAATCGTGTATTATCCTCGATTTTAGTGCTAACCGTTTAACCCTATAATCAATGGATTTATATATTTATTTATGATAATTATTCTCATATGCACAATGACTATGATTACATGCACAACAACATGAATTACATGAACATAACAATGAATGAATGTGATAACATGCACAAAAACTATGATTACATGAATTACATGAACAACGAAGAATAGAATGTGAAAGATCAAAATAGCGAAAATTTATGGATTTGACTATTTTATTATTAAATAATTATAGTTCGATCTTATTCAATCTAATGATTGTTATTAGTTCTTATCTAAGAGATTATTCTCTTTATAACCAACCATATAATTGTGCATGTATATACAATTGTATGTATACATAAATGAGAATAAATCATGTCCATTAGATTTAGAAGCTAATGGTTGTACTTAAGTGTGCATCTGAATTAGTTATATGCATATTTACATATAATTGTGCATTTTCGCTGCTTTATAATTGCTTTATAATTTGTGTATTGAATCAAGCATCCATATGATTTATCAATTGTTGATTTTGTCTTCATGTTGAAACTATAAGGAGTATCCACATGACATATATATGTGTGTATATATATATATATTATTTATTTTAAGTTATTATAATTTACAAAATCTATCCAATCCCTATTATTAAATTCTATAGATTTAATCACATGAAGATTCATCTATGTGGCTATGTGTAGGTCGTAACCGACGAGCGACATCGCTGTCAGCTCGAGCTGCCTGCTTTAAATTTTATTCGGCCGAGTTATTGAGCTAAATTGAGCTCGAGCTCGGTTCGTTATAAAATTTTGAGCTGCTGAGCTACTGAATTCGGTTCGATAACTACTGGTTTATGAGATATATTCGAACTCGAGCTCGAACTCGATTTGTTCGACTTTGCTCGTTCGAGCTCAATTCGGTTTGATAATGTGTTATTCGAGATCGAACCGATTGAGCTCGAGATCGAACTCAATTCAAGCTCGACTCGACTTAAAACACTATTTTATCATAATCCACTATATGATTCCATTAATTAAATGATGCATAGTCAACTAATTAATCATAATCAAACAACAATTACAATAAGAAGTTTAACAAGATTCATTACAAGTGAAATTTTCACAACTAGCAAAGAAAATATGTCTAATTCTAGCTAGTTTTGGATGAGATTCATATTAAAAAAGATGTCGATTCTAACTAGTTTTGGATATAGACTATACAATATTTAAAATTAATATACTATTTGATATCATTCGAATACATCTACTCCATTCATCTACTTACAATTATTATTATTATATTTATCTCATAGAAATTAATTATGTAAGTTAGATGTTATTTATTTAGAATTATAATTATAGAGATATAAATATAACTACGTAACTCATACTTGTATATTATATATTATAATGATCGTATTGATATTTTTGTTCATAAGATAACTTAGTAGATCATGTTATTTTTTAATTTTCCAACTCATATTTCATTTGATAATATTCATATCATTCTATTACATTTACTTTTCAAAATCTACTTATGAGTTATATATTATAATTGTTTTATCTCATAGTTACTTAGTTATAAAGGTAAATGAACTTTATATTAGAATTATGAATTATTATTATATTTGTTTACTCGTTTGTGTGCTTTCACATATATTTTGTGTGTAATGATGTGCCCTTGTGCTTATTTGATTGTTTGGACTTAAATTTGTGTCTATGCTGAATAAGTTAGGATTTTGATTTATGCAAGAACTTTGGTATTGATCGGACCTTGATGTATTTCGTTTATCTTGATGTCATGTGATTAAAGTGCATGTGAATTGGCGAGATCGTGTGAATTGATTTTAAATCGTGGTTATTGGCGTGATTTGTCCGGCTAAGCTGGTGAGTGTTAACAGGTGGTTACCTATATACTGCTTTCAATTAAAAAAAGGAAAAGAAAATATGTGTGAAAAGAAAATAGGAGAATTAAAACTCGATAGAATGTTGAGATTGTATAAATGGAGGCGGATTACGCCTCTCGTAAATTGAGAAATGGGCATGGGACACCATAGAGGAGACTCGAGACCATCGAGATTTCACCTTCGAACATTGTTCCAAAATTTGTTTATACTTTCTGCATTCTAAAAGAAACTTGTTGCTAAAGGTAACCATTTTAGTTAATTCACCCTAACGAGTATCGAGCAAAATGATCCTCTTGTTTATTTGACTTTCTCACAATCTTAGATTTATTCGCAAACTTGATTACGATTCATCATGTTTGGGGAATTTCAATAGAGGTTTGGTTGATTGGATTAAGAGTTAAAGTTCGATGAGTTATTTTTCTACTCTTATTAGTATAGACTTTGCTTGAGGACAAGCAAATGGATAAGGGAAGTTGTTTGGTATGATTTTGTTATGATTCTTGGTATTATTTTATGTCATTTTCTATGGTTTGTCCTATTTATCGCCTGGTTCGATTAATATTTATCGATTCGAACTTACTTGGTTTGTTTCGATGTTTTGTAGAAAAACGGAATTAAATAGGACGAAATGAATCATCAAGATCTATCCTATATTGAAGAGCATTTCGATAGGAGTTCATAGGCGCAAACGGATCGTACGAGTTCGACGAGAGAACTGAGCGACGGCGAACATGCAGCGCGCGCGCGAGCGTCCGGCGTCAAGGCGAGTTTTCTTCACCCAGCGCTGCGTTGGCCTCCAACCGGCGCTGCACTCCCAGCGCCACATCGCCTCGCTGCCCTTCCAGCGCCCATTTCTTCCAACGCGCCACGGCCGCACCTCATCGTCTTCTGGCGGCCACGCGCTCACAACGCGGCCACGCCGGCCGCCGCCACGGCCGCATCTCATGCGTCCGCGGGCCCGGGCCGCACCTCATGCATCTTCCGCGCCAGGCCGCACCTCATGCGTCTTCAACGCGCCACGGCCGCACCTCATGAATCTTCACCGGGCCGGCGCGCTCACCTCCCCGCCCTGCCCGGACCCTAGCTCGCGAACATCACCCGGCCTCCGTCGCGCTTGGGTCACGTCCGGCTGGGATGCTCTCATTCGTCCGAGTTGCGCGTCCGGCGCTGGTCGCGCCGGGCTGCTCTCACTAAATATAAATACGCTGCGTTAGGTCTTCTCGGCTCCGGTTCTTCGTTTTTTTCCAAGAACGCTGTTTCACCATTGATTTTCGTAATTTTCTTCGACACAACACGATAATTCTTAGCTTTAATTCTTGCTTTATGTTTCATCAATTGAATTATTAGTTTATCATTTATGCTTTGGATTCATCGCTTTGTCGGATCAATTTACAATGATATTGTTTGATGATTGTTATAATTCAACTCCATAGTGACATGGATGTGTTCATGTTGCTTAAATCTTTTCGCTTTCGATTATTTCAAGTTCTTGTTGGATGATTGTTGATTATTATTTGAATTAGATTTAGTACCAAACTCCAACGCCGAGCGAGGACGAGCTATGGAGAATACACCGAAAATCACCCAGCCCCACAATTTTCGAAAACTCTCAACTCTATGCTTAGGCCATCAAAATTCTTGTTTGTAATTTGCAGAGTGAGTGCTGACATTATCTCATACCTTATATTTATAACGCACTACCTTAATCCTATACGGAATGTTACCATAATCTATATGGAATATTACCATAATCTATATGGAATATTACCATACACTTAGGATTATTTCCATACCTTGGGATTATTTCCATACTCTTAGATTATTTCCATACTCTCAAGATTATTACCATAATCTTATATGGAAAGGATCTATGCATATTCCATAAATATAATTATATCGCGGGATAAAGAGAAACAAAACTTGCCTTCGAAAGCTATAGGTGGCGCCGATTTCCACAAAGGTTATGGGACTGGTCGGGCCGACCAGGATCAAATGCAAGGAATAAAGACGGGCCTCAACAAAAATTAATTATCTTATGTTCGACCTGCAACATAAATTAATTTATAAACATTCGATCATGCCACTAGAGAAAGAATGTCGACTTACCCTTTATTACCAGTTGAGTCGGCTTGCACTTAGACATTACGAATCCGTATTTAAGATATCGAACGTCATTAATCATTTCAGCAATGATCGCCAAACGATCAATATCCTTATTTCGCTAGTACCACTCAACCTTATTATTGTACTTGAGCTAACTCAACCGCAGGTTTAGTACAATAAACCTTTTGAGCTCCTTAAGGGACGCCATCATCCTAAACGGATACGTTACTCGACACAGATAACTAGCGTGACATACAAGATCACGCCACCACCCAAGACGCTGGAGAATCTTGGGTTAGAACATATAACCTCACTCATAACATGAAGTGATGGTCGAACTCATACTCACCTAATACATTTATCGAGGTTTAGATTATCGTGAAGTCACCGAGATCTGGTTCTTCACGACGGTCGAAGAAGAACTCATCTCACCGGATCTCTTCAATACGCCGAGACGCATCAAAGACATGACAAGCAACCAAGTCAAGTCACTTTGGATTCAGATCATCGAAAGCAGCTTGGTTGAGCTTGTATACAATGTTTCGTTACCACTATTACAATCTCCTATCCGAAATGAATACTTGATCGCATATATTCCAGGTCCCCTTATCTCATATATAAAGTTAGATCATACATTGTGTAGAAGATCATGTAAGTCTCATGATGATCGGGTCGTTTAACGAGATATAAAAGTTTCACAATGAGACGACTTAAGACGAGTTGTCGGTTTAAGGGCAGATAGATAAGAAGTGACTTGACTTAGTTGCTTGTTCATGCTGGCACGCTCGACGTATTCAAGGATCACAAGTGAGATGTGTTCTTTCTTTCCGACCGTCGGAAGAACCAAGATCTCTATGACTTACGACGATCTAAACCTCGATAAGGTATTAGGTGAGTATGAAGGTCGACCATCACTTTGACTTGTTATGAGAGGTTAGATGTTCCAACCCAAGATTCTCCGACCTGATCTGGTGGCAAGGTCAGATGTCACGCCAGTGATCCAGATCGAGTCACCGTATCCGCATGACGATGACGCCCCTTATGAGGAGCTCAAAAGGTTTATTGTACTAAACCCCGCAGTCGAGTTAGCTCAAGCACAATAATAAGGTCGAGTGGTACTACTTATGAAATGAAGTTATTAATCGTTTTGCAATGATTGCTATAAATGATTAACGGACGCTCGATATCTTAAATACGGGATTCGCTGTAATGTTCAAGTGCAAGCCCCGACTCAACTTCGTAATAAAGGGTAAGTCAAGATTCTTTCTCTAGTGGCATGATCGAATGTTATAAATTAATTTATGCTCAATGAACATAAGATAATTAATTTATTTGAGGCCCATCTTATTCCTTGCATTTGATCCTCGGCCGGCCCATCCAGCCCATAGCTTAGCAAGAAAATCGGTCCCTATATCTCTACGGCAAGATTTTATTCTCTTTATCCCACAAGGATATAATTATATTTATATAGCATGCATAGATCCTTTTCCATATAAGATTATGGTAATCTCGAGAGTATGGAAATAATCCCAAGAGTATGGAAATAATCCCAAGAGTATGGAAATAATCCTAAGATTATGGTAATATTCCATAGGATTATGGTAATATTCCATAGATTATGGTAATATTCCATATAGATTAAGGTAGGCGATATAAATATATGATATGACTAATGCTCATTAATCCACACATAATTTTAAATTCCATAGTTCTGGGAGAGATTTTCGGAGCCATCTTAGAGCATTGGGTGATTTTCCAAGCATTCTCCATAGATCGCCCTCACCGACGTTGGAGATCGGGCAACCGGATACAGTCCGTAGGTCAAAGCACCAGTCTCACTCGCTCAATCTGCTCATCCTGCTCGATCCACCTCGATGTATCCAAAGGTAAACACGAGAAAACCCCAACGTGTGCAATTAATTATATAGACGCATGCTAGGTTTATAATCAATGTATGGTGAATTAAACACCCAAGACGGATCTCTGGCGGTGGTTAACATTCGCTTTTCCTACACTGTATCGAGCCCCGGATCGTAATTCGCCTGCTGGATTAATTCACGCGATTATTACGCGCTTTAATAATTGTGGATTTGTCGCTCATCGTGGCTTGTTTGTTGTTGTTGTTGGTTTTGTTTTACACCACGAGAAAACCGTGGTTAGATTAGATTTTATTATGAAATCTTATCTCAGAAAAAAGAACGAAGACGAAAGAACTAAGAATCTAAACGACGGAAAAATGCTGTCGGCCGACCCCCTCGACTCGGATCTGCGAAAGCAAGCCTCGCGTCCCAGTGGGCGATCGCGAGGGGGCGCTGGCAACGGGCGCATGTCACAAGACGAGGCCCCTCGCGCCACAGCGAGCGAGCGAGCGATCGCGAGGGACGGCCAAGGCAGCGGCGAGCGAAGCTAGAGGGAGACGGCGCTGTCATGCATGAAGACCCGTCATTACGAGCGCACTCGCGGTCGCGAAGCTCTGTCATCGGGGCCACGACGCTCTCGCACGTCGGGCGCGGGGAAGGCCGCACGTTGCAGCCGATGGGTCGCTTTCGCTTTAGCGAGGCAGCGAGGCGAGCTGCTGGCGATGTGGCGCGCGGCGAGGTCAATATGCCGCGAATCGGGCAACCCTAGCGCTGGCCCAAGACTTTATGGGCCGCACCGCCCGCACTCCGCTTTTTCCGTAATTCGCCCGCGCCCGCACGCGAGGCCCAATTGTTGAACCGGTCCGTGCCTGCGCACGCCGAGGTCTGCCAGTTTAAATATCGATTTGTAAATCTATGTAATAGATTAGATTTAATTGTGCAGGTTTCTCGATCGGGGTCGCCATGAACGCTTTATTTTATTTTTATCGCTCATATGCATGTCGTGGATGTTTAAATTATGCAGAGTACGTTATGTATGTTTAAATTACGCCGACAAACCTTTAAGTGTTTTACGTAATTGACGCGCATAGTAAGCATGCTAGGTTTATCGCGCTTATCGCATATTTTAGAATTTCCGCAGCACGTTTTACATGTCGAGTTCTATAGAAAAGCATGCTAGATTACGTGATTCTGTATGGACAAACCTTTGAATAAAAAGACTACAAGCAACCCGACAAATTAATTTTTTCAAATTAAAATGTCAATGTAGGGAAACGTATGTTAACCCTCGCCCGGAGATCCATCTTGGGTGTTTAATTCACCATACATTGACTATAAACCTAGCACGCGCCTATATAATTAAATCGCAACACGCTTGGGTTTTAACGTGTTTACCTTGGATCCGAGGTGGATCGAACGGGATGAACGGATCGAACGGATCGAGACTCGTGCTTGACCTTCCTGACCGATCCCGATTGCCCAATCTCCAACGCCGAGTGAGGACGATCTATGGAGAATGCTTCGGAAAATCACCCAATTCTCTCTCAAAACTCACTAAATTTTCTCTCTCAAAATTGTGAGATGACCGAAAATCTTGCTTGTAATTTGTGAGTGTTCTGACATTATCTCATACCTTATATTTATAATGCACTACCTTAATCCTATATGGAATGTTACCATAATCCTATATGGAATATTACCATAATCCTATATGGAATATTACCACACTTAGGATTATTTCCATACTCTTAGGATTATTTCCATACTCTAGATTATTTCCATACTCAAGATTATTACCATAATCTTATATGGAAAGGATCTATGGATATTCCATAAATATAATTATATCCTTAGAGGATAAAGAGAATAAAAATCTTACCATTGGGAGCAAAATAGGCGCCCGATTTTCTTCCGCTAATTATACTGACGGGCCAACCTGTGGATCAAAACAAGGAATAAAGATGGGCCTCAAATAAATTAATTATCTTATGTTCAAACCTGTAACATAAATTAATTTATAAACATTCGATCATGCCACTAGAGAAAGAATGCCTGACTTACCCCTTTATTACAGAAGTTGAGTCGGGCTTGCACTTAGACATTACGAATCCTCCGTATTTAAGATATCGAACGTCCATTAATCATTTCTAGCAATCGATCGCTAAACGATTAATATCCTTATTTCCTCAAGTAGTACCACTCAACCTTATTATTGTACTCGAGCTAACTCAACCCGCAGGTTTAGTACAATAAACCTTTTGAGCTCCTTCATGACGCCATCATCCTAAACGGATACGGACTGACACGTAGGATAACTAGCGTGACATACAAGATCGCCACCACCCAAGACGCGGAGAATTGGTTAGAACATATAACCCTCACTCATAACAAGTCAAAGTGATGGTCAAGAACTCATACTCACCTAATACCTTATCGAGGTTTAGATCATCGAAGTCACCGAGATCTCGGGTTCTTCACGACGGTCGAAAAGAAGAACTCATCTCACCGTGATCCTTCAATACGCCGTAGACGTATCAAAGATAGACAAACAACTAAGTCAAGTCACTTCATCTATATCATATCACCTTAAACCGACAACTCGCCCTTAAGTCGCTTCACCGTGAAACTTTTATATCTCATTAGCTCGACCAATCATACGCACTCGTGATCTTCACACACCGTATGATCTAACTTATATACGAGATAAGGGGACACAGATATATGCAATCAAGTATTCAAATCGGAGACAGAGATTGTAATAGTGGTAACAGAAACATTGTATACAAGCTCAACCAAACCGCTCAAAGATACAATCCAACAATCTCCCACTTATACTAAAGCAAACTTTTAGTATACAATGTGTCTCTACTAGCTATTACACAACCATCACTTGCTTCTCCCACTTATACAAAGTTTTTTCTAAGTGGGTGCCATCTACGCAATTAAGCCCTCTAACGTCCCGACGAGACTTATTCTGGCAGGCTTTAGTGAATGGATCCGCTAGGTTATCCATCGTATCAATCTTTGCAATCAAAGACGCCCCTCATCTAACGATTTCTGTATTTACATGAATCTTTCTCTCTATGTGTTTGCTTGCCTTGTGGATCCGTGGTTCCTTCGAGTTTGCCATTGCACTGAAAGTTATCACAAGAAACCATGATACTCATGGGTAAACCAGTACCACATCTAGATCCATGAGGTGTTCTCAACCATACAGCCTCCTTAGCACCTCCGGTGGCTACATATTCGGCTTCCATGGTAGAGTCCGCAATGCATCGCTGCTTTGCACTCCGCCAGGATACGCCCACCTCTCAAGGTAAACACATACCGAGGTAGACTTTTTCTCATCACGTCACTTTAAAATCCGAGTCCTGAATAACCCGCGGTATTAGACTATCTGCATGGTAAACTAGCCTATAATCTCGAGTCCTTTTCGTACTTGAGTATATGCTCTATCGCAGTTCAATGTGCTTGTCCGTGGTTAGACCGATATTCAGCTATTATGCCTCATCGCATGCCAGATATCCGCCGCCTGCATAAGATTGCGTACATGAGACTTCCTACGGCGAAACGTAGGAACTTGTCTCATTTCTCGATCTCCTTTGCAATCATATATGATCGCCTTTAGATAAAGGAACGCCATGTCCGAAAGGTAGCAATCCTTTCTTGGCGGTCGCATACTAAAACGAGTAATCACAAGATCAATGGAAGACGCCGAGATAAGCTCAACATTTTTCGCTCATGATCTCTCAAACCTTGATCCCAAGAATGTACGCCCATCTCCCAAGTCTTTCATTTGAAAACCGATCGGATAAACAACTCTTTACGTCTCGATAACAACTTCACATTGTTGCCAAACAGAAGAATGTCATCTACGTAGTGCAAGAAATACCACATTACCGCTGACATCTAACCGATACACACAACTCGCTAGGCAACCGGGTAAATCCATGTGACTTTACCACCTCGCCCAAACGTAGTTTCATGATTTGCATCATTGTCTTGTATCGCCGCATTGTACAACCATGGGTCGATTATTGCCATTCGCTCGCTCGACCAACCCGACCATTCACCCACGAACATAAATCGCCGGGTCGACGAACAACCCTCCCACTACGACGGTGCTTAGGCTATACGTAATGACAACGGTGGGTGCAGAACTTGTGGTTCTCATCTGCACAACTTGCCGTGTAGGTACCACTTGTACGGTCGGTATCTCAAGCGGAACTCGACCCACTTCAATTTCTTGAAGTATCGGTGTCGATCCCTCCCACTAGACTCGACATCTCGCATGCATTTGGCCTAATCGGTGGTGGAATACGATCGTCTTCTAATTCTTGAAGAATGATTTCAACTTTGGACTTATGATTTTCATAGAATCCTCTTCTAAGAATCGGGCATTAGTCTAATAATGACCTTTGATCCCTAGGACTATAGAATAAACCACCTTCGTTCCTCTAGGATAGCCCGATAAGCAGACGCTGCGTCGGGATCTAGCCTCAACTTGTCGACTTTCTTGTTCGGCACGTGTCTTTGGATCGCCCCATATCTTTATGTGGCTTAAATCGGACTTGCGCCCAAACCACTGACTCGAAGGGGTCTTTTCGGTGACTTGGGACGGTACTAGATTTAGCAAGTATGCCGCCGTCTCTAAGGCGTATCCCAGAGCGAAATAAGCGATGTGGCATAACTCGTCATAGATCTAACCATTTCGAAAGAGTGCTATTTCTTCGCTCGACACACCGTTTTCTTGTGGTGTGCCCGGTGAAATCTTGTTTGGGATGTAATCCACACTTCACTAGATAGTCCATAAACTCGTTCTTGAGGTATTGCCCACAGCGATCGGACATGATGACGATATTCTTACCTAGCCCGTCTCCACTTCCGCCTTAAACTCTTTGAATTTCTCAAAGCATTCAGACTGCGGTGAGCGGTATGTATCCGTACCTTGAGTAATCGTCAATGAAAGTGACAAAATACTCGTACCTCCACGAGCTTGTGTGGACATAGGTCCACACAGTCGAATGGACTAACTCGACATTTCTTTGGCTCTATAACCGCCCGGCTTTGAAGGTGCAGTCGACATCTTACCTTCTATCACAGATTCGCGATGGGAGCGGATGTAAGTGAGATCACCCAACGCTCCATTCTTAGCCGGTCTTTGGATCCTATTTAGATTGATGTGACCTAATCTAAGATGCCGGAGAAAAGTAGAGTCGTCTTCTTGAAGAAAACTTTCTCTTTTAGGGTTTGATGAAGATGCAACATAGTTATAGGTATTATGTTTTGCGAGAAATAGTATAAAGCGAATTATATAAAGTGCCAACCACGGATAACCGTCATTTCTTATGATAGAAACACCACTATCAAAAATAACGAGAATATCCGTGAGTAAATAATTTGAAAGCGAAACAAGGTTCCGTAGAAAATCCGGCACATATAAAGCGTCTTTCAAAACTAAAAGCATTGTCCCAAAACATAAAGAAACATCTCCAAGCGCAACAACTTGACTTTCGACCCGCGTTGCCCATGGAGATCGTTATCTCGCCATCAAGCAGCTCCCTTGTCCGCGGGAACCCCTGCAAGGTGTAACAAACATGATCGATTTAGCGTATCTACTACCCAAGAATGGGTAGAACAAGTCGCTAAACATGTTACCGTTACTAAAGCAAGCGGCGTGCCTTGAGCCTTGAGCATAGGGCACTTGGCCTTCAATGCCCGTCTTTACCGCACTTGCAGAAGCACTTGCCTTCTCCTTTGCAAGCCTTGAGCCTCGGTGTAACCATGTTCTTGTTCCCATTACTCCCGCTCTTGCCTTGCACCACCTTTGGCCCCCTTTTCTATTTCCATTTTGCGATGAAAATTTTGGGCCCTTAGATGTGCTAGCAAGAGCATGCTCCTTTTTCCATAACTCCTTCCGCATGACACGAGATCATTAAGCAAGCCGACTAAGTGTAAACTCGGTCTTGCTCATGATCGCGTTCACGCGAAAGTTCTCAAAAGACTTGGGCGATGTATTGAGGATGATATCGACCTTGGCCGCCGTCAATACCTCCTCCCAACTCGATCAAGACTATCCATGAATGAGTCATGTGGGAGACATGTTCATGGACGAACTACCTTCTTCCATCTTACACGCCAAGATTTCTCTCATTGTGTGGAGCGGATCGTCCGATCCATTGCCCAAACTTACTCTCGAGACTTGACCAAATGTCGGTCGCGTCTACCATCGATCGATCTTTGCGGTGCAAGCCTTTGGACATCGTAGTCATCATATAGCATTTAGCCATCATTTTTGACTTATTCCAAGTGCTCCGACGACTACCATGCTTTCATTAGTCGATCGTCGATAAGCGGCATCGGGTTTAGGGAGTAGTGAGAACAAACATGTGTTCTTCGATAAGAACATATTCCATGTTTCGTTTCCACTCGATAAAATTTGGACGGATAGCAGTTTTTGCGAGCATATTGATAATCGGCGTAAGAGACATATCGAAGCGATAATGTAAACACATAAGCATACGATCGTAAATAATTCGTAACAATAATATTGTAACCTTTTGATAAAACAATATTAATTGAAACCTCAATCGCCCAAGGAATTCCACATACAAGCCACGCGTGTGGGCGTTTACACATGAACCCCGACCCGAGACTAAAATATACCTTTTAGTCGTTTAATTTCAATCCATATCGACTTATCCTTAATGACAAATGAAATTAATGATTGGACCTTACTGACCACATCACTATCAAGAAGGGACTTCGGGAAGTTGTACTTGAGGTGATGTCTAGCAATGACCACAATTTTAACAAACGAAGATGAATTCTTAGAATTGGTATACTCCGGACCGTACGGCTTCCGATTCAAATTCTTTTGTTATCTCATTTTATATCTATCTACAGAGAACTTATGAAAATCGCACATGCAAGCCAGCGTGTGGAGCGTTTACATGAAACTCCCACTACTCAATAGATTTAAAATGTTTTATTTAGAAATCTCATCTAACAAACTTATGATAAGCGATGCAGAGCAAGCCACGCGTGTGGGCGTTTACTCACGGTCGTCTCGCTTTGTTTAGAGATCAAAAAGTGGAGGTCTTGACATTTTAATTTGAAAAATTAATTTGTCGGGTTGCTTGCTTAGTCTTTTTATTCAAAAGGTTTGTCCATGCGGATCACGTAATCTGGCATGCTTTTCTATAGAACTCGACATGTAAACATGCTCATGAGAATTCTAAAATATGCTTGATAAACGCGATAAACCTAGCATACTTACTATGCGCATCCAATTCGTAAAACACTTAAGGTTTGTCGGCGTAATATAAACATACATAGCATACTCTTGCATAATTTAAACATCCGCGACATGCATATGAGCGATAAAAATAAAATAAAGCGTTCATCGCGGCCCCGATCGTGAAACCCGCACAATTAAATCTAATCTATTACATAGATTTACAAAGTCGATGTTAAACTTGACAGACTCGCGTGCGGGCGCGGACGGATTCAACAATTGGGCCTCGCGTGCGGGCACGGGCGGAATCTCGAAAAAGCGGGTGCGGGCGGTCGGCCAAAATGTCTTTGGGCGGCGCTAGGGCAAAGCCCACCCGCGCGCCCGACCTCGCCCGCCCGCCGCCTGCTCGCCATGAGCTGCCTCGCCGGTCGCTAACGCGACCGCGACCCGTCGGCTGCACGCGTGCGCGCCCCAGCGCGCGAACGTCTGCCGAGACATCGTCGCCCGGCCCATACCGCGACCGCGAGCGCCTTTCGCGGAAGCGCCGGGTTTCTTCTTGTGACGCGCCCGTCGCCATGCTAGTCAAGACGCCTGACGCTGCCTCGCGGGTAATCCTCGCGACCGGCGAAGCCCGCTCGCTAAGCGCCGAGGATCTCGCGCGGAGCAGCTGGCCCCGTCGCCCAGCCCTCGCGATCGCCTAGCGACCGCGAGACTTCGCCTTCATGAAACCACCCGAAGACAGTAGAGAACCTGTTCTTCCCGTCGTTTCGTTCTTCGTTAGATTCGTCTTCGTTCTTCTTTACGGATAAGATTTACATAAAAAAATCTAATCTAACCACGGATTTTCTCGTGGTGTAAAAACAAAACCAACAAAACAAGCGAGCCACGATGAGCGACAAATCCCTGATTATAAAACGCGCGTAATAATCAAGCGTGAATTAATCCAGCGAGCCAAGATTACGATCCCGGGCTCGATACCAGTGTAGGAAAGCGTATGTTAACCCTGGCGAGGATCCATCTTGGGTGTTTAATTCACCATACATTGACTATAAACCTAGCATGCGTCTATATAATTAAATCGCAACCGTTGGGGTTTTCACGTGTTTACCTTTGGATCCGTCGGGTGGATCGAGCGGGATGAGCGGATCGAGCGGATCGAGACTCGTGCTTTGACCTTCGGGACAGTATGTCGATTGCCCGATCTCCAACGTCGAGTGAGGGCGATCTATGGAGAATGCTTGGAAAATCACCCAATTCTCTCTCAAAACTCACGAAATTTTCTCTCTCAAAATTGTGAGATGACGAAAAATCTTGCTTGTAATTTGTGAGTGTGTTCTAGACATTATCTCATACCTTATATTTATAATGCACTACCTTAATCCTATATGGAATGTTACCATAATCTATATGGAATATTACCATAATCACATATGGAATATTACCATACTTGGATTATTTCCATACTCTTGGATTATTTCCATACTCTTGGGATTATTTCCATACTCTCAAGATTATTACCATAATCTTATATGGAAAGGATCTATGCATATTCCATAAATATAATTATATCCTTGTAGGATAAAGAGAATAAAATCTTACCATTGGGAGCAAAATAGTATGGATTTTCTTCGCTTAAGGGCACAGATGGGCCGACCCGAGGATCAAATCAAGGAATAAAGATGGGCCTCAAATAAATTAATTATCTTATGTTCGGCCGTAACATAAATTAATTTATAAACATTCGATCATGCCACAGAGAAAGAATCTTGACTTACCCTTTATTACCGAAGTTGAGTCGGGGCTTGCACTTAGACATTACGAATCCGTATTTAAGATATCGAACGTCCATTAATCATTTCTAGCAATCATTGTAAACGATTAATATCCTTATTTCTCAGTAGTACCACTCAACCTTATTATTGTACTTGAGCTAACTCAACTGCGGGGTTTAGTACAATAAACCTTTGAGCTCCTTAAGGGGCGTCATCATCCTAAGCGGATACGGTGACTCGTCTGAGATAACTAGCGTGACATACAAACCACCACCCCAGATGCGGAGAATCTTGGGTTAGAACATATAACCTCACTCATAACAAGTCAAAGTGATGGTCAGAACTCATACTCACCTAATACCTTATCGAGGTTTAGATCATCGTAAGTCACCGAGATCTTGGTTCTTCACGGCGGTCGGAAAGAAGAACTCATCTCATTGTGATCCTTCAATACGTCGAGACGTTCCGGCATAGACAAACAACTAAGTCAAGTCACTTCTTATCTATCCGCAGCTCAAACCGACAACTCGTCCTTAAGTCGTCTCGTTTGTGAAACTTTTATATCTCATTAAGCTTGACCAATCATACGGACTCGTGATCTTCACACCTTGTATGATCTAACTTATATGAGATAAGGGGACACGATATATGCAATCAAGTATTCAAATCGGATAGGAGATTGTAATAGTGGTAACGAGAAACATTATACAAGCTCAACCAAAGCGCTTTGATACAAATCAGCGGTCAAGACCTCCACTTTTGATCTCTAAACAAAGTGAGGCGCGACTGTGAGTAAACGATCCACACGCCGTGGCTTGCTTGCTTGCTTATCATAAGTTTGTTAGATGAGATTTCTAAATAAAACATTTTAAATCTATTGTAAGTGGAGTTTCATGTGTAACGCCCACACGCGCGGGCTTGCATGTGCGATTTTCATAAGTTCTCTAGAGATAGATATAAAATGAGATAACAAAAGAATTTGAATTGGGCGGTATGGTCCAGTGAGTATACCAATTCTAAGAATTCATCTTCACCGTTAAAATTGTGGTCATTGCTTAGACATCACCTCAAGTACAACTTCCCTGCCAAGTCCCTTCTTGTGATAGTGATGTGGTCTAGTAAGGTCCAATCATTAATTTCATTTGTCGTAAGGATAAGTTGACATGGATTGAAATTAAACGACTAAAGGTATATTTTAGTCTGGTCGGGGGTTCGTGTAAACGCCCACACGCGTGGCTTGCATGTGGAATTCCTTGGGCGATTGGAGGTTTCAATTAATATTGTTTTATCAAAAGGTTACAATATTATTGTTACGAATTATTTGCGATCGTATGCTTATGTGTTTACATTATCGTTTCGAGATATGTCTCTTACGCCGATTATCAATATGCTCGCACAAAATCCGTTATCCGTCCAAATTTTATCGAGTGGAAACGAAACATGGAATATGTTCTTATCATTCGAAGAACACATGTTTGTTCTCACTACTCCTAAACCCGATGCCCTTCTGATCGACGATCGACTAATGAGAGCGAGTCGGCGGACTTTGGAATAAGTCAAAATGATGGCTAAATGCTATATGATGACTACGATGTCCAAAGGCTTGCGGTGCGACATCGATCGATGGTAGACGCGACCGACATTTGGTCAAGTCTCGAGAGTAAGTTTAGGCGATCGGATCGACGATCCGACCACACAATGAGAGAAATCTTGGCGTGTAAGATGGAAGAAGGTAGTTCGGTCCATGAACATGTCTCCACATGACTCATCTCATGGATAGTCTTGATCGGTTGGGAGGAGGTATTGACGCGAAGCCAAGGTCGATATCATCCTCAATACACCGCCCAAGTCTTTTGAGAACTTTCGCGTGAATGCGATCATGAGCAAGACCGAGTTTACACTTAGTCGATTCTTAATGATCTCGTTCGCTGCGGAAGGAGTTATGGGAAAAGGGACACATGCTCTTGCTAGCACATCTAAGGGCCCAAAATTTTCATCGCAAAATGGAAATAGAAAAGGGGTGCCAAAGGTGGTAGAGGCAAGGCAAATAGTGGGAGTAATGGGAACAAGAACATGGTTGCCAGGAGGCTGAAGAAGCCAAAAGCCGAGAAGCAAGTGCTTCAAGTGCGGTAAGACGGGCATTGGAAGGCCAAGTGCCCTATGCTCGAGGCTCAAGGCAGCAGCTTGCTTTAGTATGTGGTAACATGTTTAGCGACTTGTTCTACCCATTCTTGGGTAGTAGATACTGGTAACCGATCATGTTTGTTACACCTTGCGGGGGTTCCTGCGGACAAGGAGGCGTTTGATGGCGAGATAACGATCTCCATGGGCAACGCGCGAAAGTCGAAGCTGTTGCGGTTGGAGATGTTTTTATGTTTTGGGACAACAGTTTTAGTTTTGAAAGACGTTTTATATGTGCGGATTTTGGTGGAACCTTGTTTCTGCTTTCAAATTATTTACTCATGGATATTCGTTATTTTTGATAGTGGTGTTTCTATCATAAGAAATGACGAAGTTATACGTGTTGGCACTTTATATAATTCGCTTTATACTATTTACGCGCAAAACATAATACCTATAACTATGTTGCATCTTCATCAAACCCTAAAAAGAAAGTTTTCTTGTGAAGATGACTCTACTTTTCTCGGCATCTTAGATTAGGTCACATCAATCTAAATAGGATCCAAAGACCGGCTAAGAATGGGCGTTGGGTGATCTCACGGTTACTCCGTTCCCGGTCTGCGAATCTGTATAGAAGGTAAGATGTCGACCGGACCTTCAAAGCGAAGGGTTATAGAGCCAAAGAAATGTTGGAGTTAGTCCATTCGACTGTGTGGACCTATGTCCACACAAGCTCGTGGAGGTGCAGTATTTTGTCACTTTCATTGACGATTACTCAAGGTACGGATACATATACCGCTTCGCAAGTCGAATGCTTTGAGAAATTCAAAGAGTTTAAGGCAAAGTGGGAGAAGCTAGGTAAGAGCATCAAGTCATCATGTCCGATCGCGGTGGCGAATACCTCGATAACGAGTTTATGGACTATCTAGTGAAGTGTGGGATTACATCCCAACAAGACTTCACGAGCACACCACCGGCAAAATGTGTGTCGAAGCGAAGAAATAGGACTCTTTTGGAAATGGTTAGATCAATGATGAGTTATGCTACATTGCCTATTTCGTTCGGGATATGCCTTAGACGGCGGCATACTTGCTAAATCTAGTACCGCCCAAGTCGTCGAAAAGACCGCTTTCGAGTTGTGGTTTGGTATGAGCCCGTTTAAGCCACATAAGGATATGGGCGATCCGGACACGGCTTTGAACAAGAAGGCGACAAGTTGGAGGCTAGATCCGACGCAAGGCTGTTTATTGGCTATCTAGAGGAACGAAAGGTGGTTTATTCTATAGTCTAAGGATCGAGAAGGTCATTATTAGACTAATGCCGATTCTTAGAAGAGGATTATATGAAAATCATAAGTCAAAGTTGAAATCATTCTTCAAGAATTAGAAGATGATCGTATTCCACCACCGATTAGGCAAAGGTGCGAGATGTCGAGTCAGTGGGAGGATCGACACCGATACTTCAAGAAATTGAAGTGGGTCGAGTTCCACTGGAGATACCGACCGCATGTGGTACCTACACTGCAAGTTGTGCAAGTTAGAGAACCACAAGTATCTGCACCCACCGCTGCCATTGTGCTCAGAACCTCGTCAGTGGGAGGTTGTTCGTCAACCCGGCGATTTATGTTCGTGGGTGAATCTTGGATTTGGTCCCAGCAGACGAACATGCGATAATCGACCCATGGACATACAAGGAGGCGATACAAGATATTGATGCAAGATCATGGCACACCGCTATGGACTTAGAAATGGAGTCCATAACGGCTATGGATGTATATGAAAAGACACCTCTACCGGATGGCAAGGAAGCCATAGGTAGTAAGTGGATATCAAGAGGAAGAGATTAGATGAGAGGTTTCGCTTTTAAAGCCGTGCTTGTGGCGAAAGGGTACCTCAGTTGAGGGCATCGATTTCGATGAGACCTTTTCACCGTAGCAATGCTCAAGTCCATCGAATTCTTCTAGCCATAGCAGCCCACTTGAACCTAGAGGTTTGGCAAATGGATGTTAAAACCGCTTTTCAAGCGGTTACCTTGAGGAAGGTAGAGACATCTATATGCAAAGAACACGAAGGTTATGTGGTAAAGGGTGAAGAGCATCTAGTATGGAAGCTTAAGTCCATTTATGGACTTAAGCAGCCTCCCGATCATGGAACTTACGCTTTGACGAGGTGGTAAAGTACTATGGATTTACCCAGTTGCCTAGCGAGAGTTGTGTGTATCGGTTAGATGTCAACAGTGATGTGGTATTTCTTGCACTTTATGTAGATGACATCCTTCTAGTTGGCAACAACGTGAAGTCATTATCGAGCGTAAAGAGTTGGCTATCCGATCGGTTTCAAATGAAAGACTTAGGAGATGCGGCGTACATTCTTGGGATCAAGGTTTACCGAGATCGCAAGAGGAAAATATTGAGCTTATCTCGGGCGTCTTACATTGATCTTTGTGATTACTCGTTTTAGTATGCGAGACCGCCAAGAAAGGATTGCTACCTTCGGACATGGCGTTCCTTTATCTAAAAAGGCGATCACCTATGACCGCAAAGGAGATAGAGAAATGAGACAAGTTCCTACGTTTCGCCGTAGGAAGTCTCATGTATGCAATGCTACATACGAGGCCCGATATCTGCTTGTGCGAGAAGCATAGTAGTTAGATATCGGCCTAACCTCAGACAAGCACATTGAATTGCGAGAAGCATATACTCAAGCACCGAAAGGACTCGAGATTATAGGCTAGTTTACCATGCGGATAGTCTAATGCCTTTGGGTTATCTGTTCGGATTTCAGTCGGCCGTGATAAGAATAAGTCTACCTCGGACTATGTGTTTACCTTGGGAGGTGGAACCGTATCTGGCGAGTGCAAAGCGGCGATGCATGCGGACTCTACCATGGAAGCCGAATATGTAGCCACGGAGGTCGCTAAGGAGGTTGTATGGTTGAGAACTACCTCATGGATCTAGATGTGGTACTGGTTTGCCCATGAGTATCATGGTTTCTTGTGATAACTTTCGGTGCAATGGCAAACTTCGAAGGAATCACGGATCCACAAGGCAAGCAAACACATAGAGAGAAAGTACCATGTCATACGAGAAATCGTTAGACGAGGGGACGTGCTGATAGCAAAGATTGATACGACGGATAACCTAGCCGATCCATTCACTAAAGCCTGCCGAAATAAGTCTACGTCAGGGACGTTAGAGGACTTGAATTGCGCTAGATGGCACCGCTAAATCACGCCGCAATAAGTCTACGTCGGGGACGTTAGAGGACTTAATTGCGCTAGATGGCACCGCTAAATCCTGCCGCAATAAGTCTACGTCAGGGACGTTAGAGGACTTGAATTGCGCTAGATGGCACCCACTTAGAAAGGAAACTTTTGTATAAGTGGGAGAAGCAAAGTGATGGTTTTGTTTGTAATAGCTAGTAGAGAGACACATTGTATACTAAAAGTTTGCTTTAGTATAAGTGGGAGATTGTTGGATTTGTATCTTGAAAGCGGTTTGGTTGAGCTTGTATACAATGTTTCCATTACCACTATTACAATCTCCTATCCGAAATGAATACTTGATTGCATATATCCGTGTCCCTTATCTCATATATAAGTTAGATCATACGGTGTGTAGAAGATCACGTAAGTCCGTATGATTGGTCGAGCTTAATGAGATATAAAAGTTTTCACCGTGAGGGCGACTTAAGGACGAGTTGTCGGTTTAGTCTGCATATAGATAAGAAGTGACTTGACTTAGTTGCTTGTCTATGCTTTGGTACGTCTCGACGTATTGAAGGATCACGGTGAGATGTGTTCTTCTTCGACCGTCGTGAAGAACCAAGATCTCCGTGACTTACGATGATCTAAACCTCGATAAGGTATTAGGTGAGTATGAGTTCTTGACCATCACTTTGACTTGTTATGAGTGAGGTTATATGTTCTAACCCAAGATTCTCGCATCTTGGGTGGTGGCGATCTTGTATGTCACGCTAGTTATCTCAGTCGAGTCACCGTATCCGTTAAGGATGATGACGTCCCCTTAAGGAGCTCAAAAGGTTTATTGTACTAAACCCTGCAGGTTGAGTTAGCTCAAGTACAATAATAAGGTTGAGTGGTACTACTTAAGGAAATGAAGTTATTAATCGTTTTAAGCAGTCAGATTGCTATAAATGATTAATGGACGTTCGATATCTTAAATACGGGGATTCGTAATGTCTAAGTGCAAGCCCGACTCAACTTCGGTAATAAAGGGTAAGTCAACATTCTTTCTCTAGTGGCATGATCGAATGTTTATAAATTAATTTATGTTCTGGGCTGAACATAAGATAATTAATTTATTTGAGGCCCATCTTTATTCCTTGCATTTGATCCCTGGGCTGGCCCATCCAGGCCCATAGCTTAGCAAGAAAATCGGTCCCTATATCTCTCTATGGCAAGATTTTATTCTCTTTATCCCACAAGGATATAATTATATTTATGGTATATGCATAGATCCTTTCCATATAAGATTATGGTAATAATCTTGAGTATGGAAATAATCTAAGAGTATGGAAATAATCCTAAGAGTATGGAAATAATCCTAAGATTATGGTAATATTCCATATAGGATTATGGTAATATTCCATATAGGATTATGGTAATATTCCATATAGGATTAAGGTAGTGCATTATAAATATAAGGTATGAGATGAATGCTCATTAATCCCACATAATTTGAAATTCCATAGTTCTTGGGAGAGATTTTGAGAGCCATCTTAGAGCATTGGGTGATTTTCCAAGCATTCTCCATAGATCGTCCTCACTCGACGTTGGAGATTGGGCAACCGGGATCAGCCCGGAAGGTCAAAGCACGCAGTCTCGACCGTTCAATCCGTTCATCCGTTCGATCCACCTCGGCGGATCCAAAGGTAAACACGAGAAAACCCCAACGTGTTGCAATTAATTATATAGACGCATGCTAGGTTTATAATCAATGTATGGTGAATTAAACACCCAAGATGGATCCTCGGGCGAGGGTTAACATTCGTTTTCCTACACTTCTTATCTATTGCAGCCTAAAGCGACAACTCGTCCTTAAGTCGTCTCGGTTGTGAAACTTTTATATCTCATTAAGCTCGACCAATCATACGGACTTACGTGATCTTCTACACCGTATGATCTAACTTATATATGAGATAAGGGACATGATATATGCAATCAAGTATTCAAATCGGATAGGAGATTGTAATAGTGGTAACAGAAACATTGTATACAAGCTCAACCAAACCGCTTTCGATATCAACCAACATGCAACCCTGTCAACTGTGTGCGTCATGGATGGTCTTCGGCATCTTCATTTCCAAAATGGTTTGGACCTTGGTCGGGTTTGCTTTTAGCCCTTCTTGTGAAACCCAACACCCTAAGAACTTTCCAGACCGGACTGCAAACGTGCATTTCTGGGGATTCAGCTTTAGGTTGATCTTTCGAAGAAGGCCGAGGACGATCCGGAGGTCGGCCACACATGCGGCTTCTTCCTTGCTTTTGACGACGATGTCGTCTACGTATACCTCCACATTCCGACCTATGTAGGGCTGAAATATTTTGTCCACCATCCTTTGATAGGTAGCCCCTGCATTTTTGAGGCCGAATGGCATCTTTTTATATGCGAAGACCCCGAAGTCGGTAATGAAGGCTGTCTTGGCCGCGTCTTCGTCGTCCATCAGGACTTGGTGATACCCTTTGTATAAGTCCAAGAAACTGAAGACTTCGTACCCGACCAACGCGTCGACCTTCTTGTCAATGTTGGGAAGGGGATAGCAATCCTTTGGGCAATGCTTGTTGAGGTCGGTGTAGTCAATACACATTCGCCATCCCTCCTCCTTTCTTCACCATCACGGGTTGGCTATCCGGTCGGATATTTGACCTCGAGCAGATGCGTGCTTTTAATATTTGGTTCACCTCGTCATGAATGACTTGGTTCCGTTCGTTGCGAAGATTCTTTGCTTCGTCGAGCGGCTTTGTGTTCGGGTCGATATTGAGCGGTGAGTGATGATACTCGGCGAGACTCGGTCATGTCGGGGGAGACCAAGCAAACACGTCTCGAATTCCCTTAGGAGTTGGATGATCGATCCTTCACTTCGGTGTCGTGGTGAAACCAACCGGACGACCTTCAATGGCTCATCTTTGTACAATGCGACCTCTTCCACCGATTGTCGGGAGTGGCGATGTCTTCCGGACCCAACTCTTGGGTTTCTTTAATTGCTATGCTGTGGGTGTTGGACCGAGGTCCCGCACCTCGTAAGGCAACTTGCATACACCTCGCTTCTTTCGATCGCCTCGGATCACGGTTGTTCCCTCGTGGTGGGTATTTTTATCGTCGGGTGGTGCGTTGAGCATACCGCCCTTACAACAGTTCACCAATCTCGCCTAGTATGATGTTATACGGCGAGTTGGCCTTCACTACGAAGAACCGCACCACCTTGGTCGAGGTCGTTGGTGCTTTCCCACCGTGACGGGTAGCTCGATTATTCCTTCCGGGCGTCTCTTCCGGACGAAGCTTCGAGCGGCGCGGGCTTGTGCGAGGCGCGTCTTCCACTCCTAGCTTGTCAAAGCATTCCTTAAAGGATGCTCACCGACGCTACCATTGTCGATGTAAACGCTTTACCAACTTATTTGCGACCACTACGGATTACCAATGCATCGATGGGGTGCCGTCACCGAGCAGGGTCGTCTTCGGAGAAGGTGATCGCCTCGTCCTTTCTGAACCTCTTATTGGTAGGTTCGCTGGTTCTAGGACTTCGGGCATCGGCCTTCAAGGAGGACTTCGTGACTCCACGGGGGAGCCCCGTAATAGTGGAGACCACCCCGTCATATTGGGGCTCATCATCTCCTTCCTCGTCGGTGCTGCGCTTTGTTTTTTTGTAGGGGGCACAATTTCCCCTCTTCCTCTTTTTCTTCTTTTGACTTTGGTCGGCTTGGCGACTCTGTCCTCGGTATTTCTTCAGGGATCCGTCCTGAACTAGCATCTCTATTTCACCCATGAGCTCGTTGCACTCTTGATGTCGTGCCGTAATCATCATGGAATGAGCAATATTTATCCGTAGGTCGGCACCTCTTCCTCCCCGCCATCGGTCGAGGCTTCTCGAACAGGTTCGTGTGGAGTGCGTAGATTTACGCTCTCGGCGTCAGCGGGGTGTCTTGAGGTCGTTCCAAGCATCGCGCGACCGAGCTCGGACTTTATCGGACGATGTAATCATCAGCGCCTTCCGCCTTGGTTCCGATCTTCCTTTCCTTCGTCTCTTCTTCCTCTTCCGAAGGTCCCGCCTTGTGCGCCGCGTTTTCTTTTGTCGCCTCGTCGCTTTGGCGAACCGGTTGGCTATCGCCACTGCTCATTGCGAAGACGAGGTTCGTGCCACGATCTCGGTATAAGGCCCGGCAAGATGCCGTTTGGAAGGCCGAGATGACTAGCGGTCGTTCACGTCTTGACCTTCGAGCACTCCTTGTTAAACCTTGTCATGAAGTCGCCGATGGACTCATTACGGCTTTGCCTTATGGTGAGGAGGTGTGCCGATGGCGTTTTGATTCGCTTTTGGAAGAACCTTCGGTGGAAGGCAGCCATCGGTCGCGATAGGGCCGATGCTTCCGTGGGTAGATCGTCGAACCACTGCGGGCGTTGTCGACGAGTAACTCGGGAAGAGTTTACACATGAACCGGTGAGCTTTTGGTTGATCATGTTGTATTGGGCTGCGAGAGGAAGTTACGTGGATCCTCACCCGTCGTAGGGGCGATGCTTGGTACCGGTATTTATCCGGGAGAAGTGTTGAGTATTCTATTTGAGAACGGGTGGCTATCTTCCGTATCCATCGAAGCCGTCCTCCGAGGCGGGGACGGAGTTCGACGATCGAACTCATTTAGGTGACTCGGACCGCCTCGTGGCGGCCATGATGCCTCTTCTGCGCCGCTCGTCCCCGGAGATTGGGGAGGTTCATTGGATGGTTCTGGCGATCGAGGCCGGCCGCGACGATCTCGACGTCCTCTCCGCGTTGCTCGTTCGTTCTGCGCGGTCGGTTTGGGCCCCGACCTCGTTGTGATGCCTCGTATCAGACGAGGCTTCGGCATACCGTTCTTCGGGACGTGGCCGACCGCATGCTTTACCGAGAACCGGAGCTCTCCTTGTTTTCTCGAGAAATCCCTCGACGACGTCGTCGAGGTTTACTATGAGCCGAGTTTCACGGATTGTTGCTACGATTGTCTTCGCTATGGTAACCGCCTCCTGCAGGCGGGTGTCCGTGCTCGTCGAGATTTTGGATATGCCCTCGGGGTTCCTTCTCCGATTGGGCTCTTCCCGAGTTGAGCTCGGCGTTCCCTTTCGCCGTCAGCGTTGTTGTTGCCGGCGACGGTCCTGGATGCATGGCTTCTGGTGTACCTGGTCATGATTACTTCCCTGTAAACAAAGGTTGATCGAAAACACAAAATTTCGGTTCCCACAGACGGCGCCAGTGATCGATCCTAAATTAGTTAGGGAAATAAATGCGCAAGAACACCAAGGATTTACGTGGTTCGATCTGTGAATAAGATCTACGTCCACGGGGCAAGAGAGAGAGTATATGTATTGAGAGTATAAGAAGTGATTACAAAGAGAGTGAATGAATTATGTCGTCTAATCTAGCCTCTATTTATACACAATGTATTGACCTAGATCTTGAATCCGAAGTCTTCTCTAACTAGGATTCGAGATCCTATCCCTTCTTGAATTAGGATTCTTTTAGATATGGCTGAGCTTTCTGCGTTCCCACTGGCTTCAGGATTCTTCATAGGCCGAACTTGTCCAGGCCGAGCTTGATGTCAGGTTTAATTGTATTGGCGCGATCTTGGGCGCAGTAGTTGGGCAGTATCCTATCACTTCACTACTATAAATATGTAGTTCTTTTAACTTCTTAATCGTTAAGTCATTGCAATTTATCCATATTATATTTTTATAAAATTGAGATGTAAGGATTCTCGGGAAGAGCTTCCCATTTTAGATCAAGGGAAAGGAAAAAGCAAGACCTTATTGCTTTGTCAGCTACCACATAACCTTGTCGAAAGAACGTGACTAAAATTTTCTACAAATCTAATCTTTTAAAGTCAACCCATCCGAGTATAATTTTTCTTGCAACTCATGAAAAGAAAAGTGTATATTTTCTTTATCTTATCTCATATTTTATTTATTAATGTATATAATTCAATAATCATCAATGTGACATATGACGTAACACACACGTATGCTGAATAATGAGCAGGTCTCTCATGCGGATACCCATATGGGGCGGTACTTGAATATCGATGAGCCTAAAATGCCTGCACGGTTCGTACGACGGAACAAAAGTTTTTGTGTTGAATAATAGAACGTAGGAACTCAAGGGCTTTAACTATGATGAAATTTGTTTTTGAAGTGGCTACGTAGCTATCCACTTGGGAGAGCAATAATGCAATAAATATTTACTAAATGGATAAAGCAACCAATGAGTATTTTGAAGTACAACATCGTCATCATGCAACACCCCAGATACCATTGAGAATACACACACAATATATATATATATATATATATATATATATATAAAGGGAGGGTTAACGTGAGAGCGTGAGCAAAAAAAGCGATGAATTATTGTGAAAGTTGATGAATCCATTAGAAAATTCTTGAATCCAAAAAATAGAATTTTCGCCTCATGGGATTCGAACCCGGGTGAAAAATTTTGAATTCAATTCATTAACATTCTCAACGGATTCATCAACTTTCATAACGAATTCATTTGGTTCTTAGTTTTAAGATAAGAATGGTTCTTATTTGAACCAAACTCTCTCTATATATATATATAATCTACAAGAAACTAACTTTAAATTAATAATAACAAACTAATTTGATCCATAAATTTTGATTGATGAATTGTCCAGATTAATCTTTTAAAAAAGATGTACTTTCTTATATATAAGATGATATTTTTTTTAGTATTATATATTTTCACTTATAAACCAATTTTTTCTCTATTTCTTATGTTTTTTTTCACGCATATCATAATATTTTTTATTCTTACAATCATGTTGGTTTCTAATTACTAGAATAAGGTCGATTTCTATTTGATCATCTTCTTATCTATGTTGCCATTTTTCTTTCGTTATTTTTATAGATTCCATCATCTTTTTATGTGGATTAGATTCAATTTTTGTTCACCACCAATCGCAGATGTTTCCATTAAAATGGCCTGGAGAGCTTTTTTTTTTTGGGTACTACCATTTCCAACGGTGGGAAGTGTGTGAATAAAAACTAATGGAGAGTAAGATGAAGGAACCTAAAAAAAGATGCAGGGATTAATCGATACTTATGGATGTTTTTCAATTTCACGCATACTAATATTCGTCAAAAGATTGATTAATGGCGACAAAAAATAATAAAATTAATAATTTATAGCTAGAGGATCGTGTGTAAACTTAGGGTTTCAATTATGAAATTAACATGATAAACAAGAAATACCCTTAATATTCCACTGCATGCTAACTATATATTAAAAAACCCTTATTATGCAACGTGACGTAACAATATAAATAAATGAAAGTTGAAGGGATAAGGCAATATGAGTTCCAGACCAAGGGGTACGTAAATAATGTCATGTTTATAATAGTAACTGCTGCAGTGTGCAGCCTTCAACAATTCAACTTTCAAGTTATTTCAAAATTATATATACCTTGTTTTTTTCACACTTATTATTTGAAAATCACAGAGTGTTGATCCAATAGAGTGTTAACGCATTATATAGTTATGAATGGCGAAAAAAAATCGCATCCACATGAAATGGATGTCATGAGAGATATGAAGTCCAAGAATCATGGTAGGTTGATGATAATGGAAGACACCATTATTTAGACAAGCGCACGCCCTTGTTGTCTGAATCTAGTCATAGAAAACATTAAGGCACGCCAAAAAGATAGCTTTCTTGTGCATTGTGGGAAAAGCTAATTAGCATGAGAGAGAGAGAGCACTAAGAGATAACTGTGTTGGCCTAAAATTATATCTAAAGCGATATTTCACACACATACACCAATACCTTGTGTCTCTCACCTGTTGTCAAAAAGGCAAAAAGATTATTTTGGGAACATGGGCTTATGTCATTCGATGAAAGGGAGATGGACATGCAATTTCTTTTCTTCTTCCCCTTTTATTTCTTTCCTTGTTTGTGGTTTTGATTCTTGAGAAATCAAATTCTTGTTTGGATTAGGGTTAGACAGTCTTCATATGAATGATGCTTTCTACGAGATCGTTCAAGAAATCAAGGTTTTGCGAGACATTTAAATTTCTTCTATTTCATCAAGGTCAACAAAAATCGATCATCTACATACAATATAGTCGAACCTAGATGATGTCACTAAAAGGGGTAAAGGATGGCTGTGATAAAATGTTCAAAAGCATGAATATTATTTAAGAATAATAAACTTTAATGTGGATATGACATGACATTTATTGCAAATATATATATATATATATATATATATATATATATATATATATAGATGAGCTATGGTGATAAAGCTCTTTAGTATAGAAATAGGAATAATAGCCGATCTTTCATATTTATGTAAGACAATCAATTACTTATGTTGCACATATTAGTTTAGCTCATATTTCATCACTCAGTAGACATACGCTAAATATATTAGTTTATCACATCTTTCATATATATATATATATATATGAAGTGATTATCGTGTGGACAATCCTTATAGTAGGGACAAATATAAACTCTTGATAGATCAATGTGAACACTTGATTCAATTGATAAATTATGACATAGATGCATAAATGTATAATTATATGCAAATATATATATAGGGTTGGATCGATGAGAATCATCTTTTTGAGGCTTGAGAACTATCATAGACATATAAAGTTGATGAATAAAATCTATAAAGTTATACATAACTGAAAATATTCTAAAAGCTGTTGCATAACAAAATAATTTTAAAAATTTCGTTATGCACAACTTTATACCTTATTATGCATCATCTTCAACGTCTTATGCGTGGTTCACGTAGTTCGCAAAAGATGATGATTCTCATTTGATCCACTCCATATATATATATATATATATATAGGGGTTGGATCAGGTGAGAACTCATCTTTTTGAGAACTTGAGAACTATGATAAGGCGTTGAAGATAATGCATAAAGCAAGATAAAGTTTTGATAACTAAAACTTTCTAAAATTGTTGCACAACAAAATAATTTTAGAAAGTTTTCGATATCGCACAACTTTATACCGCTCTTGTCATCTTCAACGTCTTATCGGCTCGCAGAGTTAAAAAAGATGCGATTCTCATTCACCCACTCCCTATATATATATATATATATATATATATATATATATATATATATATATATATATGCCAAAGAACCGTGTTGTTAAATTTGGTAGAAACGACATCAGGTTTCCGATTTATTCTGTTTTTGCAAAGTCGTTGGACATAGGCCACACAAGTTGCAATCACATAAGAAAATTTATGTTTCACATGTCAGCAGTGACACCTTTTATTTTATTTTATTTAATATTATTGTTTTCCTTGATAAAAGAAGACACGTAGAACTGATGCCCTAAAGCACGGAAATTATGTGTGATTGATTCACCTGTCTTTTCTCATGCAAGCACTCATTTTCTGTGTTGGGATAAGAAGAAAAAGGATGGTTATTTTATGTGGCGAACCAAAACCCAATCACAACCTTTTGCTTTCCCCTCTATTTTTTTTTTAAATTTTATTCTTTCTAATAAAAATTATTTGAGTTTTATTCGGGTAATTTTGGAACATATAGAATGCTTTTTCTCTTACTTTTGGGTCGTCTGAGATGTTTTTTTTCCTTTAAATTTATATAAATAAAAAATTGGACTAATTATCAAAAATGACAAAACGTTTATCAAATTAAAATTTTATGACTTGTAATATTACAATTACAACATTACTTTTGTTTTGCAATAATATTGTAAATTTTTTCGGCAAATTGTATCTGATTTGTACCCTAAAATGATGTTGTATTACCGATTAAATAAGGATTATTGACGCATAAATACACAAGCTTTGTGCTAGTTTTGGTTTTTTCCACGAACTTTAAAAATTGTCACAAAATACACAAATTTAATGACTTTAGTGATTTTACCACGATCTCAAATTTAAGCCAAATTATATCTGACTTGACATCTCGAAAATTTACCATAGAAAAAATGACCAGTGATATAAACGACATCGTAGATAGATGATATCGATTGTTTTGATCCCAACTAGAATCAGACGATGAAACAAACAAAAAGATTTTATTTTTGTTATGAGGGTTGACGCGATGAATACTAGAAATAAAAAATCTGATTTATTTTGATGGAACGACGATGTTTTATGTCATCTCTCTACGATGTAGTTTATATCACTAATCGTTTAGTTTATAGTACATTTTTGAAATATCAAGTCAGATCTAATTTGTCATGAATTTGAAATTGTGGTAAAAACACTAAAGTCATTAAGTTTTTGTATTTTGTGAAGATTTTTAAAGTTCTTGGAAAAAATCAAAATTAACCCAAAGTTGGTGTATTTGTGCGCCAATAATCCATTAAATAATTATTGAAAAAATTACGGGTGTTTTAATTGAAAGAAAAGTAAAGGTTGGTGGTATTATAATTTGTAAAGTTTTTAAACATCGTATGATAATTATAAATTTGAATCAATGTTGGGTTATTTCAAGCATTTTATCGGAAATCATTTTCGAACCGAGTATTATTTGGGTTCATTTATTTTAACGTATCATGTGAAATGGGAGATGTAAAAATGTATTATAATTTATAAGTAAGATATGATCATTTTATTTGAATATTATTATTGGCGGTGTAAATAATACTAACACGAAATTAGGATGGTTTGATCCATCACTAAAAGGCGGAATTTTTTTTCCCTCTTTTCTTAAATTTCCAAATCATCATATATCCTTTATGGCTTTGCGCGGATTTGGACAAAAAAGATATTGAATTAATATAATCAAATTGTTTCTTGTCTGGTCATAAAAGCAAAGCTAATGGTCCCTTAAAAAATGTGAAAAAACTATATGATAAATAAGTAAATAACTTTCCTTGATGACTATCACTGTGATAATTACAGTACGTGTTAAAGCTATGTAAACTTCACAAATATATTAATATATTTGTTTTGGTCATGCTTATCAAACTTCAATACACACTCACACATAAAAGATCAAGTGTCCAATGATTTAATTTGATAATCATCTCTTGATTAAGTATTTATGATGTCAAATTCTAACATAAAACTTCTGATAATTTAATTATGTTTGGATGGAATTAAGGATATATAGCAGCTTGAAATTGAGAATTTTGAAAGGAAACCATGTTTTTCACATCCAAAAATGTCTGCATCGGATGTTGTCTGCCGACATCACTAAAATCGTTAAAAGTGGGAAAACAGTAACAACCCAGAAACCCATCATCTCAAAAAGCTATTGTTTCCTTAGCATATAAAGCTAACTTGTTTTACTTTTACATCAACAATTAAATATTCACAATTTCTACTTCACATGTATAACTAATTAAAATATATATATATATATATAGGAGATGATTAACGTAATCATAATAATGTGAGAATCAAAATATTATGAATTCACTATGAAAGTTGAGGAATCTGTTTGGAAGTTATTGCATCAAAAAAAAATCTGGAATTTTGGATTCAATAATTTTCAAAGCGGATACATTAATTTTCATATTAAATTCATTTTGTTCAAAACTCATTTTATTGGTTATTAATTCTCACGTTAAAAATAATTTTTATTTAAAAACATATATATATACATATATATATATATATATATATATGAATTGGTTCATGTATATATAAGGCTTAACGCACATAAAAAAGCACAATTAATGGTCATTAATTGGATTTTTTTTTTTTATGATTAAAATTAGGCGGACATATTTTCATTTTTATTACTTATTTATTGTATTACGGTTATTTTGATAATTTTTTTTATATAATAGATAGTAATCGCACTTTATAAGGTTATTTAGACCATAATTAAGCGTCTTATTCATTTTTTATCATCTCAAATATATAAGAATTTTTGGTTGTTGTGATGTCTTCATGTGATGCAAATTGTTCATCTCACATTTCTTCTCTTAAACATTGTTGGAAAAATTCTTAAGTATCAGGAATGTATTAATCTTAACTATATATTTTGGTTAGATCCTAAAGCCTTTGATGAGTGTCTTGCTGAAGTAACAGATGTTGCTAACTTGTTTTCGAGTTGAAAGTTTATGTTTGTGTTTCAAGAGAACTATCACTTGGATGAGCCCAAGATTGATGGAGTTCAAAGTAGTACAATGTCCAGCCTTAATGATAAGTATCGCATAAAGACAACCAAGAGGAAGCTAGCGAATGATCACATGCTTAACTCGAAAGATCAAGGAAGGAAGGCCAAGTCTCAAGTCGAAGGCGATGAAAAGCGATCTTGATGAACAAGCGATATATGAGTGAAGTCAAGATCAAGGCGATATCGGAAGGCAAGATCAAGACTCAACGCCGACAACATGGAGTCGAAGGCAAGATCGATCGACCGTGTAAAAGTCAAAGCTGAGTATCAAAAGTTAAAGTTGGGTACCAATAGTCAAAGCTGCCTACCTATAGTCAAAGCTGGTTGATAGAAGATCAAAGCTGACTATATCTACGTCAAGATGTTCTTGCATATTGACTCATGAGTTCAAAGCTGATAAAAGTCGAAAGTCTAGCCTACTGATAAAAGACGGAGAAGTCTAGACCGGTCCAAGCCTGAAGTCAAAGCTGATAAAATACTAAGTCTCATCAACTGAAGAAACACGAAGTTTCTTTTGCCTTGAGATTTGACTCGACACGTGTCGTAGCGTATCTGCGAAGCAATCTGATAAACCATACCATTTTTCAGAGTTGCAGAGCTATAGTGTATGATGATGCAGACATCTGATAGTGACGTACAAGGATTTAACGAGAATATTTTCGAAAAATAAAAAGGAAGAATTTGAGTTGTATTCATCCAACAGCTCTATTCTTATCTCTTCCTCTATATATGCACAAAATTCAACCTATGAAGGTTACCGAAATGCTACACAATCGAATTCTCAAGTGATCAAAGCTCTAAGCCAAAGTTCATTCAAACAGCGATTTCGAAGAAGAAAGTTAACCGTGCTATCAGTAAACCTTTATAGCTCACATATATATATCAGTTCAATGTTTCAGTATACACTTTCTTACATCTAGGATATTCCATTGTAATATATCAAGCCTAGATTTACTGAGTTTGATGTATGTGCCAAGTATCAGTTGCTGAAAGTTTGGTTTTCTAGACCCGTAGGCTAGAAGGTTGAACGACTGCTCGCGGAGAGTAGTTGGGGTTTCCTAGCACCAGGAAGCGTAGGAAAAGGTAATGCCTAGTTTGCCGAGATACTGTAAGGTGACCTTAGTATCTGGATTTATTCTTGTTCCCATAAACAAGACATAATCCCGAGTTAGTGGATTGACTGAGCAATCAGTTCGTGGACATAGGAGTTGATCTCTTCGAACCATGTTAAAATCAACGTGTTTTTTACTTTTTGTATTGTACTTAAGATTACATGTTATTGAACTGTCATCATCAGCACTGCATTGATTTGAAACACTCTTATCAGTATTAGTTCGATACTGAAGAGATAAAATGAAAACTGATTAAAAAATATCTGACCTAAGTTTTATGTATCAGTTTTCTAAGGTAAACTAGTAACCACCACATTTCGTGAGTACATCAGTTATCAGTCCAACTGATGACTGTCTCAACAGTCAGTAAGTTTGTTAACTGATATCAGTTACCTTGAGACTCCATTTATATGAGCGATCAACAATCATCATTAAAATCGAATCTGCAGATTGCAAGCGACCTCGCCATAACTAGTCAATCTTGAACAAATAAAAGTTTTAATTTGTCTTCTTGGTGTATTCCCTCCCCATACACTAGATTGTACCCAGTAGGACCTATCAAACATAGATGTACATATTGTGTCATTGATTCGCACTAGCACACAGTCGTGCATCACAAGTATTTAAATTGCAATGATACATAGATGTGCATCACGTGTTTTACAATTGTAATATTACACATATGCACATATCCAAAATGCACTTATTAGACTGCACATATACAGATGCACATATATCCAATAATACTGAGACAATAATACATGATGAACATATTGTGGGTCGACGTCGATGGTCATGGTGGTGGTGCAACGATTGGAATTTTTGGTGTGTGAGAGGAGGGAGGAAAGCGGAGGAATGGAAACCAAATAAAGAGAAAATAGAAATAGAAAATGGAACCACAAATTTAAGGATTGTTGAATATTTGATTTTGTAAAGAGATAAATTAATTTTGTACTCTTACCATCAGCTTGCCACGTCATCAATTCGAGTGATTCTTGAAAATTTAATCTTGGCAGTAAATATTTGTGCATTTCTATAATTTGTTCTCACATTCACACTATAAAAGAGGTGTTTACGTCATAATCAGTCTCTATATATATTTAAGGCCGAAAATCTAATATAACACATATGTTAAGTTTGTTATCATTTTTATTTCATATGTTAAGTTGCTATCATTTTTAACCATTTGTACAATTTTATCCTCACATGCCAACCTCCTGCCCAACTCCCATGGCCAACCTCTTTCCGACTACCAACCTCCATCCTCTCCATTTTCTCGACGACCAACCATCCTCCTCCTCCTCGTGGTGCCAACATCCCCCTCCCTTTGCTACGGCCACCCTCCTTCCCTCGGTTTCCGATGGCCAACGTCCCCCATTTCCTTCGTCTGTTTTTTTTTTTACAAATGAAGGATATTTTTGTAATTTTACTTTAAATTGGATAAAAAGAGTAGCAACTTAACATATGAGTTAATTTAAGTAGCAATGTTAACATTTGAGGCAATTCTCCCCATTAACACTATATTTAACATGCGCTGCATATTGATTTTTGGAGAGTCGATCTATAGAACGTTTCCAATTCAAGATCTTGTTGACAACAATTAAAATAAAAGCATCTTTGACTCAAAATTGCTTCAAGCTTCGAATTTCTTTTCTTACTTTGTACTAATTTCATTTGGGTTTGTTTTCTTTAGATATATGCCCTTTCAAGTTTTTTATTCGATAATTATTGTCAATATTAAAATTATACAAAATAGTGTGGATTGTATTTTGTAGATTTCTAATATCCGTACAAATATATCCTCATCATAAAAAAAAGAAATTAACAAGCAAGCAATAAACGCTGACCCCCCGGGTTACACAAGATCATGTATTATCGTCATGTTTAAATCTGAATTTATTAAAGAAAAAGTGCATATCTATATCTCTGCAACTTTTATATTCTTAAAAGTAGAATTTTGTAATTTTATCTATAGTAAAATTAGTACTTTGTACAAAATTTAGGTCCATGTACTTTGTTTCATATTAAAATTAGGTACCCAATTTATTTAATATGTAGTACTTCGTATATAATGCTTTGAAATTGTGGATGGGTGATAAGAGATATATATATATATATATATATATATATATATATATATATATGGGATGGATCAATTGAGAACTACAAATAAATTAGGAACTAGGAACTAATCTCGTTTGTTAATTATTGATAATCAAGCAGTGAGATCAATTTGCAAGATTAACGTGAAAGAAGTTGTATAGTAATTATGAGGATATTTTAGTAATATATACATATATAACCAAGACATCCTATTTTATGGGATTTCAATTACATAAAGATTGTTTACATCATTAATAGAACTTAATTACTCGTCAGAATGTTCTATATCATTCATTATTGATTGTCGTCTTCTACTTTCAATCCAGTTTTCTGTGGTAATATGTCGACCGAAGGTTTGTGTTTTTTATTTATTTTATGTACATTTAAATGCGTTGTTATTCTTCTTGTAAAAATTGTTTATATAACATGTACAATGAATATATTATATTCTTGGGACTTTTTTGAAATTAAAGTAATTCAAGTTCTTATACAGTTTGCGAAATTATCCTTACAACTCATAACAGAGTATTGTATGCATATGATTTTATAACTGCATGAACAAATTAATAACGGATCATGTGCAACTATTATAGTAGAGTATTGTATGCACATAATTTAAATATGAATAATTGCATACTCAGGGATGCACAATCAACCAATATGACATGCATTGTCTGCTTATTTGTGGTCAGGTATTGATATCCAGAATAAAGTATTGCAGTCAAGTGAATTTATTGTCCCTTTTTGCGATGAACTTTACTCATAGATAAAATTACGCATATTAGATATGTATGACATTCTAATCTCAACGATGTTATAATATTAAGTTATACATTTGTTATTCACTACTAGATACTCATGTATGCATGTAACTATGAACGCGTGCATACTAAATAGTTGATATAATAATGGTTTTATTATTGACGCATAGTAATAAACTAAGCCGTGCATAACAATATCATAGGATGTGTATACATATATTACATAATATTATACAGGTAAGATACAGTATGCATATTGATAAAATACATTGTGCACACAGTAACATATAGTATGCATATTAAGAAGCATCATTGTTCATAATCACAAATATGAATTGCATAACAATATCATAGGATTTGTCTACATATAATACATAAAAAATGAACTACATTGTGAAACAGTTACGTAAGTTATTATGTAATAAACGTTAAATGCTATTCGTTGTTTGTTAATTTATAGGTATAAAAAGATTTTTACACCCTTTACCGGTAGAGAAAACTTAACAAAGCCCATGAATAGTACAATCATCAATCATAATTGCACAATGTGAAAAATTAAAGTTCAATTATCAACCATCAATCATTAAATAATTGCTTTATACATAAAAGATTAGACATGCTTATCATATGTAATCCCATGCACAATTATATTATAGAGCTATGAACAACTTATACACAGTATATCAATAAAATACCAAAAGCGCCTACATGCATATTATTTGAGGAGTCTTGGAGGCAAATCGACAGTAAATTAGGTTGGAATATGTGAAATTGGTGCGGTAATTAAGGAGCCATACGTATACAAACGCGTTAATATATGTTGTAATTTTACATTCTTGCCCTTTTTACGTATAAAATACATCAGGTTTTCGGATTTATGCCTTAAACATCAAAATCTGGTTTTCAATTATTTATTCATGCACAACCGTTAGATTTAGTGTAATTGAGGGTGTGGATTGGTTCCTAGTTCTCATTCTATAGTTGGTTCCTCCTATAACCATCCCCTATATATATATATATATATATATATATATATATATGGGAGGGTTAACGTGAGAACCATTTTTATTGTGAGAACGTGAGAACTAAAAAATGGTGAATTCACAGTGAAAGTTGATGAATCCGTTGGGAAAGTTATCGAATCCAAAAAATAGAATTTTCGCCCTTCATGGGATTCGAACCGGGTGAAAATTTGGAATTTTGAATTCATTAACTTTCTCAACGATTCATCAACTTTATAACAAATTATTTGGTTTTAGTTTTTATGATAAGAATGGTTCTCATTTGAACCAAACTCTCTCTCTCTCTATATATATATATATAGTTTGGTTCAAATAAAATCATTTTGTCCTAAAACTAAGAACTAAATGAATTCGTTATGAAAGTTGATGAATCCGTTGAGAAAGTTCTTCGAATTCAAAATTCGAATTTTCACCGGTTCAATCCCATGGCGAAAATCTATTTTTTGGATTCAATAACTTTCTCGTTGATTAATCAACTTTCACCGTGAATTCATAATTTTTGTTCTCACGTTAATTTTTCCATATATATATATATATATATATATATATAATAGCAAAAGAAAATAAAAGAATATATGGACAGTTTTACAGTGTGGAAAGGTGTTTCCAAAAGTGATTTCAGTGTTTCCCTAACAAATGTTGTTAACTTTGTCGGGTGGTATCTAAACCTCCATATTGGTGCAAGACTAGTTCCCTTTTTCAAGAATTCGGTTTCACGAAATTATGGTAAACATAGATATTATAGTGGGTTACGTGAGAAATGTATGTTTTTTAACCACAAATAACTAAACCAGCATTTAAGGATAACTACAACTTGCAACAAAAAGGACCAAAAACTCATATCGACAACTTTAATTGATTTTCATTTTGCAAGAAAGAAAGAAACCTATCGTTGCTATATGAAAAATTATGTGGACAAAGCTAATCAACCTAGTTAGCTAAGAAAACGCTTGATTACTTAGGCTTTCAAATATATTAATTATCAATTACTTGGAAATTGTTTGAACTAAATCCCATAAATATTATAAGTATAATTATAGGGATGGGTTCTAATACTAGATTTTGATTAAATGGATGGCCATGAATGATATATACAATAGAAATAATATTTTTATATATACTGATATTTCTTTTGAACATCATATAAAGATAAGACAGAAGATCAATGATGGATAATGATTTATAATTCCTAGAATAAAAAAGTTTTTATTTGAACTGTTTCTATAATTATACATACACATGTATCATGTTTTTGTACTTAACAAGATATAACGAGCAGGAAAGGTGGTTAATGTCTATTATTGGATATGGAGTCACTTATATTAATATATTGAGCAAAATATAAATCATCAACTGCATTTCTATAACTAGATGAAATTTGATATGAATAAAAACACTTATTTATTTCATACATGATTAAAATTACAATATTATTATTGTTTACATGCATAACCCCCAATTATATATAAAAATAAGATAGGAGATAAAATACGACTAGCCACGCGAGGCCACCATTTCAGTAGGAAGGATATATTGTAAGTGGCTATGACTAGGCAAGTGGTTTGTGGATGGACATGGAATCCTGGAATCAATTGAAACGACAACGTGCAAACGGGAACCAATCATCATATCTAAAAAGAAACCAACCACTATATTCGTATTAGATTTTAATTTCTTCAACATGAATTCCACCTTATATATAGAACCATTGAGCCCTCAAACTATTCAACCAAACACAAAATGTTCGAGCCATACCATACAAAATAGTCATCAATCCAAATAGGAAGCGAAAAAAAAATAGTTTCCTTCTTAATTAATTCCTTTCTTTCTTGATACATTTTTTTTAATGGATGGCAAGAAATTGGAATACAAAGGCGAGGAAGCACTGAATGAGCTGGAGAGGCTGACAACTACAGCAGGTGAAGTTCAACAAGAACTTTTGAGGAAGATTTTGGATCAAAATTTTGATGCAGAATACTTGAAAAAATATTTGGGAAATTCATCAATATCATCAAAAAGCGTGGTTCAGTTTAAGAATCGTGTTCCTGCGATCTCGTATAAGGATATTCGTCCTTACATTGTGAGAATCGCTAATGGCGAAGACTCCACTCTCATTACTGGTCACCCCATAATCGAGATGCTTTGCAGGTAAAACATTTATTCATTTTCTTGTTTATCATCATTAAATTATGGGTGTCGAGTATTTCTACGTCGTCGTTGCCGTCCTCGTTTTGCAGCTCTGGAACGTCCGCCGGAGAGCCCAAGTTGATGCCGTCGATTGCGGAAGATCTTGATCGTCGTACTTTTGTGTACAATCTCATCATGCCTATTGTCAACCAGTTAAGATCGCTATATCTTGCACTAGAATTTATACGTTTTCGATTTTATTTATTTTTTACTATTTCGTAGATATATATATATATAGATATATATGAGAACTTTAAAATAAAAACCTTATTTAAAATGAGAACGTGAGAATCATTTTCAACCATTAGATGGAAAAGATCTACAGTGATACCTCATTTTATCGGATGAGTGCATTATGCACCACCCGGGTTTGAATCCCATGAGTAACGAAAATTCAAATATTTTTGTTTAATACAATAATTTTCATGGAGAATGCATTGTTATCATGTTTGTAAGATAACAAATGTTTTTATAGTAACTCACCTATATATGGAGTGATTATCATGTAACACTCCTTATAATGTAAATATGGGGACAAATATCAACCCTTGATAAATCAATATAGATGCTTCAAATTTAATTAACAAATTATGGCGGATGCACAAATACATATTTATATGTGGAAATATACATATAAGCGATTCAAATGTACATTTAAAAATAAGTGTGTGATTTTCAAATCTAATAAATATGATTTGTCTCATTTATATATATATATATATATATATGTGTGTGTGTGTGTGTGTGTGTGTGTGTGTGTGTGTGCGTGTGTGTGTGAGGGTTAATATGAGAATCATTTTTATAGTGAGAATGTGAGAACCAAAAAAATGATGAATTCAGTGTGAAAGTCGATGAATCTGTTGAATCCAAAAAAATAAAATTTTCGCTCTTCATGGGATTCAAACCCTTGATGAAAATTCCAAATTTTTGGATCCAGTAACTTTTCCAGCGGATGCATTAACTTTCATAACGAATTTTTCGTAATTTTTAGTTCTCACGTTAAAAATAATTCATATTTGAATCTCATAGTTTTTTGGACTCATTAAGCAAGAGAAAAATTACTATTGCGTAGATATTACATTTTATTGTATATGTACTAGATGAAATATTGCGATTTTCTTGTGCATATATGGACCTAGTACTTAATACATGCTTAGCATCATGATTCATGGAGATTCCAAAAATTATAAGAATATTCAAAATTAAAGATTTGATTTGATAGGGACTACAGCTGTCAAAATGACCCGATCCGATCCTTAAAATTGAGATTGGACCATGTTTTTTGTGTTAAGAGTTTTAGGCGGAGTCGAAAATTTGTCTTTGTCCAAAAGACAGTTCGAACCGATCCAATTTTAGACAAGCTCAAAGAATCGAAATGTCTAGTTGGGAGCGTTGCAAAACATCTATCATAAGTTTTATAAATTAATTCTCCCACCCTTTCCTTAATTTATCATCTAATAAATTATTCTTTTTTCTTTCTAGAGAAAAAACTACCTACAATCACTATTCATAAAAAATTATGGTGTTTTTACTTCAGACATGTCTCCGGCCTGGATGAAGGCAAGGCCATGTACCTCTACTTCGTGAAGTCGGAGATGTCGACTCCGTGTGGGCTGCCGGCCCGCACGGTGCTGACGAGCTACTATAACAGTGCCCATTTCACGCGCCGCCCCCACGACCCCTTCAACGACTTCACGAGCCCCGACGCCGCCATCCTCTGCCCCGACAGCAACCAGAGCATGTACTGCCAGCTCCTCGCCGGCCTCGTACACCGCCGCCGCGTCCTCCGCCTCGGCGCCGTCTTCGCTTCTGCCCTCCTCCGCGCCATCTCCTTCCTCGAGCGCCGCTGGTGCGACCTCTGCCGCGACATCCGCGCAGGCGCCCTCGACCCTGCCGTCGCTGACCCCGCCTGCCGCGCCGCCGCCCTCAGACTCGTCGCCGCCCCCGACCCCAGCGCGGCCGACGAGATCGAGGGCATCTGCGGCAGCGCCACCTCGTGGCGCGGCATCCTCTGCAAGCTCTGGCCCAACGCCAAGTTCATAGAGGCGGTGGTGACGGGGTCGATGTCGCAGTACGTGCCTGCGCTCAGGTACTACAGCGACGGCCGGCTGCCGCTGGTCTGCACGATGTACGCCTCGTCGGAGTGCTACTTCGGCGTTAACATGAAGCCGCTGTGCGACCCGTCGGAGGTCTCCTTCACGCTGCTTCCCAACATGGGCTACTTCGAGTTCATCCCGCTCGGTGTGGAAGGCGCGCTGTTGATGGATTTTGATGAGGAGGATGATGAGGTAGGGCGGCGCCGCCGCCGGACCTGGTGGAGCTCGTTGACGTTAAGCTTGGCTGTTACTACGAGCTCGTCGTCACCACATTTTCTGGTAAACTTGCTCCTGCTAATTATATATCTCCATTTTAATTAGTCAATTAACTCTTATTAATTTCGGAGAATTGGGAATCCCGGTTATAAGGTTTCGTTTACTATTATAATAAAATAAAGAATATGGCATAAATTAGGACGTCAGTAATATTAGGCTAATAAGTTTCATATAAATAAAAATAAAAAATTGAGTTTCCATTTGAAAATTAGACCATCTATCAATCAGTTATTGGTGTACGCCGAATATGAAGCTTTTGAATGGAAAATTAAGTTATATTTATAAAATGTGTCATTATTAGATTAGGTTGATTTTTTTTTGAGGGGATATTAGGTTTAATTAGTGCATCATAAAGTAGAAAAAATGATATGAAGCCTGAGTAGTAAATGTGGCATTATAAAAAATTTATGAGATGTTTGTTGCAGAAACATAAAATAAAAACATTATAGACCAATAATACTAAAACAAATAATGAGGAATAGGTAAATTGTAATAACGAGGTGAGTTGAAGAAAGGCAACTTGACCCACATTGAACAAACACCATTGATTAGATAATTCCTGGCACTGGGTACGGAAAGGTACAAAATCATGTAAAGCCATAAGATTTTGGTTGCTTTCTTTGGGTAATCATTAAAGGATATAATACACATTTTATCTTTGTTGCTTCAACTACATCTATCGCCAAAACTTGCGTGCGGCCATCCGCATCCTGCACTCGTATTAATTAATTAATTAATAATTAAAATTTAATTAAGGCAGATGCACATGACTATGTCTGATTATTTATTTTCAGCCAAATCAACTTTTAAGCCCAAGTTACCTTGATCCTTCTAATCAATGATGTAAATGTATGTATATATTTTAAACACACTTTTTCTGAAAAATATTTATTTAATATTTCATTTTGCTTTTACTTAATATATAGGATATATTTTCTGCATTTAGTAACGCCCGGCCCTAGCAATTAACATTTTTTTCCAAAAAAAACAATTATATCTTGGGCACAGGGCTGTACCGGTATCGCATTGGCGACGTGCTCCAGGTGACGGGATTCCACAACGAGGCCCCGCAGTTCCGCTTCATCTGCCGCCGTAACGTGGTGCTCAGCATCGACAACGATAAGACGAACGAGGAGGACCTCCACCGCAGCATCACCGCCGCCGCCCGCCGCCTCCTGGAGCCCCGCCACGTCCTCCTCGTCGAGTACACCAGCTACGCCGACACCTCTTCTATCCCCGGCCACTACGTCATCTACTGGGAGATCAACGAGGACATCCACCCCCACACGCCGCCGATCCCCGCCGACGTCCTCGCCGAGTGCTGCATCGCCGTCGAGGACGCCCTCGACTACACCTACCGCCGCTGCCGCACCAACGACAAGTCCGTCGGCCCGCTCGAGATCCGGGTGGTCAAGCCGGGGACCTTCGAGAAACTCATGGATCTCTTCATCGCGCAGGGTGGCGCGTCGATCAACCAGTACAAGACGCCGCGGTGCGTCAAGTCGAAGCCGGCGCTCAAACTGCTCAATGCTAACGTGCGCGACTGCTATTTTAGCCCCAGGGATCCGGCCTGGAACGCTTGAAATTGGAGTGGAGGAAGGAAATAAGATTTTGCGAATTAATTAGGGTTTCCTTAGGAATTTCTGGCCGTTGATGGCAGTCTTATTTGCCACGTCCACATGATCTAGCGATTATGATCTTGTTCGGGGCACAATTTCGCATCGCAGGAATAACAGTTTTGATTTGTAGTCTCTCTACAAAATATTGTGAGTCTCTTTAAACTGATTAATACGAAAATTTATTTATCCAACAAAAAAAATACAGAAAAAACTAATTAATACTAAAAGCCCTTCATAAGTATAAATACAAGTTTGAGCTTAAGTACGATTTACGATAGAAATAATTAAAATAATTCTAGTTAACTGAAGGCACATTGATGTACTTTTAGATTTTTATTATTAATTGACTTAAAAACTCTTAGACCTATCATGCATTAAAAACTTTTCTAATTCTTGCATGTTGTAGTTCATTAAGTTTTAGGTCAATTAAATTTATAATCTTGTTTATGTAAATGGTATTAATTTTCAAATTTATTTACAAAAGAGCACTTGAAGTTAACCACTACTACATTATTCATTATGTTTAGATTCAATATTTTCAGATTATTTTAGGGCCCAATTTAAACCCATATTATTATCATATCAAGCCCAAGTATGAATGGAGGCCCAAATAAGGCCCATTTAGTTATTCACTTGATTTATTTGTATTCATTCTCTATGTTTTGAGTATTCATGATTTTCACAAAATCTTTCCGCAATACAATTATTGAGAGAGAGGCCTCATGTACACAACTACATAACTTTAGGAGCTTAAATATATGAGAAGCATAAATACTTCAGTAAATACTAGTATATTACAATCATCTTCTTTGAATAACATTATTTCTTTATAATTAATACAAGTAAACATATAATTTACACTTCAAATAAACGCATCTTTTTTTTGGGATCATTTTAATACGAAATTTAAAGTAGCGATCGCGGTGACTCGAACAAGAGACTTTGGCGTCGATCATTAAATACTCTACCACTGGCCAACACACTCACATTTGAACACATCTTTTGTGTCTAATTATATACACAAAATACTTCGTCTTCTACCATACTTCAATATTCTACATGTCGTGCAAGGAAGTAGAGGACCAGATACACCACGCAGCTAGCGGCAATTATTAATTATCACAAACTTGATAAAACCTTAACGAATAAGATGGCATAAAATTTGTTCAAGTATGGCTCCAAGAACCCAAGAACATTATTCTTCTGATGGGATCTTCAATCCCAGCTCGCTTGTTTCGTCTCTGAATCTCTAGATATAGAATTAATCCGACAACGGCTGTCGTCGGATCTGAATTTCTCCACCAACGTCCTCTTGATACTTGAAAGATGGAGCTGTCTCCACATGAATCTTGGGACCTCATCCTCAAATTCAAACACTAAACACTGACAGCCTAAGATATTGGAAGCTCAATTTGCATTTGAAGAACAAATTTATAGGAATTTTTTTGCTAAGAGAATAGAGGATCGTGGCTACGTGAATGGGAATATATGCTAAAACGTGATGGACTTGCTTATTGTGAGTTGATTATGTAGCTATATTCCTCTTATCTCTTGGTGGGATAAGTACTGCCAAAGACAGATTCTAAAGTTGATTAGACATTAGTATGAATAACCAGAGGATGGCATTATTTTCGAAGATCATGATTCGAATTCTGCTAACAATTTTTAAGTTGAAATGCTGGAGCATAGCTGTGGGAGAAAATTTTGGGATAAATATTTTATTTAATTAAGGACAACTTTCGAAACCTTTGTGTGTAACAATCACGTACTATAAATGATCAGCACGAAATACCAACTTCCACATTGAAATTAAAGGCTATACTCTCATGCAGATGGCTGCATGGTGCGGTCACTTTAAACGCCTATTATGAATTATTAAATCTTAATTAACCTCTAATTAATACTATGTAAGGTTTGTGCACGTCCTCACAAAAGTTTTTTCCATTGGAGTAGTATTACTTTGGAGATGCTTGCGAGTTTTGGCTGTTTGGTGGACTAGGCATCAAAATCAAATAACCAAGGATTATTGGTCGAGTTAAATCGAATATCATGTAAATAACAGCATATTCTCTTTCACAGTGAAAATTGGTATAATAATTTAACAATAAAAGACAAACCTACGTGAACGAGATGCTGTACTGCACACTTGTACTAATATTATAAGTCAATTTTTGATTTCATTATATGCTTTAATTTTCTTTGTCGCAACTATTATTTATTGGCCTGCTCGATATATCTTGAGCTAGCATTAATGATATTTAAATTCATGATCTTTATAGTCAAAGATTCGCGTAGGTTTTTATCCAACTGCATGCAACTGCTGTATATGATCAGCCAATAGATTAAATTACCCCCTTTTCCATCTTCCTAATTGAACTCCTAAAGTCGGAGAAAAATAAAATAAAAAATTCAAAGTTGGATTAGCCAAATTTTTAAATTCCTAATTTGAGATTTCCAATCACACAATATATTATGCACTTTGAAATTGAGCTATGACAATTATTTTAGGCCCATCGGGCCTCCTCTAAGCCCAAGGAAATCAGAGATTTTATTAGGCCTCGACTTTGTAATAATCGGTTTGTTATTATTATTATGGAAATTGCAGATAATTAAAATCCCCCTTACCCTCCCCCAACCCCAACCTCACTTATTCCTCAATAATGAAATAATTATTTATGTTTTTGCCTCTTTTCTTTTTCTCTTTTTAAACGGTGGGGAATTCCGAATCTTTATTTCTTGATGAATTTTTCAAGTAAAACGTCGAATTCGTTTCTCTGTCTTTCGCCATCACTTTCGTTTCTATTCATCCACGGAATATGAATTTCCAAAAGATATTTAAAAAGAAAAAAAGGAATAAAGCTTCACACAAATAAACATTTTCCACGGTTAAGATAAAGTCTAAATCTTGTAAATTTCATCATTTTGTATATTTAAAAATCTTAATTCAATCACAATTGTATCACATTGGTGTAAGTTTTAGGCCACACTTTCCATTCAGGTTCGTTATCGATTAGGTACCCCTTAATCAATTTTCCATTACCCCCACTAACTATAATTAGATACCCTTTCCATTCAAATCTCTATAAATCTCGAGCCTTAATTAAACTTAAAGGCCGCTGAGTTCATTAGTCAATCGTCATTCAAGATTCACTTTTTAAATTATTATTATTGTCGAAGGTGGTGGTCATGCTCGGGAACTTTCATGAAACTGCGACAAAGATCGAATAGAATGACAGCTAATTATCAGATGCCATCTCTTTGTGAAAAGAGAAATAAAGAATTCCTAAATAAATTCTCCAAGGCGACTGTCGATAAAAATTAAATACGAATAGAAATTCCTATTGAATGTAATAATTATGAGATTTTATAGTTGTATGTATAATAAATGAATGAATAAGAATAAAATAAAATAAGTAAAATAATTTATTTATTTATTTTATGTTACTACTACTACAACTATTATTATTATTATTAGGGATAGAAACTGTATTATTATTATTATTATTATTATTATTATTATTATTATTATAAGACAAAATAAAATAATTTTGTTAAAAAAATAATTTGGCTAATCTCATATTCATGGGAATAACTAATGAGTATGCCCACAGAAGTGATGATTTATATTGTAAAATCCTACTATTAATCATAGGATTGAGAATGGAATATCATAATTTCATTCATCGTCTATTCATGGATACCATTTGAATCATTTAATGATGTTAATTTAACTTGATGGTCAACCAAATCTATAGCAAATCTATTAAGTTTTACCTTTATTATGTGAAATAATGATATCATACAACGACAATTATTTATAGTCATTAATATATATACCTACTAAGCTACTAACATATATAGTCTACACAATTGAAAATTAAGAAATCATATCACCCCACACGCACGTACACATACTCGGACGGAATATATTTTTAGAAAGATTCTGAGAATGTGCCTGTGGATAAAGAAGCAATGAAAAATGTTATACCAAAGTGAATTAAATATTCGAAATCGATAAAGCTGAATTCCGAAAAGCAATTCACCCTCTTATCCTTCTCTTTTTTCTTGAGATTTGTTCATATGAATTTAGGTCTCTCTCTTTACATTATGTTGAGCCATCACCAATTGACATGGAGCAGGACCGCACAAAATGCAAACTTTGAAGCATCTCTCTTCAAAGCAAGATTCTCAACATTGTCTACTATTCCTTTCTAGTACATCATGACTTAATTAAAAGCAAAATACTTTGTACATCCTAAAGTGGATGTCTACACAAACCTATATTCAACCTGAAAATGCATACATCTACATGCACACCAAACCATTCAAAGCTACAAGGATATCAAAAGTGAAAGGTTTCAACAAAAGAAAGAAATCTCTTTCCCAAAAGACGATAATTTTTGTCGTGTGTGTGTGTGAGAGAGAGAGAGAGAGAGTTTTTCTCAAGTCCCAATTAACTAGCATATGCATATGTGCACAAAAAACGGAAATCCTAGACAAATAAAGAAAATCTTCTATTCGACAAAAAACTGCAACTTTAAAATTGTTGATTGCATGAGAAGAGAATTAGCCAAACCATATATTACTCTTTGTACATATACTTGTATTGCACATAAAATAAGAGTGGTTCTACAAACACTCGAAAGCTACCACACATCGTAAAATGGACTAAATCACAAATCAAACAACAGCACCATAATCTCTTAATTTTGGCAACAACTTCAAGTCCGAATTTTGAGACGGTCAAAAGAGAATCACATAATGGAGCAACCCGTCTCGTCATGATTAACATCTCTGATCGAGTCAGACGATAGGTGTGTAGGATAAGACTCCGGCCGAGAATACACATACGAATACATAGGCAAGGTATAATACGAACTAGCCATACTCGCAGCCGGTGGCGCGCTATTGTAGCTCATCCCATACTCCGCCGCAGGATAGTAAAACTGCGGATAAGTGAAAACTTGCTGACGTGGAGAACTCTCATTCGTCTGATCAACGGGCCCGCCCGCGGCTGCCACTGCGGCGTGCGGAGGCGATCCGCCGCCAGCAGCCGCAGGTGCACCACCGGCATTGGCGCCACCTGTGTTTCCCTTCTTCTTTTTCTTCTTCTTCTTCTTACCTCCGCCGCCGCCGCCACCACCGCCTCCGCTGTCCCCGACACCCTGAGCTGCAGCTGCCTGCCCGCCGCCCTTCTCCTCCGCATGTTCCTCGCCGGAAGAGTCACAGCCGTTTTTTGGGCCCTCGGTTTGATCCATCTTCTTCTCGCCGCCGTCGCCGCCGGAGGCCTCGCCGTCTTTTGGCCAAAGCTCGGCATTCTTTCCCGATTTGGTCAGCTTCTTGATCAATGTCCCAGATTCGACGTTGCCCGTTACGACAACTCTGTGTTCTTTGGAATCTATCTCTATCTTATATACTCCTAATTTATATGATAAGTTTTCAAAATTAATTAGAAACACAAAAACATTGTTAAAAAAATTAAATTAAAATTGCACGCATACCTTCAATACTTTGAAGGACTTTCTTTACTTTCTTTTTGCATCCACCACAATGAATAGACACTCTCAAGATCCATGTCTGCATAAAAAATTATATGAACCATTCACTAAAAGTTAACAACAGGAATATATATATATATATATATATATATATATAATGATAACAAAACTTATATATACCTTATAGGTGAGGGGTTCGGAGCCTTCGTCGCCGCCGTCGGGAGCTTTATCCATCAACCGTGCGCGTTAGTGAAAGCGGAAGAGAAAACGAGAGGCTTCTTTGATCATCACTGAAGAGGAGAAGCGGTTCTAGTCTAGTATAAAGAGGTGTAAAACAGCCAAAATGTAAAATGACTGATCCACCCTTGACTGTGGATGCCATGTCAGACGGGCCATCACTATGGACATTGGCACGTCATCAGCCATGACTAGTGTGAAAAGTTAGATCTTGCTTCAATTAAGTAATAATATACTATTATATTTGTTGGAAAAAGGTGTACAGAACTAGTACAGAACTTGCCGGGCGTATTACAACTTAAAACAGAAAAATAGAAGATCAAACTAACAATGAATTAAAACAAGAAAATACAATCGAAGCTGGAAAACAAAACCGTAAAGAGATGCCGAGTCGAGGAGGCCTCTTTCCATAAGACGAGATCGCCCGGTAGTGCTCTCGGATCCGCGTATCGTCCCAAAGATGAAAGCAGCGTCTCGTAGGTGGCGACCATGACCAACGAGCTCCGTGAACCGGACGGAGGCGAGGGCGAGCAGACGAGAAAGTATGTATGCAGGAGTGCTCTAAAGTATCTTTGGAATGCTTTTGCGATAGGTGGCTTATCTTTGGGAGACATGTCCTATTTATAGCGTCGTCCCCTCACGTAGAAGCATCTTTGAAGTCAACACCGTATTGATGTCGGGTGTTACGGAGTTATGTCCCCTATTGAGTCGTGGCGGTTTACGGAGACAACGTGGCACGTTTCCGCAGAGCCATCATGTCGGGCGTTGCAAGCGGTTCTGACGAATACGGACAACGCGTGCGTCCGGTTCATTGGACGTATCCGGACGTCTCTTCAAGTGCACAGCGAGCCCAGCGGTTGGGCCACACGAGTTGGGCCCCGGACCAACTCCATCTTTGGGCTCGATCAAACGTTGATCCAAAATATAAGGCAATGGCCCACGGAACCGAGCCCACGAACCGGGCCCACGAGCAGCCCAAAGAGCGCCCCAAAGACCACCCAGACCAATTGCCAAGATCCAAGATCCAAGATCCAAGATCCAAGATCCAAGATCCACGATCCACGATCCACGGACCACGGACCACGGAATCGGGCCGAACCGGGCGAACCGGGCCGGCCGGGCCGGGCGGGCGGGCGGGCGGGCGGCACGCGCACGGGCACGGCGCGGCGCGGGCGCGGCCAAGGCGGCGGGCGCCGGGCCGGGGGGGTGGGCGGCGGCGGCGGCGGCGTGTCTTGTGCGTGGGCTTTCCAAACCCATCACTTGTGCACATAATTATACTAAGTGTTCAATGACCCACTTATATAGACAATTAATGAAGGTTTATTAATCAATGTGGGATAAGGATTAATTAATCCATGCTTATCCCATTAATCACATAACTCCATGTTTAAGTGACCAACTTTGATCCATTATTTCTCCACCGGAAATCGGTTTGAGAATGTGAATACACCACGATCATCTACTCGGAACATAGATCGATCCTATGCCGTTTAATTTCACAAAATTAAACGTTACGTCACTCAAAATCTTGGTCAAAGTAGCTTCGGAAACTTGACCACATATATAATATTATATATATATGCACGCGATTTTCAACAATCCCACATGAGTGGAAATAGCCATATGCATGATGCAGACACATTTCGATCCTCAAGAGATGTTAAAATATTTGGACAGTGGTTTATGGCCTTGAACCTTCCATAGTTAGTACCATCGAGTACACAGGCGGATTAGTGGACACGATGCTTGAACTATTCCCTCACGGTGCTGCTGAAACAATGGTATTAACACTTTAACACCTCAACCTCATCCGTTCTCACGTTTGATTCCATTTTGGCCATGGACATCCACTTTGGATTCATAAGTGTTTTCTTTGAAGCGGCCCCACTTCGCACTTACATAGGTGATTCTTTACCGAGTATCTTGCCATACTCAACCTCCTCGAGGTATCTTAGGAATCATTAAGAGTCAACGACTCAACCTCACCACTAGGCAAGTTTTTCAACACTCGTTTGCTTTCTGGGGCAGACTAACGAGTGTTTATACACGAACTCATATAGCTTAGTTCTCCCATTGAACCAAGTTATTGGGATCTCCGGTCATCATGGTTGGGTTACCACTATGATTGTTCTTAAGATGTGGATTTTAGTCCCATTCCTCTAGCAACTTGATCATTTGATCCGGTTCAACCCTTTGGTTAAGCGGATGCGCGGATTATCTATTGACTGACATAGTCAATTGATATAACCCCACTGAGATCAAATGCCTCACGGTATTATGTCGTCGACGATATGTCGAGACTTACCATTATACAAACCATTTTCGCCCTTCCAATAGGCGCTTGGCTATCACGGTGAATCATCACGGTGGCATGGGTTTAGACCAACATGGAATATCTTCCAAAAATTACGAGCCACTCGGCTTCCTCACCGACTTTATCCAAAGCTATGAATTACGATTCCATGGTGGATCGGGCTATACACGTCTGCTTTCGTGGATCTCCAAAAAACAAGACCTCCCAATCGTGAACACGCACCCACTTGTAGAAAGTGAATCTTTCGTGTCGATATCCAATTGGCATCACAAGACCCTTCAAGCACCGGGGATATCTCGTGAAGTGCAGCCCATGATTTTGAGTATACTTCAGTACCTCAAAACTCTCACTAGAGCCTTCAATGCTCCTTGCTTGGATTGCTCGTGTAACGACTCAATTTATTCACGGCAAGCTATGTCGGTCGGGTGCAATTTGTAAGATACATCAAACACCGATGACCTTAGCATAGTCTTCTTGCCCAACAGTTCACCCTGTTCTTACTCAAGTGAACATTGAGCTCCAATGGGGTCTTAGCAGGCAAACTATCAAACGCGTTGAATTTCTTAAGCACTTTCTCGACGTAGTGAGATTGTGTCAAAACAATTCCGTCTGATCTTCTTAAAATCTTGATTCCAAGAATCACATCAGCTAAACTCATGTCCTTCATGTCAAAATTTCTATTTAACATGCGCTTTGTGTCATTAATGACTTGAGTATTGCTACCCATGATCAACATGTCATCTACATACAGACACACTATAACATAACCATTATCAGTGTTCTTAACGTAGACACATTTGTCACACTCGTTGATTTTGAAACCATTTGCCAACATTACATTGTCAAATTTCAAGTGCCATTCAACGGCGCTTGTTTCAAACCATATAGAGACTTCACGAGTTTGCATACCTTGCCTCTCGACGTGTACTACAAACCCGGGGGTTGCTCTATATATACCTCATCCTCGAGGTCACCATTCAAAATGCGTCTTAACGTCCATTTGATGAATCTCAAGATTGTGCAAAGCAAAGAATAGCGAAGCACCCTAATAGACGTAATCCTCGTCACGGTGAATAGGTATCGAAGAAATCGTATCCTCTCTTTGTTTAAACCCTTTAACAACCAAACGGGCCTTATACTTTTCAATTGATCCATCGCGCTTGTACTTTCTTTTAAGGATCCATTTGCATCCTATGGCTTACAACCTTCGCAAATCAACCAAAGACCCAAGTGTGGTTTTGCGAGAATGGAATCAATTTCGCTTTGAGCGACCTCTCGCGAGCATCCCGTCCGACCGAGCATAGGCTACTTTGATCGAAGTTGGTTCTTCGTCAACATGAACGCAATATAGTCGGGACCAAAATTCTTTGGCGTTCGACTCATCGCCACGTCTCGGTTCGAACCCTCCGGATCGAGACCTTGATCGCTATGCGATATCGGTTCTTCCTCCAAAGGTTTAGAACTCAAGCTTCACCATCGCTCTATTGCTAGGCGGCTTCATTTTATCCTTGTCTTTACTGAGGATAAACACTTTCAAAGAATATAGCATTCCTTGATTCAATCGTCGCCCCACAATCATATCGTACCTCGACACGTGGATCGAAAACGATAAGCGATTGCATTCGGTGCATACCCAATAAAGATACAATCATTGTTTAAGTCAATTGTAACTTGTTTAGGAAGAGCACCTCAACCTTCGCCAAACACCCCACACTTTGAGATATTTGTGCGGTGGCTTTCTTCCTTTCCACAACTCGTGAGGGTGACATCCTTACCCTTGAGTGGAATCTTGTTCAAGATGTAGTTGGTCGTCAAAGCGACTTCCCCACAAGTTCAGGGCAACCTCGAACTAATCAACAAAGCATTCATCATCTCCTTAAGTGTTCGATTTTACGTTCAAGAACGCCATTAGGCGAGGTGAATAAGGGCTGTCGTTTGATGTATTATACCACTTTCATTGCATAATGCCTCAAACGGAGCTACATATTCTCCCCTCTATCACTTGAGCAGTCTTAATTCGACGTGACTTAGTTGATTCTCGGCTTCGTTCTTGAAGTTTTAAAAGCTTCAATAGCCCGTCTTTACTTCTTAGAAGGTAAAGATAACAATATCTTATATGATCATCAATAAGCGTGATGAAGTACTTTTACCACCTCTAGTTTGTACAAACTTTAAATCACACACATCGGTGTGAATAAGTTCTAGAGGCTTAGTGTCTGTTCTACCGAATGGAACGGTAACTTAGCCATTTGGCTTCCACACAAACCTCACATTTCGTTTGTGTATTAACTTCATTTAACTTTAGTAAATCTAAATTTACTAATCTTTTATTGCATTTAGATTAACATGTCCTAATCTACAATGCCATAAATCGAGCACTCGATCAAGTAAGAGGAAGTAGATGCATTTTCATTAGTAGCAATCTTTGGTACACTACAGACCATTACATTCAATTTGAAAAGACCCCATGAAGATAACCCCTACCAAGGAACTTCCCAAACTTAGTCAAGACAAACTTGTCCGACTCAAAACTAGTCTAAACCCCTTGTTAACTAGAATGAGCCCGACACAAATTCTTGCGGATGTCCGGGACATGCAAGACATCCTTCAACGTGATCTCAATGCCGGACGACATCTTGAGCACCACATCACCAACTCCGCAACCTCGGACGAGCTTGGTTCCCATGTTGAGCTTCCTCCTCAACAAGCTTGTAGGTGGAGAAACGCATCTTTTCAGTAGCAGCGTGCAGATTGCGCCGATGTCGATGAACCATCCACCTTGATTCTCGACGTGGTTGACTTCTTCGGTCACCACGGCAGAGCTAAGTCATCCTTGTCCCATTTGTCAAGTCCTTCTCGACAACATTGGTAACTTGTTTAGCCTTCTTCTTCTTTCGCTTACTGACGGTCCTTACTCGTGTGGCCATGCTTGCCACAATTGTAATGATCCCGTCAAATTTACGGGCAACCACCTTTCCTTTGTCATTGGCATTGGGACGAACACGTTGTTGGAGGACCGCTCTCTCCAACAGGTTGGCTCAGCATCGATTAAGCCCTTCCCTTTAGCTCTAGCTTCTTCACGCCGGACTCGATGCAGCGATCGACGATCAAGTCTTCAAGTGTCATATCCTTTCGCTTGTGCTTAAGGTAGACCTTGAAGTCTCTCCACCCGGGGTAGCTTCTCAATCACTATAGCGACGACAAAGCCGTCCAAAGCAGTGTGCCTTCGGCTGAACCTCGTGCACAATGAGTTGAAACTCTTGCACTTGGTCCATGATCGGTCGGAATCGACCATCTTGTAGTCCAAATATTTAGCTACAATAAACTTTTAGTACTGCATCATCACTACGGTACTTCTTTTCTAGCGATCCACATACTTTTGGATGTCGTTACAACAAAGATAAACACTATACAAACTATCTTCTAAACTACCAAGTATAAAATTTTTACAAAGGTAGTCGCCAAGGCGCTTGATTGTCATATGTCGCTTCGGACGTGAAAGTCCGTCACTTACCACCGGAACGGCGGGCTCATCTTGCACCAAGAAGTTGGCGAAGCCCAACGTCGTGAGGTAGAACAACATCTTTGCTGCCATCTCAAGTCGGATCCTCCAAACTTTGGCGGCTTCTCGGCTGCATCATCCTTGCGGTATGAGCAGCGCCGAGATCGATCCACGATCGATCCACCAGCACCACGAAGTGTCTTTGGAACATGGAACGAATGAGAACCACCGGTGTTAGATCCCATGGATCCAATAGTCGACCCATCAAGAGTGCGATCGTCGAGCCAATGGAACCACTAAAGTGGAACCAAACGTTGAACCACTAAAAGTGGAACCAACAATCGACCCAAGGGTCCAATGGTTGACCAAGGCATCAAACCAAACATGGCGTAGCCATAGTGCGAGTGGCGGTATGTGAGCAGAGGCGGCAGCAGTGGCGGCCATGTGTGGTGAGCGGATTCGTGGTGGAGCAGAAGACATCTCCACGCAAAGGTATTTAATTTGAAAGTTTTAAGTCAATTTAGAAGTCGAACTCCTTGGCAAGTGATATCTCGTCTTGCGATTGTTGGAAAAAGGTGTATGCGAACTAGTACGAACTTGCGGGCGTACATAACTTAAAATGTAAAAATAGAAGATCAAACTAACAATGAATTAAAACAAGAAAATACAATCGAACTGGAAAACAAAACCGTAAGCAGATGCCGAGTCGAGGAGGCCTCTTTCCGCAAGACGAGATCGCCCGGTAGTGCTCTCGGATCGGCGATCGTCCCCAAAGATGAAACGGCGCCTCAGAGGTGGCAAAGACCGCAGACCAACGAGCTCCGCGAACCGGACGGAGGCGAGGGCGAGCTCGATGAAAGTATGTATGCGAGGAGTGCTCTAAAGTATCTTTGGAATGCTTTTGCAGTGGGTGGCTTATCTTTGAGACATGTCCTATTTATAGGCGTCGTCCCCATGAAAGCATCTTTGAGTCAACACCGTATTGATGTCGGGTGTTACGGAGTTATGTCCCCTATTGAGTCGCGGCGGTTTCGGAGACAACGTGGCACGTTTCCGCAGAGCCATCATGTCGGGCGTTCAAGCGGTTACGACGAATACGGACAACGCGTGCGCCCGTGTTCATTGGACGATCCGGACGTCTCTTCAAGTGCAGCAGCCCAACGGATTGGGCCACACGAGTTGGGCCTCGGACCAACTCCATCTTTGGGCTCGATCAAACGTTGATCCAAAATATAAGGCGCAATGGCCCACGCGAGCCCAAACGCCCCAAAGACCACCCAAAGACCAATTGCCAAGATCCACGATCCACGATCCACGATCCACGGACCACGGAACCGAACCGAACCGGAGCCGAGCCGAGCCGGGCCGGCGGGCGGGCGGCGGGCGCCGCCGGCACCGCCCCGGGCGGCGGCGGCGGCGTACGTGTGCGTGGGCTTTCCACCCATCACTTGTGCACATAATTATACTAAGTGTTCAATGACCCACTTATATAGACAATTAATGAAGGTACATTAATCAATGTGGGATAAGGATTAATTAATCCATGCTTATCCCATTAATCACATAACTCCATGTTTAAGTGACCAACTTTGATCCATTATTTCTCACTCACCGGAAATCGGATTTGAGAATGTGAATACACCACGATCATCTACTCGAACATAGATCGATCCTATGCCGCTTAATTTCACAAAATTAAACGTTACGTCACTCAAAATCTTGGTCAAAGTAACTTCGGAAACTTGACCACATATATAATATTATATATATATGCGCGATTTTCAACAATATTTATATGAAAGGCCTTTTATAAAAAAGAAGAAAGTTTACCTAAGTTGGAACACACCGGACACAGATTGGATGCATAAATATCAAGATAAATACCATATATATATAAAGACAAACATAAATTTTAATGATTTTTAAAGTATAGTTATGATAAATTGTAAAGGATTCATGTTTGGAACGAAATTATGTTTTGATTGGCTTATCTTTTGAGAATTGATACATATTTGCATGTTTATATAAAATTATAGAAAAATGGAGCGAGAATTGAAAACTAGGCTTCATGAGATCCAAGTACAACTTAACGGAAATTCGTAGGCGGAAACCACATCAATCGAAGCTTAAACGAGAATCAAAACAAAAAATTCGCACAATCTGTCACAAACAACACTGCAGACACGACACAAATGCAAAATGTGCACAATTGTCGTCACGAGTGCACACACCATGGTCCTTGCTGCAGCCGCATTAGAGAAGGGAAATGCATGCCAAGTCTCGCGGTCGACACATGCACGTGCCGCGACAACAGCCTCTTATGTGAGAAAGTCCAAATTTCACATATTTTTGAAATTTTTCCTATTTTTAGTGTGTTTTGATTCTTCTTTGGACTCAATAATCTTCTCCACCTTTTAATATCTCTTATAAACACTTGATTAAAAAAAATTCTTTTTAATAATTCCTTAGATTATTTGCTCTTGACTTTATGTTTAATCTTTTGATGTAAATATTGACGATTCAAGATTCAAGGATTTAAATTGATAATCATGATTTGCTAAATTTGTTGATGATCCTAGAGTTTGTATGATTTGATTGGAATTATGTGGTTGATCTTAAGTCTAATTTGTTTGTCAATTCATAATTTGTGATTTTTAGTACTTGATCTCATGTTTAGATATTTGACCATTAATGTTGCATGCTAGTTGTTTGATTAAATTCATTAGCAGATTTAGTTGATTAATCGAATTCAATAACACACAATACGGTTAGAGATAGTCGTAGGTGGAATAATCTTTTGAGCTATTTTGAGTTAGTATATTTTCTTAAGAACTAGTGGGGATAGATTATATGTTACTCAACTATTACAAGATTTGTCAAAAGAGAGATCGATAATGCATTCTATAGTGTTAGTCTTTCTTGAATTTTCAAAGTCCGTTGATCTATGTTTTTGTCATTTGTCTAGTTCATAATCATTGAACCATATTCACATTGCTAAATTAGTTTGATAATAATGATGTGTATGTGTTCTATTATTTGTTGTTTTAGTCATTGTAGATATGATAATTTTATTTGTTAAATTGTCTACAGTTACATATTTTTAGTTGCGATATTTATTACTAAAAATTTAGCAATCAATTAGTTGCGGCGGTCGCCATTTATTGATGCAGTATTGGTAATTAATTTGAATTAGGTGTTAGTGAGAGTCCTTAGTTGTGGTCTCTATTTATTAACGCGGTCTAGATGATTAGAATTAGAAGATGTTATTAAGATTCAATATATATAGGATTTATTAGAAATCCTTCGTATTCTAGTAACTATAAACTAATCTGATTTATAGATCTTGATTCATGAATAATCAAAATTAATTCTTTAAATGAGATGTGTTTTCTTACACACAAATAATGTTTTCTTAATTCTATGCATTTTCATGTATAAAACTATATTTTTTCTATTTTTGATTTTTTTTATATATAACATAGTGTTTTGTTTATCAATTTAATAAATAAATTTAAAGGCCACATCATGGTAAACTCGAACCTGAGACCTTTGTTTTCAGTCATTAACCACTCTAACATTAGACCAATACATACACATAACATAGTATTTTTTAGTTAATACTCTCTTCGTCCCGCCTAAAGTGTCTCATTTCTTTTGGGCACGAGTATTTAGAAAAAATGTATAAAGTAGTTAAAGTGTTAAAAAGTGGGTAGGGGCTCACACTTTTTGAAGGGATAATTATTTCCTAAAATGGAATGAGACATTTGTAATGAGACAACTCAAAAAGAAAAATCAGATATTTTAAATGGGACAAATGGAGTACAATTATATTAGTTTTTAGTTACTGGAATAAGGATGATTTCTATTTGATCATTTTCCTATATAGGGGGTTGTAAGAAAATCTGATTTTAACCCTCTCCCGAGGATCTATCTTGGATGTTTAATTCACCATACATTGATTATATTCCTAACATGCACCTATATAATTAATTGCAACACGTAGGGGTTTTCTCGTGTTTACCTTTGAATCTGTCGAGGTGGATCGGATCGAGACTCGTGTTTTGACCTTCTGGACTGTATCCCGGTTACCCAATCTCCAATATCGAGTGAGGATAATCTATTGAGAATGCTACAGAAAATCACCCTAACCCTCTCTATTATTTTCGAAAATCTCTCCCAAGTGTACTATGGGATTCTCGAAAATTATGTAAGTATAATTGAGGATTAGCTTTGATTTTATCTCTTACCTTATATTTATAATGCATTACCATAATCCCATAAGGAAAGGATCCATGCATATCCCATAAATATAATAAAATCCTTATAGGATAAAGAGAATCAAATCCTTATCCAGAGAGAGATAGGGGCGCCGATTTTTACTAAGCAACGGGTCTGGATGGGCCAGTCCAGGGATCAAATGCAAGGAATAAAGATGGGTCTCAAATAAATTAATTATCTTATGTTCAGCCCAAAACATAAATTAATTTATAAACATTCATTCATACCACTAGAGAATAAATCTTGACTTACCCCTTTATTACAAGTTGAGTCGGGCTTGCACTTAGACATTACGAATCCCGTATTTAAGATATCGACGTCCATTAATTATTTAGAGCATTCGATCGCTTTAAATAATTAATATTTTAATTCCTTAAGTAGTACCACTCAACCTTATTATTGTACTGAGCTAACTCAACTGCGGGGTTTAGTACAATAAACCTTTGAGCTCCTTAAGGGGACGCCATCATCCTAAACGGATACGGTGACTCGTCTGATAACTAGCATGACATACAAGCACCGCCACCACCCAAGATGCGGAGAATATTGTGTTAGAACATATAACCCTCACCCATAACAAGTCAAAGTGATGGTCAGCAACTCATACTCACCTAATACCTTATCGAGGTTTAGATCACCGTAAGTCACCGAGATCTAGGTTCTTCACGACGGTCGGATAGAAGAACTCATCTCACTATGATCCATCAATACGTCAGGGACGTACCAGCATAGACAAGCAACCAAGTCAAGTCACTTCTTATCTATACCGCAGCCTATACCGACAACTCGTCCTCAAGTTATCTCAATCGTGATACTTTTATATCTCATTGCTTCGACCAATCATACGGACTTCGTGATCTTCTACACAATCGTATGATCTAACTTATATATGAGATAAGGGGACACAGATATATGCAATCAAGTAATCAAATCAGATAGGAGATTGTAATAGTGGTAACAGGAAACATTGTATACAAGCTCAACCAAAACTGCTTTCAGTATACAAATCCAACATGGGTAAATCTACTAGTTAATACGGTGGACTCGACATCGAGATCTTTGGCCTCATGCATTAACCACTCTATCACTAGGTCAATACACACACTTTACTTGATAAATATATCATCTAGGTTTGAATCTTATAAATAGCGAAAATTATATCCTTTTTAATACAATAACTTTTACAATGAATACCTCAATTTTAGCAAAAATTACTTTAATTTCTATGATTATCATATTTATACGATAACAAAAAAAAATTCACAACTGATACGTGGCTTACTTCATGAAAAAATAAAACAAAATTAAGAGATTGAAAATCAATTCTCCTAGAAGTTGGCTGTTTGCTGTAAGACACATTCTTTTGTTGCTGTCCGACATTTAAAGAAAGAAAAAAAAAAGTTAGAGAGAGAAGGGGATCAAAAGATAGTAAACCATAAATAAAAGAAATGCAATCAATGATAAAAAAGCTGAAAATGACAAATTAAAAAGCATAAAAAACAACAATTAGTCTTGCACATGAAGTAAGCTAGCGTAGTATCAATGGTGGCATGAAATAATGAGGTCTGACAACATTTATCACTTAAATTTGTCATGCTTATCTTCATCGGAACTTGATTTATAATATCTAGTAGATAATACATAAGAGCATCTCCAATGCAAGGAGGCATTGGGGATGCATCCTCAATACTTACGGTTGGGGGGAGGGGAGTGAGAAGGTAGTGGGAAGGTAGTGAGAGGAGAGAGGAGAGAAAAAAGGTGGAACCACCTCCCGAAAGGCAAGTCAAAATGTGGGCCCGTTTTGATTTTTTTATTATTTTTTCTGTTTTCACCAGCTATTTATTTATTTCAATATATATATGATTTTTGTTTTTTTGTTTTATTTCACTTTTATTTATGTATTTTCATTTTATTTTGGCTTGGGGATGGGGTTGACCGGGTGGGGTAGGGTTGGCCTTGGGGTGGGGTTGGTCATGGGAGGGTTGGCCGGGGGGTGGGGTTGGCGGCAGGGGTGGGGTTGGACGGCCCCTCCCTCCCCGGCCAACCTTCCCCAATGCCAACCCCATCCCATGCCAACCCCACCCCCATGACCAACCCTCCTCCGCGGCCAACCCCACCCCTGCGGCCAACCCCACCCCCGGCCAACCACCCCCAACGGCCAACCCCACCCACGGCCAACCTCTCCACCGGCCAACCCCACCCCACGGCCAACCCACCCAATGAATAACTTTAATTTAATTTGTACCATAACTCAACGGACAAATATATGACCGTTGATCAACGGATAAAATATGCTTATAAATATAAATCACTAAACAACATAATTCCTACCAACTTTTATATTTTCTTCTCCATTTACCTTAATATTTCTTCTTCTCCTAAACATTTTCCTATTATCAGAATGAATAACGATTTCTCAAATTGGTCCAATTCTGGATATTTTTGATCAAATTCTGCTTCTCAAATGTCTAACTCTAATCCTCAAAATCTCAACTTTCTTTCTCAAAATTCCAACTTTCGTCAACAAAATCCCAACTTTCCACAAAATCCCAACTTTAAATTGCAAAATCCCAACTTTTATTGTCAAAATCCCAACTTCGATTCTCAAAATTCCAACTTTCGTCCTCAACAGTATCCTACATATCCAGTGAATGTTCAAAGCTATCCATCCATTTCCATCCGTGCTATCACTATCAAGTTCGAGCTCCATCTTCGACTCATCAAGAAAGACCGGCATAGATGGAGGAAGACCGACCAAGAAACGCCTACTTAGGAAGAACATCGTCTTTCCAAAATTTTCTTCTCCGCAAGGTCTCGAGGCCATAAATCGAACTTGATCAACAATCCGATGAAGAGAACAATGATACAAGTATAAGAAGATTTTGTACTCGGAGAAAGAGTGCGAACATCTTACAAGGTGTTGGATCGATATTAGCATTGATTCGATCGTGGAAATGATCAAAAGATAGATCAAATGTGGGAGAGAATTACTAATGCCTACAACAAGTGGTCGCCCGAGCATAACTCCAGAGAGATCATCTTCCTCGCTCAAAACACTTTTTTACAAACTTGCAAAGGAAACTAAATGGTTTAGTTCATGTTATTATAGGAACGCAGAGATGTGGCCAAGCGGTGCAAGTGAAGTCGACATCATTCAAAAGGCACAAGATGAATATAAAGAGACTCACGAACACGCGGCGGTTTCGTATATATCGGAGTATGGAATTTGCTCAAAGAATGTCCAAATTAGCTCATCAAGACAAGTGAGATTCGAGCAACAAAAAGGCAAGTCTTACGATCGGTGCCTACACCTCCGCTTCCAACCAAGATGAAAATGGTGACGAAACAACCCACACTCGTCAATTGGAAATAAGGGCGAAAGGAAGGAAGAAAGGAAAGAAAAATCAACAGTGAAGCCAAAGAGGTGGTCGATGCGATCAACGCAAGAGCAATTGCAACAATGATGATGGCGAAGGCAATGGAGGCAAAACAGAAGGTAAAAGAGCATAAAATTCTCATGCAAGATACTTCAAAGATGACGGAAACCCAACTACGACTTCATCTTAAGTATTGCGCCCAAATCCAAGCAAAGTGAGAAGCGGACGAAGAGTAAAATGTATTAATTAGGTTTAGTATTAGTTTATTTTGTACGTTGTATTTTAATTTGTTAGATTTAAATTATCTTTTATATCGTATAAGTTCTTTTTTAAAAGTTTCCATGTTATTGTGCAATTTTAATATGTACTAATATTTATATAATAATTAAGTTATTTGATATTAATTTTAAATAATATTAAAATTAATTTTTATCAAGTTAGAATAATAAATATAAAATTTAAATAAAATTTTGAATAGATAATAAATGAGTTGAAAGTGAGTGAAAAGTGGGTCCATAATGATGTCAAGAAAACCCGAGTTTGAGAAGGTATTGTTGGGGTGAAAATAGGAGAGGAATATGATGATGTATCTGTGATGATGTCAAGAAAACCCGAATTTGGGAGATGATTGTTGGAGGTGCTCTAAGGGTTTATTGGTTGTGGTTGGTACAATGTGGAAAATAATACAATATTTATCTGTTATTTTTAAAATATTGTAATTGCAACAGTTTATTTTTTAGAATAAAAATTGTTGCAAAATCCATGAGCGTCTATGTTTTTATGCTCTCTTCCACAATTTAGCAAATTATACTCTTCTTTTCTTTAGTTAAGCAAATATTAAGTTATTTTATTCCTTACGTATTCTTATACAATGATCTTAATGAGATAAGAATAAACAAGGCATTTCTGAGTCATTTTTATTCTTTTTTAAGTCGGGGATAGAATGAGTTTTATGCATTGTTCATTCACCATTCTATATAGAAAGAATAAAATTGTGTGTGTGTTGGCCTAGTGGTAGAGTGGTTAATGTCTGAGACCAAAGGTCTTGGGTTCGAGCCCACCGTGACGCAGCTTTTAAAATTTCTGTATTAATTGACCCAAAAAAAAAAAAATTGAACTACAATACTTAAATAATCTATTTATTTAAAATGGGTGTGAAGATAGAAAGATGGGCTATTATTGTGGAAAAAATTTGGTCTCATCTGATCTCAAACAAGTGTGGGCTTAATAACAAAACAATTACTTTATAATAAAACACAGAAACTGAACGTAACAACAAAGCGCATCTAGTGTAGTGGTATCATAGTACCCTCCCACGGTACTGACCGGGGTTCGATTCCCCGGATGCGCACGCGTTTTTCCACCTTTTTTGTATATTTAATTTTTGTTAATTTTTTTCAGGATTTCTTCTTGTTTTCCCCCTTTTTTGTATATTTATGTTTTATTTGTATATATATTTTTGTTAAATTTTTTTCATGATTTCTTCTTGCTTCAGCATCTTGTGACCAACAGTTATCCACGAATGGCAGAATTTCTCAACTCTGCAGCTGCAAGAATCCTCCATTCCTTAACCACTCGCTGCAGAATTCCGTCGCACGTTTCCCAGATTCTAGCGCAGCTGATCGTCCACAACCTCAGCGCAAACACCACCGTCGCCGCCGCCTTCATATCCTCCTGCCGCTCACTCAACCTCCTTAACTCCGCCGCCTTCCCCTCTTCATAAACAACACACAAGGCCCCAAACTTTCGTCTGCAACACTCTCCTCAGAGCATTCTCTCATTCCAACACTCCTCACAGCTCTCCAGTTATCTACTCCCACATGCACAGAAACATTATCCCCGTGAATCACTACACTATCCCATTCGTGCTCAAAGCCGCGGCGGATTTGAAGTTGATAAAAGCAGGGAAGTCGGTGCATGCGCAGATAGTCAAATTAGGTTTTCTGAGTGATCTGTACGTTGCGAATTCTTTTTTGAATTTGTACGCTGCGGGTGGAGATATGGAAATGTGTCTCCATGTGTTCGACGAAATGCCTGTGAGAGATGTGGTGTCGTGGACTGTCCTGATCTCGGATTTAAAGATTCCGGGAGGTTTAATGATGCATTATTAGCGTTTGAGAGGATGAGAAGCGACGGCGTGGTGCCTAATCAGGTGACTGCAGTGAATGCCTTGGCTGCATGTGCAGGGTTTGGGGCGTTGGATATGGGCGTGTGGATCCACGATTATGTCAAGACGAAAAGTGGGAATTGGATGTGATTCTTGGAACTTCATTGATTGAAATGTATGGGAAATGTGGGAGGACTGAGGAAGGGCTGTGCGTTTTCGAGGAGATGAGTGAGAGGAATGTGTTGACATGGAATGCTGTTATCAGAGGGCATGCGCTGTCCAAGAATGGGGAAGAAGGTTTGAGGTGGTTCTTGAAAATGGAAAACGAAGGGATCCGACCTAATGCTGCTACTCTAACTGCAGTGCTCAGTGCTTGTGTGCATATAGGTGATGTGGATATAGGGCGACGCATATTTTCTTCGTTAGTTGATGGGAAGTATGGAGTTCCACCTAATGTGGAGCACTACAACTGTATGGTTGATCTCTTAGCGTGGTAAGTTTTTGGATGAGGCGTATGGGTTGATCAATGAGATGCCGTTTGAGCCTTCTGTGAGTACTTGGGAGCTCTGGCTGCTGGCTGTAGAGCCCAGGGTGCTTTTGAGTTGGCCGAATTTGCTGCGTGGAAACTGGTGGAGCTGCAGCCTGAGGAAAGTGCATATTATGTTGCGTTGTCTAATTTGTATGCGGAGAAGGGAGATGGAATGATGTGTTGAGAGTGCGCGAGTTTATGGCTGAGAGAGGGCTTAAGAAGGATATTGGTAGCAGCACAGTCAAAATTCAGAATTCGAAGCATCCCCTTGAGTTGGCAGCTTGAAGTTTTGCTTCAACAACGTGTTTTTGTAAGGGGAAATGCTGCAGCTACACTGTAAATATGATTGCAGATTAAGTGCGATAATCGTGTTCATGCATTGATTCTAGATTATGAATTCTTGAATGGTTCAGTGTAGTAAATATCTTAAAATTGAAGCTTTCTACATGGTAATCTTTCAACCACTTTTGGATTCTTCTCTTGTAGTAACCTAGATGCGTTTCGGATTCATAGAGCTATTCCAGTTGCTCCAATATCAATCTTATGATTTATATTGAGCAGGAGAGTCTTTCGAGTTATTCATAACATGAAACTCTTGACTTGTTCTGTTAGTTTATGAATTGTGTAAGAGTTATTTTAACTCTAAACTACTTCCTTATTTGTAGGGATTTTGTTTGCTAGGATTTTGCATTTCCTTCATTATTTCTTGTGCAGGGTTGGAAGAAGTCAGCGGAGGCTGCTCAACCACTGCCTATAATCAAGGGATTCGAATATGTTAAGAGAGTTGAGGAGTTAAAGGATAAACTATAAAGGCTTGAGATAAGAAGATAGAAGACGGAGGAGTCAGCTAAGGTTAGTTCCTAAGATATTAGGAACTAACTCCCTCGGCGTCCACAACTCCCTCAACTGTAGTACATGTGATCGTGGTCCAATGCGTGCAGATCTACGCCTTTAATTTGTTATAAACAAGTGCATATTACTTGGACAAGATCATGTAATCGAAGATAAACACTGAAGATTCGAGTCTGTTGTTGTAGCATTCCTTTCAACGCTTGTGTTTTCATCTATTAACTTTAGAAGTCTGAGGGTGTAATTATGAGGTGTGAGGAATATATTTTTGATAGTTTTGGTCGTTAGGTTTTTCAGTTGTCCAACCTTGTCTTGGATAAGGTTGTGTGTTTTCGTAAAGATCACTTTTGTTTATAGTGGATCATTTTGCCATACCGACATCTGCATGTTATATTTAGGTAACTTGTAGAAACATTATCTTCAGTGTTTCTGTAATTTTTCCTTTGTTTTTTATTCTTTATGTTTGTGCTTGTTTTCACAACATTATGCACAACACTAATTTCTGGGCAGAGCGACACTTTCAAATTGTGTAATACTGTTGAAACCATGCCCACACTTATTTAAAACAATAACAAGGGATTAAGTTCCGACTGCTCTAACTTGCGAGGCGATCCAGTAGTGCAGTGTAGGGAGATGATGGAGATCTGCTAGAGTGAAGCAGTCATCACCCAACTACTTGGACTGCACCATTAGATCTTCATACACATCAAAGACCTTAGCCGAGTCGGCTTCTTTCTCTTTGACAGGGCATCATCTGTGCTCATCGCCAATATTTGTTTTACACCAAGTTCCCTGGTCAGCTTGAAGGCTGTTGGTTCGTACATCCGACCAAGCAAAGACGATTGCCATCTTTCTCGGATCCTTGGATATGAATTCATTCCCAGTACTGCTGGTGTAAGTATTGATTTATGGCCCTAGCTCTGCATTGCAAGTTAGATACGTTCTTGAAATCGACATTTCTCCCACATCAAGTATGTATGACCAGATTCAAGAAGAGAATACCAAACAGCCTGAGCTTGCCGTCTTCAAAGGCTGGGATTTGGCCGTATGGCTGCAGAAGGTTCGTATAGCTTCCCATTAATGACTTCTAACATTTGTTTCGAGTTGTGAGAAACGAAATTTGGGATTAGTTCTGCTTACATTGAGAAAGATGAAAGGCTCCTTCTTGTGCTCACCGGTGCCCATGTTAACCGGGACGAACTTGTAATCGAGCCCTTTCTCATTGGCAACTAGAACTCTCAATGTTGCTTTTGAGTTGAGGTGGCCATAGACCTTAATTGCCATTTTTGATGGAGGGGAAGAAGGATCGGAGAAAAATGAACATGTTAAGCTATGCAAAGGGAGGTATTTATAGTAATATATCTCGATTGGAAACAATAGTACTGATTAGTGATAAGTGAGTATTTCATTTTTTCTGAATTAATTAAGCCAGTGATTTGAAGAATATATTCCTTTTTATAATTTTTGTCTGACTATTCAGGACTATTTGTTGGGGTGTAAGTTCAAGCCATCCAAATTTCTTTAAAAAATTGACCTTTCCAAATTGTGGAGAATCATATATGATAAATAATTGGAGGTTGGTTGATTTTTCTCTTGGGCAAATTAAGGTCTCAAGTTGGTTTCTTCCTAGATTTGATTTTCTGTGCCTTTGTACTTATTCAGGCAGAGAAAGCGACTGAAATTATTAGTAAAAAAGTTGGCAGGTTTATTCATTTCAATTAGTATTTATTAATATCCAATTTCCTAACCACTTGGTTTTTATCCTCAATTACTCGCATTATAATATTAAAATAAGAAAATTGCGTGTTTAGGTTTCTAAACATTTTTTCTGTTAACTCTCACTTCATGAGCTCCTTTTTTAATAAAGGACCTATTTAAAAGAATAATTAAAATTAGTTAAAACGATATAGTAAAATAAATTGTTTAAGGATATTGTGAGTCATGCTTGTATCTCAGATTCTGATATTTAAATTTGCACATTACTACATAAGTTTACCTAATCGTTGGATATAAAACTTTGTTTTAATGTCTCGATCGGATATCTAACATACCGTAGAAAAATAATCTATTATCTAATTGATAATTCCATATTAATGATTGTCTTAAATATAATATTTATTTTGTTTTCTATTTCCCATTATGTAAACCTTAAATTCTAAACCTTTAATATTGTCATAGTTTTCCACAAATACAATAGAAGATGTCACACTAAAATGTAATAAAAGATCTAAATCATTATTCTATAATTTCTATTGATGTGTGCGACATCTGTTTCAACAAGAGGCATATTTCTATATTACCTCTGGCAAATCATAAAGCTGGGCTAGATGGACTTTTACGTTATACGTGGTCTTTTCTGTTATATATATATAATCTGAAAAACTATGTTTCCAGACAAGGCTCAAAATAAAGCTGAACAAAAACATAATTTCACAACTTTCCATGACAAACAATATAGGAAGATTTTTATTTGAGAGCATAAAATTAGGAATTCAAATCCCACCATGTCTGGTATCATAGAAGCACACTAGTTGGCGAGAACCTTCTGCCAAGACGGCCTGGCCATGATATCCGCAGCCCAAGCAGCGAGGTGGGGCGAGCGTCGAATTCCGCCTTAACCGGCGTGGCCATGAGATACTTCATGGTGGGAGATGGTGGAGGTCCGCCAGAGTGAAGGTGTCGCCGCCCAAGTACTTGGACTGCGCCAGGCGGGCCTCGTACACATCAAGAACCTTAGCCAGCTCAGCTTCTTGAACCTTGACAACAACATCATCTGTAGCCATTCCCAAAATGGGCTTGATTCCTAGCTCCCACGTCAGCTTCGCAGCTGGAGGCTCGTATCTCTGAGCCTCCACCTCCACCCATACCTCCGCCACCGCCGCCTTCTTCGCGTCCGAGGATACTAGTTGAGTCCCTTCCGGCGTATGTATGCGCGATGTACCGAGTGATTGCCCTCGATTCTGCAGTACAAATTAAACACATTGCTAACTTGCCAGGGCAGAGCCAGAAATATAGCATGAAGGGAGCTGAGAGAGAGTTTACCGAAGAGGTTGAGGTCTCCATCTTCAAAGAAGGGGATTTGACCGAACGGCTGCAGGGAGCAAAAGCAAAGAGATATGTTAATCAATGTTTTTCACATAGTTAGGATGGGATATCTTGACTTAAAAGATGTTGGTCATGATATTTTAGACACGAGTATAAAATAGAGAAGTTGGCTTACATTGAGGGAAAGGAAAGGGTCCTTCTTGTGCTCGCCGGAGCGCAGGTCGACGGGAATAAACTCGTAATCGAGCGATTTCTCGTTGAGGCAAGCCAGAACTCTCAACGTTGCAGTCGAGAAGATGCCGCCGTGGACTTTGATCGTCATTTCGAGATGAATTGCTTAATTGTTGGAAGTGTTACGAATGGGAGAGATGGGGCAGGTATTTATACCAATTATATTATGGTTCATGACATTAAAAGTGGGAACTGTTCCTTAAAAGAAAATTGTTTTAATCAATAATAGATAAATTTTGGACCAATTCCTGCAACTGGTTGACAAATTACATGTGTGCACACGTCATATATACACATGAAATATATATGTATATATATGTGGCACGGGCATGGGGACTAATACAAAATACATAAGTGCATATGTCATCAAATTTCTAACTAAGTTGACTTCTCAAATGGAATCGGGAAATTTAATGGGTTTTTAGGTAAGAGCGCAAATCGAAAATGCAGATCTCAAGTTGATTCTTCCTAGATTTTATTTTTCTCTTTTCTTATTTAAAGAGCATGCGAATATCACTTCTAATTAAGTTAAACAAAATTCATCGCTGAATTTGTTAAGTAATTTTTGGGGACGATAAATTTACTTATTTTTCATTTTTGAGTTGGATAATAAGTTAATCATACTGATTATGATCAGATGTAATTTTATGTTAGACAATTTAATAAGCATATGTCCGAATTTATATATATATAATCAAACACTAATTATATACCTTCTAAAAAAGTACAAGTATACCATCAGATATAAATTTAGAACTTTTTAAGCTAAAACTTGACGCTAAATACGAATTTAAATTTAGATAACTAAATTGCGTTTCATCCCCATACGTAGTCATGGGTATATATAATTCTTGTAGGGAGTGTTACACGAATGCGCGCATGTTATCCAAAATCCTTAAAATAATTGGACTCTTTTGGCTTCATGAGCTTAACTTAATTGATTAAAAGTTAGTAGATTTGAGATAAGAATCAGGAATCGTGTTTTAGCAGTTTCATCCTCTTTAGAGTGGCTATTTGGCGACAATATGCAAATATCATCCTAACTACTTAACTGTTGAGATACCGTGATTTACTCTTTCACATTCTCATGGGGTTGCACCACAGTGTGAGATTTTAATCATTTTCAGAGTAGCTATTTGTGGGTATTATGCAAATATTCTTCTAACTAATTAACCGTCAAATTACTTTAATTTGTCCTCTTATATTTATATAGAGTTGGAATGTAGGAGTTCCCTAAAGAAAAAGATTTCCTTTTTTGGAACAAGAATTTAACTATTTTGTAATTGATGTTAATTGTATTGGGATGGGTGGGGAAGGTGTTGAGGTTTGCGGACGGGAATATTTTACTGGTGGCATAATTAAGATAATTGATCGGGTAAACTAACCCTTGAGCTGATCCTGAATTTAATACTATACTTTTAAATGTTCTTTCAACAAGAAGGTACACTAGAAATGATATAAGTGTGTGTTGGTCTAGTGGTAGAGTGCTTAATGTCCGAGATTAAAAGTCTCGGGTTCGAGTATACCGTGATATGACCTTTAAATTTCTTTATTTAATTGATTAAAAAAAACAAATGATATAAGTGTGTGCGTGAATTGGCTCAGTGATAGAGTGGTTAATATCTGAGATTAAATGTATTAAGTTCGAGTCCATCGTGATATGACATTTAAAATTTATGCATTAATTGACATAATAAAATAAAATGATATATGTGCAGTTTATAGTCTCTCATACTCAACATAATATGAAAATTTGAATTATGCTAAATAAAGAGTAAACTTTAAAAACTTACAATTACACTCTTACTAATCTACCCTTCGTTAACAACAAAAGAAGAGCGAGGAAATTCAGCATTTTCATCATCAAGGATGGCCAAACCTTATTACATGCAGGCCGGGGCAAGATCCACAGTTGTTCAGGCCCTTGATTCAATCACTCAAATCTCTATGATCAATAGAATATTATCGCAAAAATCATTTTATTTCTCGGTGGATCTTTATGAGCAAGTTAGGGGATATTTAATTTTGGACAAAAAGATAGTGGAGCCAAGATTGGTGGCTACTACACGTTTATAGATCGAGGAAAATATTGGTGTAAATTTCAACTAAATAATTTGATGTATCACATTTCTATTTTGCATCAATAACCAAACACGCATCTTTTGAACAATTTACATCATATATCAACAAAATTGAGAATTTTACATACCGAATGTTGATATAACCAATTGGCTTCGCTTCTTTTTTCTTGTTATGTTTACTAATATAGATACCAACTTGCATAGAACTTAGCTTCAACTGCCAAATAGAATCCTAGTAATTAGTCTAATTAAAAATGAAGGAACTAATGGGTTATATTGTAGAACATTATATTTCAATATACAATCAACTTCCACGTCTCTTCTCATTATAATTTTGTTAAAAATAAAAAAGAAAAAGAAATCACACAATCAAGTGTGATCATGAACTCTACCCCCGTAAGAAAAGTAACTCAATAATAAAAGAGAAAAGTAAAACATAAGACAGCAGCCCAAAGCAAGTAAGATTGTTTGGCTTACTTGCGTACGCAGATCTATTGGGACTTGAACAGTTGGGCATTGCCTCAAGGTGAAGACTGGCGCGACATTACACTAAATCTATGGTATGCATAAACAGATTTGTTGGTCGTTTTTTTTGATCTGTAGCCACCAAGTCATAGCTGCCATTCCGCTAAACATCGTCGTGGTTTCGACTGATGCTGTTGCCACTGTGTGGGATCTCACCGCCCTTTACCCCCTACCATGTCCAGATTTCACCGTAGCATTACTCTGTCCGATTTCATTTTACTTTTTTTTTTGAGTTGTACAAACTAGATTCATATATATATATATATATATAGATACTGCAATTGAAAGATATGCGGCATGCACCGATTTTTGTTGTCATTTGTGCATTCTTATCCAAAGCTTATATTCTGTTATGAAATACATACATGGATACTCTTATTCAAAATCCTTATTCAGCTATTATAACTATTTTTATAGATAGGAAAAGAATCTAAAAGAACCAACTCACAAAGAATCAAGAAATGGCCAAGAGAATATCAGCAGGGTAAACCAAACAAAACAAGGCACATTTTCAATTTCAAGTTTCTAACACACAAACGTACGTAGCTTCACTATATATATATATATATATATATATATATATATATATATATATATATATATATAGGGGGATCAACGTGAGAACCATTTTAATCGTGAGAACGCGGAACTAAAAATGATGAATTATTGTGAAAATTGATGAATTGTGGCGAAAATTAGATTTTGTCACTCATGGGATTCGAACCTGAGTGAAAATTCCGAATTTTTGAATTCAATAACTTTACCAACTGATGCATTAACTTTCATAGCAAAATAATTTTATTCATAGTAAATTTTCGTAGTTCTAAATTCTTAGGTTAAAAATAGTTATTAGTTGAACCTCACTTAGGGAGGGTTCACATGAAAATCGTTTTTAACGTGAGAATCAAAAAATGATGAATTATGACGAATTCATTGTAAAAGTTGATGATATCGTTGGAAAATATATTATTTTATTTGACAAAAAGTTGATGAAATTATTGTGAAAATTGATTAATTCACTATAAAAGTTGATGATGAAAATTGGGAAATATATATTCTTCATGATAAAAAGTGGAAGAAAACTTTTACTTGAAAGAGTAAAATTACAGCATTCCATGTAACATGAAATTAGCCCTCATGACAGGAGTTACGATTTCAGATCCGACCGTTAAAGTTGTGTAGTCTGCCAGAACCTTCTGCCAAGAAGGCCGGGACAATGTAAATTTAATTAAAATTCGACAGTCATCTAATCAATTGGCTTCTTTATTGCTGTTTTATCTTGTATAATACCAACTTCCATTAAAGTTTGCGTCAATGAGCGAATACAGTCCTATTTAAATAACTTTTTATTGGAATGTGCAGTACAAAATTACAGATTTTGCCGGGCAATTATAATGTAGGATAGAAATGTAGAAAGTAGATCAAATTTTATAAATGAACTTAAAATAAAATTGAAATTACAAAATAAATAGAATTGTAAACAAACTCGAGTCATCGCGAACCAATGAGATCCGGCAAATTGGACGGAAGCGATGACAGAGCTTTGACGTTATGTATGTGGAATGCTATATATGAGTGAATTCATGCAGTATGTTTCGTAATAGGTGGCAATGCAGATACTTATACAGTATGTTTCGCAATAGGCTGCGGCGACGCACATGAGCTTCATGACCCATCACTTGTGCATATAATTATACTAAGAGTAGAAGACTCCACTTATATACTTAATTAATGAAAGCTCATTAATCAATATGGGATAAGCAATAATCAATCTTATGCTTATGTTTAATCACTTAACTTTAAGTTCAAGTGATAAATTTTGATTCACTATTTCCCACTCTCCGAAACTCGGATTTGAGATTGAGAATATACCACGATCATCTATTCAAAATATAGATCGATCTATGCTATTTAATTTCATAAAATTAAACGTTATGTCGTTCAAAATCTTGGCCAAAGTAGATTGCTGAGTACTTGACCATATCTATGATTTCTATCAACTTTCACATGTTCCACTCATTATTCCATATTTTAATTTTAATTTTTTTTAAAGAAGTAGACAATTAGAGCCCAAGAATTCCAAATGTGGTCTCCAACACCACCAAACACACAAACAAATCACCAAACACACAAACAAATGATAACTCAATAAAGGAGTAAAATTAAACATAAGATAACACCACAAACCAACTAAACTTCAATAACCTTCTGTCAAGCGGGCGGGGCTACGAGCGCCGCGGCCCAGGCTACGACGTGCCTCGAACACCGTCACATCTGATCGGAATGTGGTGTAGATCGGCCAAGGAGTAGTCGTCTCCGACCAGATACCTCGACTTCTCCAAACGGACCTCGTACACGTCGAGAGGTGCAGCTAACCGTGTTACATCTGTTCTACGTCGGTCACCATGCCCTTCATGGGCTTGAACAGAATCTCAAAGATTCCACTTCTAACCAAGCTCCGATGTTTCATGTTTGAGTTCGACTTCTCTCTCTGCTAAGCAGAGAACTCTTCTTGCAGCTGGAGAAACAGGGGATCCGTACACCTTTTTGGAAGATTATCAGTTTGACTGGTAATTACAAAGTATAATTAAAAAGTCAATTCATTTTTCATTTTTTAACTCAATATCAGTGAGACTTTTTGTGACATGTTATTGTTATTTATCACCATTTGTAGTATGAGAACAAAAATTTGACGAATTCGTTGTAAAGTTGATGAATTCGTAAAAAAAAAAAAATCAAAAAATTAAAATTTTCACCCCTCATAGAATTCGAAACCATGTGAAAGTTTCTGATTTTTTAAATTCAGTAACTTCACAGCGGATTCATCAATTTTCATAATGAATTTATTTGATTCTCACGTTTACACTTTTAAATAATTCTTATTTGAATCTCACTCTATATATATAAAATGAGAACCAGTTTAATATGATATTAAAGTCTCAATCATTTGCAACGGTGGTTATATAAAGAGGTTGAAATTTTGCATGTTTGACAAGCTTTGGCAACGAAATAGGTGTTGCCGTCTTGCCACTGTGGAAAATAATGCACCGTAGTTTGGACCTTCTGTAACGAACATGGTATCATTTGTATGTTTCATACTGAATTTTTAGTTTGTTACATCGTTGTCTTGTCATAATATATATTAGAGGGTGTTTGGTTAAGTTTATAAACTGTTTAAGAGCTTATAATCTCATGAAAAATATTTGACAAAATAAGTTCATAAACAGTTTATATTTATATTTATATTAATCTATCTATGAGAACATAGTAATTGTTCAATTACTAAGAAAAAAATTTATTTTTCTTAGTTGTTTTATACCGACAAACATAGTAATCGTTCAATTTATATTAATATATCTATGAGAACAATGATCTAAAATAATTAGAAATACATAGTATGAACTAAATATCAGTATAGATTATGGGATGAATTAAGTAAAATAATAAATGAAATGGCCTAGTTAATAATTAAAAGTTATAGCGTGCAAAACCAAATATAGTTAATAATAAAGAAAAAAAATAGATAAAAAATTATATTTTTATTTAGTAAATAATTAGGTTGAAAATAGTTCATTATCCTCCAAATATTTTTATGAAAATAACTCTATTTAAATAATCATTCACTTTTATGCTTTTATATAGAGTAAGATATTATATAATATATGCAACTTATATTTATGTACAATATATATTTAGTGTAAATAGGAATAAATGACCAAATTCATAACAGACATGTATAATATGTCCAAAGTCATAAAAACATGTATCAGATACCCATTTATTAGTTAATGGTCGAATTTACCCTTATTTTACAGTCTGTTGAAGTCTGATTTTTTCGATTTCAATGTGTTTCAGTCTGTTTTTTTAGATTTTAGTGTGAATTGATAGTTGTAATTTTTTTTTGGAGTTACAAAATGTCAATGATTTAATTGAAATTGTAAAAATATTCAATTAAATTAAAAATTACGATCGATGGTTTTTCTTTTTTATCGAACGGTATTTTTAAATTTAGGAAAATTAAGTTATAAAACCGATCGGTTTTATAAAAAAATCAATTCAATTTATTTTTAAATTTAGGAAATTTAAATTATTTGAAAATAAAAATTTAAATTCAATTTGAAAATCATAAAACTTGATTTTTCATAAATCTGATCGGTTTGATGAAGAATCAATTGATTCTTCATAAAACCGATCGATTTTTATAAAAATCAATTCAATTTATTTTTAAATTTGGGAAATTTAAATTATTTGAAAATAAAAATTTAAATTCAATTTGAAAATCATAAAACTTGATTTTTCCGATCGGTTTTATGAAGAATCAATTGATTCTTCATAAAACCGATCGATTTTATAAAATCAATTCAATTTATTTTTAAATTTAGGAAATTTAAATTATTTGAAAATAAAATTTAAATTCAATTTGAAAATCATAAAACTTGATTTTTCCGATCGGTTTGATGAAGAATCAATTGATTCTTCATAAAACCGATCGGTTTTATGAAAAAACAATTCAATTTATTTTTAAATTTAGAAAATTTAAATTATTTGAAAATAAAAATTTAAATTCAATTTGAAAATCATAAAACTTGATTTTTCATAAAACCGATCGGTTTTATGAAGAATCAATTGATTCTTCATAAAACCGATCGGATTTTTATAAAAATCAATTCAATTTATTTTTAAATTTAGGAAATTTAAATTATTTGAAAATAAAAATTTAAATTCAATTTGAAAATCATACAACTTGATTTTTCATAAATCCGATCGGTTTTATGAAGAATCAATTGATTCTTCATAAAAATCGGATTTTTATAAAAATCAATTCAATTTAAAAAAATAAAAATCAATTCAATTTATTTTTAAATTTAGGAAATTTAAATTATTTGAAAATAAAAATTTAAATTCAATTTGAAAATCATAAAATGAATTGATTTTTCATAAAACCGATCGGTTTTATGAAAAATCAATTCAATTTATTTTTAAATTTAGGGAATTTAAATTATTTGAAAATAAAATTTTAAATTCAATTTGAAAACGATCGAAAAATCAATTCCAATTTATTTTTACTAATATATGATTTGAAATATGATTCATTTTTTATATTTACAACTTTATTGCAGCTTTATTCACGTGAACTAGTATTGATTGATGAGAAATTGTTACTAGTTCACTATTAATGTCAACTGATTCACCATATGATTTGAGACTATTCCACCCACAATTGATGTGAATCGGTACTATTTGATAATGAAATTATGCTGCATCACTTCTACTATCCACTAATATCTGACATACACTGATAATTGATATGAATTGATACTGTACTATCTGACATACACTGATAATTGATATGAATTGATACTGAACACTTTTATTGAACTTTCTCATCATTCATACATTTGAATTTATCGTTCAATAATTGAGTGAATTACAATCTATAAAAGAGCAATAAAATCAACATAACACACAACATATATACAATTCGTTACCAAGACACACAAGCACACATACAATTTGATAGCAAGTGCAAGAGAAGGCATTTCGGCATCAACACAATTTGAGGTAATATATAGGTTTTATTTTTAGTAATTTCAAATACGTTTGATATCCAGTTGGATTTTCATTTAGAAGAATCTATATTTACTTCATTTTTTATTTGTTATAGATGGAGAATTGAAAATTGATAAATGTCAAATACGGGGGATACTTCGATGGGTGTATCTACCATGACGGCGTTGAGCACGTTCTTCAAATTCATAATTAGTCCATATTAAACCTCTTATACAGTATCACTCACTTGATGCAGTCAAATTTTCTAAGCACAAATTTCCAATTATTTTATATATCGACGTCTCGATATGGTCGATTAGTAAAATCTCTATTGAGTACAGACAATCAATTGGCTCAATTGTACGAAAATGAATCATATCCTACGGTATATGTGGTTCACACTGTTACAAACAATGAGTTTGGATCACAACAAGAACCCTACGTTCCTTCGTTCGATTTTCCTCACACTTCATCCTATGGAAATAGTGCACCTGTCACTCAAATTAATGAGTCGATCGAACAAATCCAGAGGTTGGCGTCGTCTGATTGGTTTGGTGATTCTTATATAGGAGATCAAAATTTTGCTTGAGTTCGGGAGCCACGAGGAGAACCTACACCTGTAGTGCCACCCCAACCAGGTACCGATATTGAAGCAGTAATCGGATGAAAGTGGTTCATATTATATTCGAGATCGAGACCGATTCGACGCATGGCGAGGGCGAAGACGAGAAACGCTTATAAAATTTACGTTTCTTGATTTTGCGGGTTGGATGCATCGAGAAGGCGGATTTGGAAGGCGATGTCGTTGATAAATCCCAGCAATAATCCGGATGATGACATCCGGATCGATGCAAATGAACTAACCAATAGGGTTAGTTCGGTTATTCCATCGACGCTTACGCATCACTTGTGGCTCGTGATCTGCGATCGACAAGGGAGGAGAATTGAGCAAAATTCTTATTACTACAACAAACAAGATCTATGTCTTCTTTGTTGGAATTTAGCATATCGACAGAAGGGCGAATATACGATGAGCGTTCAAACACAAAACGCGTTACATTTCGATGCAAGCGTGCAGACAGCTGTATTTTTCAATTACGTGCCACGCGACATGGGACCGCCTGGGGAGTCCATAAATTTACTCCCGAGCATACATGCCACCGTGATTGGAGTCGAGTTGCTCCAGTTAAGGCACATGCAAAAGTGGTGGCCGCATTTTTTGCTAGGAAAATGCGAAACGATGGTGAAATAATGAAGCCAAAGTCCATTATGACGGAGCTGCAACGTGATTTTGGTATCCGTATCAGCTACGATGTCGCACTACGAGCACGAAACACTGCAATTGAAATGATATACGGTAACCATGATGAATCATTTCAGTTGTTGCCGAAGTATCTCTATATGTTGCGGCAAGCAAATCCAGGAACATTCACAGATTTAGATGTGGGGTCTGATGGCAGATTCAGGCACTTATTTGTTGCTCTTGCATCAGCTACGAGGTATTTCTACTTTGGTCTAAGACCAGTGATCGTAGTTGACGGAACTCACCTAAAAGGCCGGAATAAAGGTATTTTATTTCTTGCTGTGACGAATGATGCCAATGAGCTAGTTTTTCCGTTGGCATATGGTGTTGGGCCTATTGAAAATGATGAATCGTGGATTTGGTTCCTCTCGCGGGTTCGCAGAGCGTTCGGGTCCAGCAATTCCCTATTGATCGTCTCAGACGCACATGTCTCCATAGCAAACGCTGTAAGTACTGTATTTCCTGATGCTTTCCAAGGCTTATGATACTATCATCTGCTTGGTAAGATTAGGCATCATGGTGGCGATGTGGCGAGCATGTACCATAAAGCTGCATATGCATACCGGCGAGAATATGAACATGCTATATACATTATAGAAAGCATGAGCCCCTGACTATCGAAGTTGATTAATGTTGGACCACATAGGTGGGCTCGATCACGATGTCACGTAAGCCGTTACGGTTTTCTTACATCGAATGCGGTGAGTCATTCAACAAGCGGTTGTTGTGGGCAAGGCGTCTTCCAATTTGCTCGATGATCGAAGCAATCGATTGATTATTGAGGGATGGTTCACTGATAGACGAGCAGCGGCCCAACGAAGTGAAGACAGCCTGAGTGAAGTGGCAGTACAAAAGCTTAGTGCAGAAATGGCAAAAAGTCGTCGTTACACTCGGAGGAGAATTGCAGATCGAAGGTACAAGATTGTTGATGGCGACAAAACCTATGTGGTCGATCTTGAACAGCAAACATGCCCCTACAATGAATTTGATCTAGATAGCTTGTCGTGTTCACATGCGATCGCTGCAATTGAGTATGTTTTTATTTTTGTTTATATATAATAAGTTTTGCGTTTATAATATTAACTATGTCTTGTGTGATAGTGAATATGGCGAATCAATCTTAGATTATGTGGAGACCTATTACACGAAAGAAACTTTAGTGGAGACGTACTCAACCACAGTTAATCCTCTTCCAAACCTATGTGATTGGGTTATACCAGAAGAAATAGCTCATGTGATTGTCATGCCACCTCTTGTGCAACGACAAGCTGGACGTCCAAGATCGAGTCGAATTCCATCTCGGGGTGAGAGAGGCGACGAAGACGCAATACTACCCAAGAAGGTGAATCCTCGGCGGTGAGCGTCGAGCACCAAAAAGATGTAGTCTTTGTAGGGAGTTGGGACATACGAAAGAAGGTGTCCACAACGTGTTGAGCTACAAGAAAGTGATTAATGTAATTTCTTGTGATAAATTGTCATTATGTTTTAGATATGTAAAAGCGGTTGAAATAATTAATTGAAATCCATTGAAATTTCGAGATAGTAGTGGATAGTAGAAGTGATGCGCGTAATTTCATTATCAAATAATCTTGATTCACATCAATTGTGGGTGAAACAGTCTAAAATCACATGGTATGAGTTGACATTAATAGTGAACTAGTATCAATTTTTTATTTTCAATTAATTTAAATTTTCTAAATTTTAAAAAAAAATTGAATTGATTTCATAAAACCGATCGGTTTTATGGAGAATCAATTGATTCTTCATAAAAACCGATCGGTTTTATGAAGGAATCAATTGATTCTTCATAAAAATCGATCAGTTTTATGGAGAATCAATTGATTCTTCATAAAAGATTTTCGAATTGAATTTAAATTTAAATTTTCAAATAATTTAATTTTCCTTAATTTAAATATAAATTCGAATTGAATTTTCATAAATCGAAAAATCAATTTCATAAAACCGATTTTCAATAAAAACCGATCGAAAGAATTTTTTATTTTCGATTTAACCCTTAAATTAGCCCTTAAAAATAAATTGGAATTAATTATTGATAAAACAAATTAAATTTATTTTTAAATTTAGGAAAATTAAATTATTTGAAATAATTATTGAAGATTGAAATTTAAATTAAGATTGAAGATTAAGTCTAAATAATTAAGATTGAAATTAATAAATCTAAATACATGTTCAACCACAGTCTATATTACATGAGATGAAATTAAAAAATCTCTATGCTACTGTCTACTAGTCGATGCTCTTCCTCTTCCTCTCGGATTCTTGTATGACTCACATAACTCAAATATATTTCCACCTATTTTATGTCTATATGAGACGGATTGCAAGTAAGAGGAGAAAAGCTCAATCTCGTCGGCCGTGATCTCAATAAAATAATTTTCCTATAATAATGCAATAAATTAAAACATATCAGTAAATCGAATAATAAATATATAACAACATGATATATATAATTTATAAATAAACTACTAAATAAATATATTTAATACCTCTCGCTCAAACAGGGACTGTAATCTAGCAACGTCAGGTCTACCTCGGAACGTCCACCTTCTGAATCTCGGATGCAAGCTACCATTAACATTCTTTCCCGCTATACTGCCCAAGTCTGGTATGACCTCAAGCAACCAAACATATAACACCCGGTGGGTCCGTAAAATGGTACTTCCTAGTTGATTTACAATGCTTCAAATAGTACTTCAAAATCCGATGTATGCACCTTACGAAATCGCCAAAAGCATCCAAATCATCAACTAAGGCCCAAAACCGGTCACCAAGGTCTTCAAGCATCATATGCAAACACCATGGCATAAAGCACTAGAACATGTGCAACTCGAAGGTATAAATGAACATCACGGTCATTAATGTCGTTGCAGAACCTATCTAATAGTTCTCAAATTTGTCATTTGTCGCCACGACAAAATGTCATGTAGACTTCACAATGTTTCAAGTCGTAATCTCGATGTATCAAATGAAGACGACCCAAACTGCGGCAGCTACCACAAGCACATAATCTCTAATAAAAACAACGCCCTTTCATTAATATAAAATAACATCTCTTGGCTTACGCTCTATCTCGGCGGAAACAAACATGGTGTATAACCATAGCGCACTTATTCCTCGCTTATAATCTATGAAGTGACCAAAACATCCTCCTAAGAATCTATCGAGTAATGGTCGACCACCAACTTCAAACAACCTCGTCTTAACATAATCTAAATATTCAACTCTATAATAAGTGGTGACTGCCGAAGGTATATTAATTATGTCGGGTCTCAAAAATATATGATCATGTTTTAAACAATAAATAATATAAGAATAATTAATCAATAAATATGCAATAATTAATTTAAACGAAATATGCAATAACTAATCTAGAATTATATCCAATTATTTAAACGAATTATGCAATAATTAATTAAAACAAGTTATCCAAATCTAAATCTAAACGAATTATTAACAACCGTACAAATCTAAATCTAAAACGAATTATCTAAACAAATTATTTAAACTAATACTCTAATAATTATAAATAACAAATCTAAATCTAAACGAATTTAAACGAGTTATCCAATAATTATAAATAACTAATAATAAACAAATTATACACATAACAGCATGATAATTATCTAAACAAATTATCCAATAATTTAAATAATAGAACGCATATAACAAATTATACATATAACAACAGGAAAATTATCTAAACAATTATCTAAACAATTATCCAATAATAGAATCAACATTCCAATCAACAAAACAAAATTAACTAAACAAGATAAAATTAACGAAAAAAATAATGAAACAATAACAATAACAATAACAATAAATAGTCGATCTAAATAAATAAATATAACAAAATTAACAATAATAAATCTAAACAATAAATTAACAAAAACCGGTCCAAAATTATTTATATATGCAAAAACCGGTCGGTATTAACATAATAGTGATCGAATTTTTCGCTATTTATATCCTTTATTCCTTAATATTTATATGATATCCTTTATTCCTTTAAAAATTATTTATATCATTTATTTATATGATATATATCATTTTGATAATTTAAATAATTATATCTAATTTATATCCAATTATCCAATAATTATATCTAATTATCCAATTAAAAATAATAAATCTAAACGTAATCCAACTAAACAATTTATATCCAATTATCTAAATTTCTAATAATTAATTATCTAATAATTATGCGATAATTATTATCCAAAATCCAACGAAACAATAATACTAAACAAAATTAACAACAATAATAAATCTAAACAAAATAAATATAATAAACAACAATAAATTAAATAACATATCATAAACAACAATAAATTAAAAAAACCGATCGAAATTATTTTTAATTGGAAAAACTCGATCGGTATTATCATAATACCGGTCGAATTTTTTGCTATTTATATCCTTTATTCCTTAATATTTATATATATCCTTTATTCCTTTAAAATTATTTATATCCTTTATTTATATGATATATATCATTTAGCATAAACTACTGTAATTATATCTAATTTATATCCAATTATCCAATAATTATATCCAATTATCTAATTAAAAATAATAATAAATCTAAACGAATCCAAAGATTATCTAAATTCCTAATAATTAATTATCTAATTAACAACGAAACAATAATACTGATCGAACACATCAAATAATACTAAACAACGAAACAACAAAACCGATACACATCAAATAATACCGATAATTAATCACCTTTATCTAATTAACAACGAAACAATAATACCGATAATTAACAACGAAACAATAATACTAAACAAAATTAATAACAATAATAAATCTAAACAAAATAAATATCATAAACAACAATAAATTAAAAAACATATCATAAACAACAATAAATTAAAAAAACCGATCGAACAACAAAAATCCGACGGTATTATGATAATACCGATCGGTATTATGATAATACCGGTCGGTATTGTCATAATACCTGTCACAGTTCAATTTCGTTCCAATTAAAATTAATTTTCGACATTTAATGAACCTAAACACATCAAAATTCGAAATACTTACTTGTTGAGACATATTTGCTAGATTGAACCAAATTTGAGGACGAAGAGCACCGAATCGAAGCACCGAAATGAACGAAATTTGAGGACGAAGAGCACCGAAGCACCGAAATGAACGAAAGAAAAAGAAAGCTCGAAAATTTGAGGATGAAAGAAATTTGAAAGCTCGAAAATTTGAGGATGAATTTCTGTTCGAAAATTTGAGTTCTGTTTCGAAAATGAGATGAAACCGATCGATCGTGTTTATGAAGTTTAAATAGAGAGAATTGAATTGTGATAAATTATTGGTGGTCACGGGTGGGTGAGTCAAAGATTCCTGCTCTCTTCTTTTTTCTTTTTTTTCATCACCTTTACAGCTTTCACTTTGTTATTTCACAGCTTTCAGTTTTTTGCATGTCTTCTTTTCAGTTTTTGCAGGTATTGTTTTCAGAGAATTCTGTACATAAATACTATTTTAATATCAATGGTTATTTCCTGCATCTTTTTATAACATTGGATATATACTACATACAGTTTATGAAATTGGGTAATTTAATTCCTCTCCCATATATTTATATAAATTATATCACGCAAGTAATATATACTATACATGTATGCTCGAAATGCGTTTTAGTACAGGTAAACAAAGTAATTTGTTCATCAATGAAGCTACATCTTTTTATGAACTGCGAACCATGCATAAGGCGTTGAAGATGATCGTAAAGCGATTATAAAGTTGATATGCGAAAACTTTCTAAAATTGTTGAACAATTTTAGAAGTTTTCGATGCACAACTTTACTATCGCTTTTATCATCATCTTCAACGTCTTATCATCAATTCAATTCTCAAAAAGATGAGTTATCATTGGATCCAACCCCTATATATATATTCAATAAATTTGTTTAAACTTTAACCCGTCATAACTTTTTTTATTACAAGTTTATTATATACATGTTATGTATCAAACTGACACATTTTTCACGATCCTATTTAAGATGCCTATTGTATATTTTATTTAAAATAGAATTACAAAAAAATAAGAAAAAGATCTATGCAATGAAAGAGAACAAATTTTAAAAAAATTAAAAATAATAAGATTAGAGAGAAAATCAACTTGTCGAATGAGTAAGAATACTGAGAAATATGGAAATTCAATTTTTGCATTTGGTGGAGGCGAATATATATATATATATATATATATGTATGTATATAATTTAATTGACAATTTAAATTTTAAATTGATTTTATTCACCAACTATTCTATTTTAATATATAAAAGATTTTTTCTGTTCATGCTATCCGCATATTTTCCATGCTTTAACAAATAACAAGTTTAACGCTTGAAGACAATGAAGAGTAAATAGATAATAGCTTCGATCTTATTCATGGTACAATATATTTTTATTAGAATTGTTATGAAAAATAAATATTCAAATAATATGTTTTCATAGATAAAGAATATTTTTTATAGATTATTATTGTCCCGACCCTTTAGCCTAAGACTATGTTTATCTCTGACCACCCAAACAACCCAACCAACCAACTTTTTAAATATTTAATTAATTATTTTCTCCTTTATATATCCGATATTTATTCCAATCCAACCATATCTATTTTTAGTGGTTTATCCCTAACCACCCCAATCACCCAACCATACATTATATATTATTATTTTATTTTATTTCATTAATCATAATATAATGATTTTAAATAAAAATTATTAAAATAAGCTTAAATTATTAGGAGAAATTGTAAAGCTAAAAAAATATAGATGAACATATAATAGAAAATATAACAACAATCGGAATGTGAAATTGAAATAAGTAAGAACATAAATTAGAATACAAAATTTAAAATAAACAACAAGTGCATAAAACTAATGATAAAAATTGAAACTTCATTTGCCATAATCGATTTTTTTGCAGGGAAGTTGAATATTATTAGTATAGAAAATGAGAAAATTTAGTGTGCATAAATATGACAAATTTGATCAATATGAATTTTGGTAATTTTTATTTTTTATTTTTAGTTTAATATAATATATAAAAGATATCTCAATATATAAAAAAATCTAGTGAACTAATGAGACAAAGACAAGTGTCTTCATTCTATTAATTAAAAAATATATGACTACATGATGGGTTTTTTTAAAAAAAAAAGACTTGGTTGGTCTCAAAAAAAAACTTTCAAATATTTAATGGTTGGTTTTTAGGTGCGATAATCAGAGTCCAATGCCTAAAAGGGCCGGCCGGCTTGACTTTTAGTTGGCCAACTCTAATTGTTGGGTCCAATTAATTTTCACACATCTTATCAAAATGTTGATTAAAAAAAAAGTGCAAGACAAATAGAATAGAATTATGCAATCAACTTCTGCAAACTCCATTATCATAAAATCAAATTATGTTAAAACACGCAGACAATTAGAGTTTTCACCATGATCAAGAACTACACACCATGGGCTCCAATTCATTAAACACAAACTAACCACGCAACATAAGCAGATTTCCCTCGTCATAAAAGGACAAGAAGCCAAGACAACAACACGGGGCCTAAGCCGCATTAATCTTCTGCCACGCGGGCCGGGCCAAGAGCGCGGCGACCCATGCGGCCACGCACGGCCGCGCGTCGAACACCGCTTTGACCTTGGTCTTCATCAGGTTGGCGATGATCGGAATGTGGTGTAGATCGGCCAAGGAGAAGTCGTCGCCGCCCAAGTACTTGGACTTGGCCAAACGAGCCTCGTACACGTCGAGAACCGCCGCTAGCTGCGCCTGCCCCTGCTCGACGACGGCGTCGTCGACGGGCATCCCCTTCATGGGCTTCACCAGAATCTCGAAGCCAAGCTTCTGGCCGGCGGCGTCAAATTTCTGAGATTCGACCTCCAGCCAAAGTCCGATGATGGCCATTTTCTTCGGATCCTCCGAGATTAGCGGAGTTCCCTTGTCGGCGTAGGCATGCGCGATGTATCTGGTGATAGCCCTAGATTCTGCAACAAAAAAATTGCTATGTCAATTCGTCGAACAGTTGGAGTTCACGAACTTTTTAAATTTTTTCTTTATAATTACCGAAGAGCTTCAAATCGCCATCTTCGAATCCTGGAACCTGCCCGAATGGCTGAATCGGAACAACAAATGCATGTGAAATTAACAGAAAAATCAGAAACAAGCTGCAAAAACACACTACAATGCTTACGTTGATTGAGATTAGGGGTTCCTTCTTCTGCTGGCCGGTGGCTAAATCGACCAACACGATCTCGTAATCGAGGCCTTTTTCTGCTAGGCAAACGAGAACCCTTTTCGCTGCGGGGGAAAAAGGGTGGCCGTAAACCTTAATCGCCATTGCTACTTTGTTGAAGAATAGAAGAAGTGAGAAGAGATGTGGTGATGAGTGAGAGTGGTCTGTGAGGAAGATGAGTGTGAGGGGTAGTGTTTAAATAGAGATGAGATCTCTTATCATTTGATTTATTTATGATGTAGTGTCTCCATTATTTCCTATTACACGAGATCATATGCTATCAATTATATTAACACCACAAATTTATAGTTGTCATCTTTTCACTTATTTCTTTATTTTTTAATAAATATTTTTAGTTTTTTATTTGAAAATAAAACACTAATATATTTTTCATTTTATCTTTATTTAATATTTAGGTATAATTTATTATTTAGAAAAAGGTTAGATATGTCATGATCCAGAAACTTCGTAGTTGGGGCCTAGCTCCATTCTTAGGCATTTAAATACAGATATGTTTTTTTGTGGTTCACACCGTACCGCATTTTCCATGCTTTAACAAATGACAAGCCTTTTTTTAAAAAGGTAAATATCAATTTAAACCCTAAATTATACATGTTTTATCAAAAATATCCTAAATTTTTAAAAATATCAATTTAAACCTCAAACTATCATATTTGTATCAAAAATGTCCATGTATTCAGGATAGTTTAGGGTTTAAATTGATCAAATACGATAGTTTAGAGTTTAAATTGATATTTTTAATAAAATATTTATAATTTAAGGTTTAAATTGATATTACCCTTATTTAGAAAAAGGTAGAAACTTCGTAGTTGGGGCCTAGCTCCATTCTTAGGCATTTAAATACAGATATGTTTTTGTGGTTTACACCGTACCGCATTTTCCATGCTTTAACAAATGACAAGCCTTCCTTTTAAAAAAAATAAAAAATACAAATAAAAATTATGCAAATAAAGGGTTTCATACCGAAGTGAAAGCATGGTATCTCAGTTGTCTTTATTTAAGTTTTCAAAAGATAAATGTAGACTTTTTTTGATCAATTTAATACAGAAATTTAAAGATCGCATCACGATGGACTCAAACCCTAAACCTTTAGCTTCAGGCATTAACCACTAGGCCAACACACGCATACAGATAAATGTAGACTTAATATGTACGAATGTGATTGATTTGGATAAGAATGAAATAAGATTGAGGTGGATATAATAGCGAAATTAGTATTTATGATGGATTTGAGTTGAGTTTGAAAAATTATTTACAAATATCCTCTATCGAAATCGATTATATATAACATTAATATTATAATTTTGATGTTAATTAAATAATTAATTTGTAAAAAATTAGAAAATTTTATAATTAATTAAATAGTTTTATGGCAAATTTTTTCAATAAGTATTTATTTTATAAATTCTTAATAATATTTTCTATTTATATTTTACTTTTTATTGTAGTCGGAAATATTATATAATGAATATCATATATATATATATATATAGGAAAGAGTTCAAATAAAAACCTATTTTTTCGTAAGAACTTAAGAACCAATGCACTTTATTTACGAAATTAATGCACTTTATGTATAAAATTACTACACTACGAAATATTGATGAATAATATTGTCTTTTATCAGACTCAATGGTGCATTAGTTTTATACATAAAATGCACTAAATCTATACGTAAAATGCATTGATTTTTAGGTTTTTACGAAAAAGTAGGTTTTTATTATAACCCAATCCTATATATATATATATATATATATATATATATATATGTTGAGTGTTATTGTAAAAATCATCTTTAAAGTATAAACTACGAGCTCATGAAATTGTTTGAATTCACCGTAAAAGTACCTGAATTCAAAATAATGAAATATCACCCCTCGTGGGATTCTAACCAGATCTTAGTTTCCTTAGAGATCATTTGTCCATGTTGTCAGATCAGGACCTCTAACCTAAGCTTCAATCAATTTTTGAGTGCACAAATCAGACTTTGCTTTCGGGTTACTGACAATCTTCTTTGCTTTCAGACAGTTATACATTACTGCTTACTCAAGGCTTCACCTAACTTCTACTCTTATAACACAATGTCGGAGATTGGTTTGGAGTGAGTGAGTGCACTTGTCTAAAGTCAATCACATGTTTTGCAGTGAGTGCAACTTAGAGGGCTCGGGAGTCTAAACTTAAGTTGTTTCACCATAGATGAGATAGTGAAACTATTAAGCTTGGATGTCTCAAAATTTGTCTAAATTAATCTCGTTAAAATTGGAGGGTTGGAGTTGTGTCATCTTTCTTCTAGGACAACCAAATTTCCCAACTCTTCTGATTGAGTATTTGAGTCTTTCAAGTTCTCTCCGCCTTAATGATTTTTGTATGACTTAGACTTGATGACGTCATAATGATCATCAAATTCTCTAATGATTCAGGCTTTTTGAATCCCTTTACTGTGCTCAGATTTTTTGATGAATTCAATATTTAGATCTTTCACATTGAGCTCTTGATGCTTTTGACTTGGTTGAGTTTAAGCTCATTGTATGTTGCTCTTGAATTCGTCGATTCGTTCTGACTGCTTCAGAGCTTGAGGTTGATCATTTGATGAGTCAACTGGGTCCATCTTAATTTGTTTCTTACTGAACGTCTTCAATTTAATTCTCCCTCATACTAAGACTTGTCCAAGCTAACTATAGGCAATACATCATAATGATCTTCATTGGAAATGTATGACTTTACATATCCTTTTAGTTGGTTTTGGAATTTAATCAAAACATTTTCTAATCCCTAATTCCTCACAGTGAGAATACTTGCGTTGAATATATAATCTTGTCGTAGTGCAATTAGTTTGTACGTTCAATATATTATTTTATACGTTCAGTGTAAGTGTTCTCACAATTTTCACGATAAGAGATTCTTATTTTAATCCAACCACACTTGTTTGAACCTTCTCTCTCTCTCTCACACACACACACATACATACATACATACATACATACATACATACATACATACATACATACATACATTGGTTATAGAGGGAACTATCTCTTAAACAAGAACTAAGAACCAATAACCACCGTTAGATTGAATAAGATCGTACGACTTATAATTATTTAATGAAAACAATTAGTTAAATCCCTAAATTTTCGCTATTTGAATATTTCATATTCAATTCTTCATTGTTCGTGTAATTCATGTTGGTATCCATGTAATCATAGTTTTTGTGCATATGAAAATAGTTACGTAAATAAATATATAAAATCCCTTAATTATATGATTAAACGGTTATCATTAAAATTTGAGAATAATAAACGATTTATAATTGATCTTGACCGTTAGATTATAACAAATGGATGAACCATATTATTTCTTAGTTCCAAAAAAAATTGGAGTTCTCATTTGATCAACTCCCTATACATACATACATACATACATACATATATATATATATGAATTAGATTAAATATAAAATACAAATTATTTTCAGTTCTTGATTTGTGAAGATCTATAATGAATTCATTGTCTTACTTGATGAATTTAAACAGTTGGGTTCGAATCTCATAAGAACCAAATTTTTAATTTTTTGAATTCATACGCTTTCAAGGTAAATTATACACACACACACACACACACACACACACATATATATATATATATAAGCGGTTATTTTAAAAATCATCCTTAACATAACTACGAACTCATGAATCGTTTGAACTCATCGTGAATGTGTTTGAATTTACCACGAAAGCGCATGAATTCAAAAAAATTAAAGATATTGATGATTAAAGATATTATTTTAGATATGACATATTTTGAAGTTAGACTATAGTTATATTTTATACTTGAAATTTAGTTTTTTATCAATCATTATTATTATTATTATTATTATTATTATTATTATTATTATTATTATTATTATTATTATTAATGTTTACTTCGTACTCTTGTAATTTTTATTGAGACATGTATCCAACATTATAACAAGCCATATTTGATTGTTTAAATATTTATAAATTTAAACGAATCTGGAAGAACAATTGCCTATATTTTTATTGAGACATGTATGAGTATTAAAGTTATCTTTTTTTAAAAAGATTTGAGGCGGGTATGGACAGAAAAATTTTAAACAGGTTTAAATTTAAGAAATGCTTAATTAATGAGTACGACCCATTACCATTAGGGGTGTAACCGAACCGAACCGAGCTGAATATCATCGTGCTCAAGCTTGTTTTGTTTAGTATCGAGTCGAGTCTCAAATTTTATTTATCGAATATTTCGAGCTCACGAGCTTATTCGAGCTTTAGTCAAACCCAGACAAACTTTCCAAATTTAGATATATATTTAGAGTAGTAATTATTTTATTTTAAAAAAATTTATTTTATCCACACTAACACAATATATTTATTGATTTCTTATAAAAAATAAAAGTAGTTAGAGATTTGAAATAATAATTACTAATTATAGAAAGAAAGTAATTATATCTAGTTAATAATTTTATATTTTAAGTTAAATCAATTAACGAACTTGTTTAAGAGCTAACGAACTGAATACTATCATGCTCAAGCTTGGTTTGTTTAGCTAACGGGTTTCACTAAACAAACTCGAACGAACTTTTATCGAACCAAGCTCCGAATATCTCACGAATAGTTTGGCTCATTTACAGCCCTAATAACCATCACCCATGTATAAGTTGATATGAAATATTTTTTTCCGACATTATTGTTTAAATCATATTGGTCTACCTATAAAGATTAAATATATACATACAGAAAATCCAATCCGTAGCCCATACTATATTTTTGATGAATTTGTTTTAAGTTATCGAAAAAAAAATACACGCTCGCATTTTTCACAAGTTACTATTTGAGATATTTATCAGCAGTGGGTGATATAATAATGACTATGAATGAGCAGATGAGATTCCTCCTCACCTACTCCCAAATCCCTACTGCACCTAACATCATAAATGGAATAGAAAACCTTCACTAAAATGAAGAACGAATCGCGTCCGGGTTTGTCATAAAAGTTCACTAGTTTGAATCCATCAATATCTTTCATATGAAATTTGTCGAATATGATTTTTCTAGTACAAATTGCTTGTTTTCTCTTTCACATTTTGCCTAGTGCAAGTTGTCTTTTTTTTGTAAAATTTGCAAATTATTGCAGAAAAGTACTACTACTTTTTTATTCTTTTTATTGCAATTCACATGCAAATTACTTCCTCGAAAGTGGCTACGAATTTTACTCCCACATCCAAAAAAATGGCTTGAAACACCTCCACATATTATGGAAACACCTTACCGAGACAGCGCTTGGGCGCCTTGAGGGGTAAGAATACATTATATGAAAATGAAATGGTCCAACTTTTAACTTTGGTTAAATGAAGCTATGTGAAGACCTACTTTAATATTTTTGTCACATGTAATCCACGTATCAATTACTTTGTTTACTACTGACAGAATCATCCTTTTCTGATTCAATTTTCGTTGAGCTAACTATATACATACTAAATGCAGAAAATGATGATTAAGAAGTATACTGCATGCACACTTTTTCCACATAATCTTCTAAATATCACAACAAACGTAACATCACATCAGATTAATATATTTTACAAGTGACTATGTAACATCACCTCGGATTTGATAGATAAAGTGACCGCGAGCAATATACTGTTTGGTAGGTCCCGCGCCAATAAAAATAGGGGTAGATACCTATATATCCAAAATCTTCATAATATCTACTTCCTACATTCATTTCCCAAAAACATCTACACTACATACACATTTACTATTCAACATCACTATTCATCACACTATTCCACTATTTCAACAAACCAACAATTTCTTTATAAACTAAATCACATTTAAACAAGATCCACGCAATTAATGGAGATTAATCATGCTTAACTATCGGCCCAATATGTTTCCGTACATAATACAAAATAATCAATTGAGTTTCGCGATATACATGTTGACCACAGTGCTGCCGGGACTCCTTCGGATCGTTGGATTTTTACGGGCTTCTGAGCTCCTCCGAGCTTCTACCAACCACACGATCGCAACCGATGGACTTCTACCGTCGGAGCTCCTTCAGCAACACTCAGCATAGCTCTTGTTTCTTTCGATTCGGGGCGTATGGTATCATGGCGATATCTATGAAAAATTGTTTAAATAAGACACCGGAATAATCGGGCGAAAGCCTTCACTTTTATTGAGGAATTATAAAATATTTAATACATATGTGAATCTCCTTTTGGGAGGAGACTAACTCTTTTAGCTACCTATGGTAGTTGGGTACTCTCTGCACATACAACTCTTAAAACTTGAAAAATAAAAAGGAAAAGAACTTAGAAGGGAAAACTATGAACAATTACAGCGAGAGAATTATTTGCTTGGGGGTTGAAGGAAACTTGAAAAAATTTCGATGATATGAGCTTCCTTCTGCTTGAATTATTGCCTCAGATGCTTTCTTCGTGACAACGTGCTCACATGTGTCCTTTGGGACCCTTGTCTCATGTCGACACTCATTTTGTGGTGGAGAAAAGATTCTTGCGTCTTCACATGTGTCTGGACCACTTTCTTTTTGAAAATGGTCTGCTTGTACACTCCACCTCTTACCGCCGACGCTTTGTCGTTTGCTGATGAGTGGAGTCTGCTTTTAATTTTCCCCCTAACTTTTCTTAGTGGGAATCTTCACCGCCGCTTCACCCACCCATGTCGTTTTCCTTTTGGTAGGTGGTCTTCAGCCTCAGAGTCACATGACTATTTCTCCTCTGTCGTTCACCTTACTTTTTTGGATGTGCCCGAGGTGTCCTTTTCGAGGAACCCACGCCTCATGTTCATCGGATCGAACTTCTTCTTGTCTTGTTTTGACAAAAGCTTTTCGAACTACGGCTCTTTCGGTTCGGCGGTCAGAAAAATTATGGACATCCAATGGCCAAAGTGAGCCATGTTGCAGAACTTGCGATGAATCTTCTTGTTGGCCCAACCTTATTTTCCCAGAGTAGTGTCCTCTTTTTCTCGAAGAAACTTTCTGCGAAGCCTGTTGTCTTTCCTATCATGGTATTCAACATGAAAGTTCCATTTGCCGAGTTCTGAAAGAACTTGAACGAAAACTTGACCTTGTCCATCTCAGTAAGACAGACCCATAATCCCCATGCTCTCCGTGTAGTAATCTGATCTTCGGAGAATGTGAAGACCAACATGAAATTCGATGTCGGGGTCTTTATATTATTTAGGGCCCTCGTATCGGGTCGTCGAAGCCTGATGTAGTGAAAGGGTTCGTGATTTCCTTTGCCGACAGGTTCTGGAACAGCACTGATGAAATAAAGCTCCAAAACATCTCCTCTGCTGAGTCCTGGGTTGTTTGCCCAAGAGTCATGTACCGCTTCTTGGATCCACCTTGGTAGACCATTGATCTCGGTGAAACTAGGCTCGGTGGTATAAACTGAGGCGAGTGTCCCAAAATCAAACCATAACTTGACATCTTGTGGATTGGCTCCAGTAGACATCCACATTCGGGGATATTTCCTTGAGGTATCAACCCTGATGTGTTCAGGATGGACACCCTTCCTCGTCTGCAACTTCTCCCAATTGGACTGGTATGCCTGCCATGTAGGAGAAATTTCAAAAACGTTAGTATCAACCTTAGATTTCCAGTCATGGGCCTAAGGCTGATCTCTCCCTCTTTAACACCAGAGGTGCTGGGTTGACACGGTGAGTCAGGTTGTGACACTTGATCATCGTCTTCTGCTTGGGCCGGCGATTTGAAGAATCCACCAACTTAGCACTCGTGCTAAGGGTACTTGAATCCCTTGCTACAGGTATACCACCCTTTACAGGAAAGGACTCCTTGCCCAGTCTTGAACTGGCAGCCCGGAGCATTGGCTGGTGCAATACAGATTTGAGCGAACCCTCGTTCCGTATGCATTCTCTTATTCGGTGTGTGACACTGGTCACATCCCCTTCTTGAATTCTCCCTGCCTGTTTGGCATGGAGGACACATTCATCCCATTCTTTTAGGAGAAACTTGATTCTCCCGGAGATGCCTCTGGGCTATGATGATGGATTCAATTTCTTTCGGATCCATCTCTTGTTAGGAAATCTGCAAGAATATTTCTTTGGAGCATCTTATTTGAATAGGCTAAAATCCTGCTTCATGAGATTTGAGAACGATAATATCATAAATATAATATTGGCATTCAGCTTGCCATCTTAATAATGTAGCATTTTCAGGCTTAGATTCAATTTTATTTACTAAAAAAGTTTTAACTTGAGTGTTATCAACTTTTAAAGTAAATTTATTTGCAAGTAAGAAAATAGGCCATTTCTTAAAGCCTGTCGAACTGCAAAGAACTCTTTTTCATTGATGTGCCAGCGTACAACATTTTCTTCGGGGAAAAGACCGCTACAGTATATGCATGGCTCTTCTCCAAGTGGGGTGATCTTTGTAAGCACTGCTGCCCACCAATGATCACTCGTATCTGTGTACAAGACTAAGTCGTCTTCGTCCTGAGGTATCGAAAGCTTCGGGAGAGTTTTGCAAACCTCCTTCAAACTTTTCATCACTTCACGATGTTCGTCCGTCCAAATGAAGGGAACATCTTTCTTTAGCAATGGGTTAAAGACTTTCCTATGCTTTGCAAGATCTTTGATGAACATTCCTGCAAAGTTAACAACTCCCAAAAACTTTGAGGCGCTTCTTCCTTGAGATCTTACGGGAAGTTCGCACATTTCGCACGATATGATCCTGCAGGATGATTCCCGCTTCATCGATCTCAATATCCAAAACTCAATTTTTCGGTAGCGATGGCGCCTTCTTTTCGAACAATACCAATCCTTCCTTTTGTGAGACATACGCAATGATCTCCAAATGTCTGACATGTTCATCCATATTCTTTGAAGTTATAAGAATATCATCAATATAGACAAACATAAAAGAGAAATAATCTTTAAAAAGATTATCCATCTTCCTCTGGAATATCTGGGGTGCATTGGCCAACCCCATTGGCATCACGTTCCAAACGTAGTGCCCTTGCAGAGTAGAGAAAGTTGTGAACTTCTTACTCCATTTCTCCATGCGAATCTGGTAGAAACCTGACTTGCAATCGAACTTGGAAAATACCTTAGCATTCCTAATGCAATTGATAAGATGTTCTCTATTCGGGATAAAATATCCATCAAACTCCAGAATATCATTAATACCTTTATAATTAATGACCAATCTGGGTTTACCTCTTTTGACTTCACCATGATTCCTTACTAGAAATCCGGGACTGCTATAAGACGAGTTCCCTGGTTCGATCAACTTTAAATCAAGGTGTTCCTTGATTATTTGTCTCATGTCCTTCTGATCCACAAGGTTCATCAGGATGGGTCGAAATCTGACGAACTCGAATTCCTTGCCGGGCTTAACCTTCAGACTAGCTTCGAGTTGGTTCCTATCCCACCATGCCAAAGGATTCTCGTTGTAGCAACGGACGATTTTCCTACATCTTCTAGAGCTACCTGTGCTCCTTCTCCAATATCTTGGTTAGATATCAAAGATAACTTAAGGACTTGGATATCCTCATCATCAAACAATTGTGAAATCCTGCAACTCAGCAATGCTTCGTTGAACCACCTTTGATCCTTCATTTTTGGGTGTCGAAGTTTTCCTTCATCACTACGCTTTCTTGAAATCGATTGGCATTTGTCTATTAAATGCCTTTTGCAGTCGCTGAACAATGATTTTATTATCACAATTGGTTGTGAACACCAGTCATCTCATTTCATTGTCCTGCATGAACTTCTTGAACATCTGTAGGAATTATTTTCCAATAGAATATCAGCTTCGGTATCATGGAAATAGATTGGTAGAGTCTGGACCTTCTACCAAGGTGTTTGACCTGCTCCGCCTATTAAAATTAATTTCCGCATTTCTTACTCCTTTGGATAAGAGCAAGATTTTCTTGGAGAAATCTCTTCCAGCAATCTGAGGTAGATTTTCCTCCACTTCTGCTGGAAAAACTCCCTTCTTGGCTGTGCAGATTCTTGCACCTGAATCGATATAGGTAGCGAAATATTCTGCCTTGTACTTATCGTATAACACCCCGATTGGGATGTATTTGAGAATGGGCTTGTCATTCAATCAGCAGTCACTACAAGAATTTCGCTAATAGACCACGGGGAATGCCCATGGACTATTTCAAAAATCCGCGTGGTCTACAAAGGTGTAGTCTATTACGTGCGGCTATAGACCACGCGGATTTTACTGTGGTCTATTCAGTTATAGACCACGGTGAAAACCGCGTGGTCTATAATGTTATAGACAACGGGCCACGAAGGTGAACCACGACCTTTCCCGTCGTCATGACATTATAGACCACACGGTTTTCACCGTGGTCTATAATGAATAGACCACGCAGCATTTCCGTGGTCATAAGCGAATATTATATTTTTGTTATTTTATTATTTATTTAATAATTGTTTTCATAATTTGAATGCATGTTTCGCTAATTAAAATAATAATCCAAAATAGATATAAAATATTTCTCATAATATTTATATCAAAATCAAGGTACACATTTCATAAGCATTCAAAATGTTATATCAGGAAATTCCCAATCTACATGTAGCTACAAGTATTTTCTAACTAGCTACTAAAATTCATCAAAAAAAAAATCAACTTCGCCATCTTCAAGCATTTCACCATCTTTGCTTCAACAACATCAATCATCTAACTTGATCTCATCTACATTATTAGAATAAGATGTAAAATGGTAAGAAATAAAATTTAGTACATCAAAATCATTATGTTCAACAAAAAGTATGAAACTTACCATCGTCAACCACCATAGAATCGTGACTAACTCAGACCACTCTATACGGACTTCATCGATTTTTTTTTTCGAGTAAAAGCCGTTAGAAAACTATTAAAATAAAATAAACATTCTATTAGTAAAAAAGTAAAGAATTAGTATTTAGAAAATTATGGATTAAATGCCACTTTATGATTACCATAGTAGAAATTGCAATGGTGTTATCCGAACCACAACCCTCAATAATATCTCTCATGTAGCGCATAATATAGAATCCACATTGCCTTCCATCAGGTTGTTCTTGACACTATCCTAATTTGGGAGCTAAGGCCCAGGTAGCTAGTGAGCAGCTTAATCTTTTACAGGTCTATCTGCAAATCTATTTTATTTTTCAAATGCAAAGTGCGAGGAAGGAAGATAATCATTTGAACATAAGATAAATGAATTCACAGGATAATTTTACATGATAATTCCAAGTCCCAAACTAAATAACTCACGAAACGTGTTAGATTGGCAGGTGCCTTAAGTTATTTTTCTTACATCTAAAGGCCGCTGATGCTATTCTCAGATACTCCTCAGTTAAAATTTTGGAATTTTAACATATTTATCATATCACATGTTATACCTTACGTGCAGCCAATTTGGATTGCTGTTCGCTCTTGTTACCTGTACACACCTGAAGACATGAAGAAAAAATTATCATATATATTAGGATGTACAAATACCCGGTACACCTCCTGGAGCTGGAAATTTAGATGATCAATAACCAGAAGCCACCAAAACAGTGCCGATATAGAAGTACCACAAAACAGTCGACACAAACTTTTCACCAGGCATAATTCAAAAGGTTTCACAGGATTTCAAGAACTAAATCACTACTTACCATCTTCCCAGATGCAAATATTAGTGTTGTTGTTTTTGGTTCTCGAATCCTCATAATCACAGCAGCAAAACGCTGGAAGCATCACAAAGTTAGTAACAACTAGATGCAAATTAACACAGTCCAGAAAAATATGTAAAAAATAAAATTAAAAGACATCATAATAACAAAACCAATAGAAGATTAAATTTCTCCAAGTTCCCAGTTTTGCTTATAGCTAAGGCTACATCTAGAGTTGGATGTTTGTAGATAATTTATTGCAATTGATAGCCAACACCACAGATCACCAATCTTGAAGTACAATAAGAAAATTAAGCATACATAGCAGTTAACTATTACAAAGTTAATATCAAGACACAACCATTCCCTGCCAAATACAGATGTGCAAAATTGTGTGATTCGCCTCGTATTCACAAGATAGAACCTTATGGACAGCAAAAGAATTTTGGTGAAGTCCTTGCAGTAAGTCAGAAAAGCTTTGGTCGCTAGAACAAGGGATTAGAAAACATAATTATACCATCAAAAGAAAATATTCTTCAATTACCAGAAATTGATAGTTATATTTGAAATTTGTGATTTGTATCTTAAGTAGGTGGAACATTTAATGCTTGATTAATAATTACACAATTGGGGGGGGGGGTTGCGATGGACGGACATTCCCAGTTTCAGGATCTGCATGACACTTGGAACTTTGGAGGATGATAGCACAAAACAAATCAGATCAAAAGAAATTAATAATAAAATTAGTTGATCTATACCAGCAAAAAAAGGATAGCAAGATAACAAGATAACTCGAAATAATGATTTATGTATGTGAAGTTACATCAAAACGAAATTTACGATAAACAGGATAGCAACTGTTCCAGAGATTAATTTAAAGATTGAAATAACAAGAAGAAGAACAGTAGACATTACTGGACATATCATACCTTGGGATTGTATTTAGAAGACGACGGCGTATCGCCTGGAGCGACGGCGGCAGAGCTGGGCAGGGGCGGTGACGATGCAGAGGCGGAGAGTGTTTAGGCGGCGACGGTGTGTCAAATTCACGGTGGAGCAGCGGTGTGAGGCGCAGGCGGCGACTCTCATCTACAGTCGATTTATTAGCATCACCACTCTCTTGCTTGTCCAAATCAGTTGCCACCTCTGCATTCTCACCTATTTCAGAGTAAGCATCATTGTAAAACATGATAGAAAGCCTACCAAAACTGCCTAGTAAATGAGATAATTTGATATGTGCTATACAGCTACACACAAGTACAAACAAACACTACAAAGGTTCAATGACAAGCATATAAGTCCATGATAAGTTATTTTGTAACTAGTTAACTACTGCATAAGGACAAGAACAACATGTATACATAAATCATGTGATTAATACCGGTGAGCCTCCGTATAAGTTCTTGGTTGTAAAAGATAAAATTTGCAGGAAACTCACCTTCCACAGCTTCAGAAATTTGGTCATGCTGCTTTTCTGCTTCTTCTTCTTCTTCTTCTTCAGTCCACCGGCCTTCACATCCAGGCCTTACCCTTAAGCTTCAGCTTTCCTCCAATCACATTTTCATACCCAGACATTTCTGCTCTCTCCTGCTACTATAATAAAACTTTTAACTTCAAATGCAGCATCAAACACTCAAATCCATAAATCTGCCATACTTATAATTCACGATTCAATAATACGGCACAAATGGTAATCGAGAATAAAAAAGGTAGAAGAAGGAATCAACTAGATGGAAATCAACCGGCATGTGAAAAGTCGGTTGATTATTACCTATGACTTCAATAATTAAACATGCAAATTTTCGCCTTTTTTGGGTTGCTAATTGTTGATTTATTTGGAGAAAAAAAATAGCGGAGGAACCCCAAATTTCAGGCCTCAGGGAGATTAAATTCAAGATAGCAGGTTTTGAATCCAAGAATTACCGGAGGTATCGATTTTTGCCAAATATCAAAATCCGAAAACAGGTATTATAAAAAGCATATACGCAATGATGAAACAAACTATAATTCTGAAAAAGATAGCAGCGGCAGAGCATACCGGAGCAAGAATTAGGAATCTGAGACCAATGGGGGTGATTCTAGGTTGTAATTGTTCAATAATTTGGGACGAGACTGAAAATGGGGGTTTTTATCCAAGTCCAGAAGTCTTGGCTAAGGCATGAAGATGGGCTAAAAGACCACATAGCTAAGTGGCGAAAGACCACGCGGCTGGCCGTGGTATTTAGTCGGCGTGGATGTGTCTGACGAGAAAAACCGTGGTTAATAAAAGTTGTCTTGTTAATAGGCTACTGCGGTAAGGCGTGCGTAGTCATCATATGAAAAACGCTAATAGACCACGCGGTTCTTCAGCCGTGGTCTATAAGCATTTAAAAATATGGTTATAGACCACGCGTTTCACCACCCACGTTGTCTATGTCATAATAGACCACTTTAAATCTTAATGCGTAATTACATGGCGTGTGATCATGAACAAAATTCTTGTAGTGAGTTTTCTCCGCTAATTGTTACTTCCATTCCTTGATGAGTTATTCCTCATGGTTTGCACCTATCGAGGAATCTGCGTCCTAGGATTAGGACCACCATTTCTCGAATGGCCTTCCCTGTGATGGTGATGGAGTCCGATATTGTTGGGCACGTTTTAACTTTAATTATTTTCGTAGCCAATTTAGATGTTAGATTAAATAGTTTCCTAGTTGAATTAGGTTTCTTATATTAGTTAGAATCCTTCTTTGATAAGGAGTCTGTTTTGATTAGGAATCCTTATTTGACAAGGATTAGGGTTCTTTATTTTAGCCTATATAAAGGCATGAAGTCTGAAAATATTCAACTTTTGATTTACGAATATATTTGAGTTTTATTCTCTCTCAAGAGCTCTTGAATTTTCTTGTGTTTGCGAGGAATTGATTATCGACGTATCGACGAGACATCCATCCCTCGTTAGGTGTCATTCATCATCCCAGAGTTGCTACATCAACATCACGTTGGGGTATAGGCGACATCTTGACCTATATCACTTAGGTTAGATTCGGAGGTTTTGGGATTTTCCATTGGTTTCGTTCAAAATCTTCCGTTCGCGTGTCGTTAGATCCTTTGTACCAGCGAGGATCGTATCATTTGTATCGAGCCATCCATTCGTCGTTCATCGGTTCGTCATCCATCCGTTCGTCGTCCATCCATTTGTCATCCTTCGCTCATCCATCCGTCGTCGCCCAAAGAATGTCTACAGAAGGTGGAGTCAGATGGGTCATGTCATAAGGACGACGATGATTCTATCAGTCGCCAAACAAAATTCATGATGGATGCCTTGCGTTATGAATTGGGAATGATAATCACAAAGGAGATGGGAGAGCTGCATGATCGAATTATCGCATGAAGAGACCTCGTAAGAGAGGCGGCGTCGGCTAGATCTATGTGTATCAACGAGGTGGAGGGCGAAGAGGAGGCGAGGCGGCATAAATTTTCATCGAGATAATAGATACGAAGAGGTGAAAATGAGGAAGATGAGTTTTCGATTTTGATGAAAAGCGACCTAGAGGAAGGATCGAGAAGATAACAATCGAAAGCAAAGATCAAGATGAACATCCCTTCTTTCGAGGGAAAATGATCTGAATTATACTTGGAATGGAGAGAAAGTTGGAGCTCATGTTTGATTGCCGTAATTATTCGAGCTCGAAGGTGAAGTTAGCGACAATAGAGTTCTCGATTATGCACTTGTTTGGTGGGATCGGTTGGTGAGTAGTAGGAGGAGGAATCGAGCGACTATCCACACATGGGACGAGATGAAGGTGTGATGAAGAAGCGATTTGTACTAATCATTATTATCGTGGTGTACAACAAATTACTGAATTTGAGGCGGCCGAGGTGTGGATGACTACTTGAGGAGATGGAAGTAGCCATGATCTGAGCGATTGTTGAAGATAGAGGCGACTATGGCGAGATTTTGGCTGGATTGAATTGGGAGATTCGCAATGGGTGGAGTTGCAACATTATGTCGAGTTGGAGGATATGGTCCACATGGCCATAAAGATTGAGAACCAACTCAAGAGGAGGGTAATAAGCGGTAACACGAAGCAAAATCGGTCCAATTAGAGGCAGCCCAAAATGTTAGTGGTTCTTCATCAAGAGGCACCAATGGAAGAAAGATGAGCATCCGAATGGGAGAAGTGGCCATTTGAAAAGCGAGAACAGATCCTACGAGTTACACAACTCAAGCCACCCGACCGTACTCAGAACCGTGATTTGAAGTGTTTTACTTGTCATGGAATTGGACATATTGCTAGAGAGTGTCCGAATAAGAGGGTGATGATCATTCGGGATGATGGAGAGGTGGTGACCGATGATGAAGGAGAGGCTACTAATCCAGAGATGCCAGCCTTGGAGGATTCCGATGTTGAAGAGATTGAAGCACCGGATGCACTCATTTTTGTTGCTAGGAGAGCTTTGAGTGTACAGAATCCAGTGAGTGATACAGAGCAACGAGAGAACATCTTTCATACAGGTGTCGTGTCGAAGATAAGGTGTGGGCGTGATCATCGATGGTGGGAGTTGTACCAATGCGGCTAGCATGACCATGGTTGAGAAGTTAGGGCTACCATTAGTGAAGCATCCCAAGCCATATCGGTTGCAGTGGCTGAATGATAGTGGCATTGTCAAAGTGATGAAGCAGTGAAGATTCCATTTCGCATTGGCAAGTATGAGGATGAAGTTCTTTGTGATGCGATTCCGATGCGGCGAGCCATATACTATTGGGACGGACCGTGGCGGTTTGATAGAAAAGTGAAGCATGATGGATTTATGAACAAATACTCCTCGAATTCAATCAAAGAAAGTGTCACTTGTTCCTCTTACTCCAAAACAAGTTTATAAGTATCAAGTGTTGTTGCAAAGGAGTCGAAGTTGGTGAAGTCGGTTGGGCAAAGTGATGGAAGTAAGGAGAAAGGAGTAATCCAAAGTCTTGTCTTCGAGGCTAGTGATTTGAAGTGGGTGATGAATAAGGAAAAGTCATCGGTTGATATAGGTGACGATTTGGATTTGAGGACAAATCCTTCTCAAGAGGAGGGGAATGATGGAGTCCGATATTGTTGGGCACGTTTTTAACTTTAATTATTTTCGTAGCCAATTTAGATGTTAGATTAAATAGTTTCCTAGTTGAATTAGGTTTCTTATATTAGTTAGAATCCTTCTTTGATAAGGAGTCTGTTTTGATTAGGAATCCTTCTTTGACAAGGATTAGGGTTCTTTATTTTAGCTTTATATAAAGACAGTAAGCATCTGAAAATATTGACTTTTGATTTACGAATATATTTGAGTTTTATTCTCTCTTCAAGAGCTCTTGAATTTTCTTGTGTTTGCCAAGGAATTCAATTATCGACGTATCGACGAGACATCCATCCCTCGTTCGTGTGTCATTCATCATCCCCGAGTTGCTGCATCAACATCACGTTGGGGTATAGGCGACATACTGACCTATATCACTTCTTGGGTTAGATTCAGAGGTTTTGGGATTTTCCATTGGTTTCGTTCAAAATCTTCCGTTCGCGTGTCGTTAGATCCTTTGTACCAACGAGGATCGTATCAGATGGTCATTAGAAAACCTCCGAAATCCATGGTCCCTTCGTAGACGTTGCACCCCGAATTCTTTAGATCGCATAACACCGTGCAAGGAAAGTATATTTATTCGCTTGCAGTGTCAAATCTTATGGCAATTTCTCGCCATCCTTGAGGACATCCAATCTTGGCTGACACTTTGATTGCCTGCTGTTGAACGTCTCTGATAGCTCTCATTTCATACGATTGAGATAAACTTCTTTCGTATGGTTGAGAGATAACTCTATTCCCTTGGAATGATAACCTTGGGGCTCCAAATCTTTGACAGTCGTCGTACTGTAGTATCGATTTATTGTTGATCTGGATATTTATTTTCCTTAAAGGTGGAAGTTCCACCCTATCTGGACAGCTAACTCTAGCTACCTTCTTGAAGATATTTGGTATCTCGATAAACTCATTCCCCACATACAGTTCTATATGATGTGAGTTTGAAAGAGCATAAGACACCTCATAAGTGATGGAATAAGGTCTGTTTCCATTATCCATCAACTCTTGCTTTTTGAAGTCCTGATATAACGTCAGGGCTCGGCTAAAATCGGAATCTTTGATATTGTAAGAAATCTTCGGATAGAAGATTGCTATAATATTCTTTCCACATAGATTCCCTGAGATGGTTCCCATTACAAAATCGGCATGAATCCGTATTCTCTTATCGCAGATCGCGATATCAATTGGTGCATCTGTACCCAAAAAGAGTGATGATTTGATCACCAACTGGATTGCTCCAATATGAATCCATTCCATCGTATTAGCAATTTATGGCTTCATACTTTGAAGATCTTCCCTGATATCACTGGCTGGTATCAGTTGCATCTCTACTTGATTTCTAGTAAACTATGATGGAAGAGACATTTCACGTCTCGTGACTCCATAGACGACGTTGTGCTTCCTTTTGTATAGACTTAAGTTCCTTAGAACATGGTCTATCTTTCTTTCTATTGAAAACCCTTGATACTTTTTTAGATTCAGGGTTTTATTCATAATCCTGGTCAACATTTTCTGTGATAGGATGGTTCGGCTAGTATGACCTAGCTCATCTTGACGCGCCTCTCCTTCAGTCGGATCCTGATTCTGAAGACTCATATGTTCCGTCAACTCCACCGAAGATCTCTTCTTGTTCATATATACTCTCATCTGAGGGTATATCTTCGAACTGGTATACTTGTACCAATTCTTTGTAGTATACGGCATCTTCGATGTCTGGTGTAGACTCGAATCTTCGCATTCCTCTTTGCTCGTTCTGTGGGTAATTTGTCGAAATATGCCTCTTTGCACCGCACATCCAACAGTTGCAATCTTTGAAACTTTCATTAGCTCTAGTGTGAGCTCGCCTAAAAGTTTTCTTCGCCGGTGGTTGCTCGCGAGAACTAGATCCCTGAGCTTGATACCGTCTTCTTGTTGGACCGCTCCTTTGTCCAGATTTGTAATATCTGGCTTTCTGTCGCGACCACATCGTTCTTGGCCTCCAAGAACTCTTTCTTTCTCTCATTCCCTTGTTGTAGGGTTGGAACCTGTTCTTCTTCCTCCGGGATTGATATAATTATTCTCCTTCGATTTTCGTTGGAAGATCAAGCATATCACAGATCAACGGGGCTGATCTGTTGATCTTTCTCAATTTCTTGAGATTCTTTGAGTGGTTGCGGTTTGACACCACTCCAACGACTCTTGTGGACATAAGACATCCTTCGGAAACACCGTCACGTGACCTCCTGTTTGGTAGTCCACGATGAGCATTTTCCTCCATGGTGGAAACTTGTGAAAACACTCTTTTGCAACATCTTCGTTGATTGTACTGAGATGTTGATACTTTGTGAATAGCTGAAGAAATTTGTTGAGGACTTTTGCTCTAAAACCATCAGTTTTAGATTATACAAAGCCATCAAACATTTCTTCTTCTCATTGTTATAGCCTTTGAAATATCCATCTCCAATGAAATGAACTTTGAATGTATCAGCCATGCCTTTAACTGCGTCCTCCACGAAGTTGAATGTCAGTATTGCTCTCTTTCTTTCTTCTGAGCAATGTTCCCAGTATTGTTTAACGACGCCTACTAAACTTCATTCGAGGATCTTGACCATGTTGACGGCGTCAAGTTCCAGTGTTGCTGCTGCAACAACCATTGATGTTGTCCATTCATCTATGATATTTTTCTTGATCATTGAAGTTAACTTCATCAATGTCGAGTGTCAATCCATAGGGATGGATAGGCTCCAAGGTGGCTCTTCCGACAGGGGTATCCTGCATTCTCTGCCGCCTTTTTCTTTCTCTTGCCCTAATTCTGGCTTGTTCTGCTGCAAATTCTGCATCAAGTTCTTGGCCAGACTCATATTGACCACTTGATCACATAGGGTCAACTTCTGGTGTCCCTTGTGGTGGAATCGGTGGTTCCGTCTTTGGCACCTGGTTCATCTTCAGGTCCACCATATTGAGATTAGCAAATGACTCTGCTAACTCCTGCAACTCGTTTAATCCAATCCTCTCAAGATTATTCATGACCTAGAGAGTTGGATAATTCTCTCGGTGCGAGCTTTGTCCTCGTCCATCCCAATGGGTTTGAGCTTGATTCCACCCGGGGATTTCTTGACAAGTTTCGGGCCTGCTTCTCGTTCGAGGCCTTCAATCTTCTTTTGGATACTCCGCAGTGTGGTGAGAATCCCCTCCTGTTGCATAGATATCCTGCTGAGCTCTTGTGGAACGTCATATAGACAGTTGCCATAGTGTTGCACTGCCTTCTGGATCTCCCTTAATTCCGCCGAATTTGAGGAATCCGGTGAAATCTCCTTGTAATTAGGAGCAGATGTTGCTCCTTTGTTTTTTGTCTCCATCAATCGTGTGATGGATGGGTCCTTCTCTGAACAATTCTCAATGCTTCTTGAAGATAATCATTGAGAATGAGCCTCTCTTCTGTCATCCGAATATCATTCTGAAATGTCTGGATGAGTTCTTGTGGGTATTCATTTTGAACGCTATGTTCAAAAGTTCTTTCAAAAAAATTGAGCTTTCGGTTCAAGTCTCTATGAGTACTTTCCAAATCTTGGAAAACATACCTGTATGCTTCGCATCTCGGGCAAGCGTCCGGATTCATTTTTACTTGGGGGTCTCATCCGTTAGGATAACACATAACATAACAAATATTAAATAATTCCTCAATAATCTTCAAATTATATACTTGTACGTGGCATTGTTCATCCTTTCAGACCCCTAACAATGTTAGCATTGGCAAGAGAGTGGTTCTTTCGTCTCTCGGACCCCTAACAAAGCCAGCAATGGCACGAGAAAAGTTTCCAACAGATATACAACATATATTATTCGTGAGAATTTAATTGTCTTTAGCAAAATACCACATAAGAAATTAATACACATAGATAAACTATTCCCTTGAAAAAGCAACAATTGGAGTGAAAATAGCTCAACCATGATCCAAAAGTCAAAATTATGGGATTTTGATAGTGAAATGGATTATAATATACATTTTAAATAGTGAATGGGTATAGAGTGTAGATGTTTTTTAGAAATGGATATAGAGTGTAAAGAAGATAGGGAAATGGAGTATTCTTAGGTAATACCCCTAAAAATAGTATACCCTCTATAACTTGAATTTGAAAACTCATTAATAAATTTAAATAAAGCTGGTCTATTGTACAACACTGTGCAAGAACTATTAACCAACACTGATTAATAACTTTTGTATCATGCGAACGGACAAAACAAATTTTTGAACAAATTTTTGTAATCTTAAATTTAAACGGATGCTCTTTATAGAAGACAGTTATCTTTTGAAAGGAAAGAAAAATGCATTTCAAGTGAAAACTTATACTCCATCAAAAATCAAAGAAACTAGTAGAGAGACAGTGAAGCAGCTACAGCAGATGACATAAAGAGGGTGTTTAGCTGAACTTATAAACTCTTTAAAACAGTTTATAAGTTGTTTAAGAGGTTATAAGCTGTTACAAAGTGTTTGACAAAATAAGTTCATAAACAACTTATAAGATGTGAAAATAAGTTCAACGAACATAAGTTTCATCTAAAATAAGTTGGTCAACCCTAACTTATTTTTCATAAACTTATAAGCAACCATGAATTTACCAAAATAACCTTATTATAGTTCATTATTTCCTACACATACACTATCAACTTCACATCTCGTCAATTTTATCTCTCTAACTATGATTTTCTCTCTCTAACTCACGTTTCTTTCTCTATCTTATAGATCAGTTATCCAAACACTTTAACAACTTATAAGAACTTGAGACATTACCTCTTATAAACTCTTGAAACATCTTATAAGCTCTTGGAGCTTATAGCTCTCTAAAATAAGCTTAACCAAACACCCCCAAAAACAATAAAATGTAGAAGCATACAGATATTAATAAACTGGTATATAGATTAAGCAGTTTCGATCTGTTGGTTGCATTTACATTGGATATTTACAACATCATCGTGGACCCACAAATTAGGAGCGGGAAAAACATTAGGAGTAAAGGACAGGTAGCATGATAGTTGTTTTGTGCTAAAATGCTTCTTCTGGCTTCAGAAAATTGTGATACTCCAATTGAGTCATCTCCCCACCACTCCCTGGCTCGAATTTGCACCGATAGAAACTGCATATATATTCCACCAACTAATCAATATCTTTTCTTCTCTCTCAACAATTTACTATAAACTACCAAGTACCAACAGATACCTCTGGTAGGTCGACCAGGATATATGGACACACACACACACATATATTATATGCATCACTTATCACAAAAGAATACATAAGAAAAGAGGCAATAAATTATGGGAGCAAATGCAAAATGTCCAGCCTTTGTAGAACTTCAAAAGAGAAAAAGGACTCATATAACACCCTCTTTCACCTGACTAACCGACTGCATAGGACCCCCTCTACTTCCACCAAAGGAAAACAGATGGCCTTTGCCTTTCAACTCTTTTTAGACTCCCTCTCATTCTATAAAGCATCGTTTAAGAGCTTATATATCAGTGCCATTTAATACTTCAATCGTAATTTACTTTCGAGTTCACCCCCCCCTACTATCTTTATTCTCTATCATGAATATCTAAAACAAACCTTAAAAGACATCAGGAGTATATCTTTCCCCCCATAAACAAACTCAAACTCAAACTCTGTAGCTCAAAACATCAGATGCCCGCCTAGCTAGCCAAACTTGAATAATTGCACCTTAGTATCAGGTTTACAAGGCAAACAAATTGCAACATACCACCTTGTGTGGTGGTCTACAACCACAGATCTTTATTTTATTCTTTAAACCTAAAAGTTCTCGGGGTGCTTCATTCTCATCTTAGAAGAGAAAATGTGTAAATTTGACTGATGTACAGAACCCATCCTGTCCACTTCAACAGGTCAGCCAATCTAAGCAGTCTTTAACGAATTATTAATATTAGAATAGGAACAGTCCTGTCAGAGGTTTGTGATTTAAAGAAGGTTAGGTCTATGACACAGGAGCCTAGCAGCTGCATGTAAACTTGGGAAAATGAAACTTCCAAACCAATTGAAGCAGTACTACAATTAAGACTGACCTTCCATCCAAGCCAAGAATTACCACTGTATTCTTCTGGTGACCAAAAGCAACAATATATTCATATCCTTCAGGTAAACGAAACTGAGCGACTGACCATTCTGAGCTGAAATATTTTGGAAGGACTCCTGCCAAAACAAAAGAAAATTGATTCAGGCCCAGAAGCATTCAAAGAGATGCAGTGCATACTTCTCATTCCTGTCAATTAGCTATACTCTCAGGAGAAGACAAGGGTGCAGATACAGGTATATTTACTAGCTAACAGCCTAACAATAGGGTGTCTGTGAGTCGACTCGAGCTCGGCTCGAGTTCCAATTCGAACTTTAATTTGAGCTCGAGTTTGGCTCGTCGGAATTTTCTTGGCTGCAAACTGTTCGAACTCGACTCGTTACCTGCTCGTTTAGTGAGCTTCACGAGCCGAGCTCGAGCTCGATACGTCACCACGGTGATGTGAAGAGTTAGAGAGAGAGAGAGATGGGGGCAGCAGCAGATCGGTAGAAGAAAATCCTCAATCCTAATTCAGACACCAGATATATCATTTTCACTTTCCTTCGCATACTAGATCAAACCAAAGAATAAAAAAATATGAAGTGAAGCATCAATAAATAAGCAAACAGAATGCTAAAATAGATCATCCTTAAATCGAAACGGCCAAACATCCATAGTATGGAGTGCTGTAAAACTAAGAAGGCAACCAGAATAAAAAAAAAAAAGGACGCAACAGATCAGTCAGCCCGACAGAGCTCCCACCAAATTGAACGCAGCCATCAGCTGGAATTCAAGATTGCAAGGAAGGGCATGGTCTCTCGGAAGGTAGCATCTTCTTGAGTCATGCCGGAAAGGTCAAACTGGGGTCTCGTCGAAATCGACAAGGAGCCACCATGTTCGCCTGCCTCTGAGTGTGATGAAGACAACGACCGCGGGGCATTAAGGTGCAGAGCAGAGTTTGTAATTCAGCAGCAAGGTGCAAATGATGTCTCATTTCCCCGGAGCCGGAACAAGGAAAATCTTGGAGTGCTTTAAACTCAAATATCATTAGCCAGTGAATAGTGTGTCTGTGTGTGTGTTAGAGAGAAGGAGGGGAGGCGGATGAGATGTAGGAGGGAAAAGAGATAGGGTTTGGAGTTTTAGGCTCATTTTGGGCTCAAATTTAATTAATTGTTAGTTGGGCTTAATGCTATTAGGAATGGGCTTGTTTAATCAAAATCCATTTTTTATTTAGAGAGTGGGCTTGCGAACATGTTCGCGAACTGGCTCGTTTGAGTTCGAACCGAACATGTTCGCGAGCTTACGAGCCCAATATCCCTAAATGAATTTCTTATCGAGATTGGTTTGAGGCTCGAGTTCATCTCGTTTACAAAATGAATGAATTTCTAACTAGCTTTTTTCGAGACGAACTCCGAATAGCTCACGAGCGGCTTGGTTCGTTTACAATCCTAGCTAACAACCATCAAAAGGGGGAAAATAAAGGAAAAGGGACAAAGAAAGAAGTCAAATAGAATGAACCTAGAAAAGAAGCTCTTCAAAGCAAAAGCCAAATAAAACCAAGCAGTCTCCGAGAATTGACCATGGCCGACATGCATGATTTAAGGCACTTACAGATAACAAGATCAATTTCCAAATCAGTGCTATAATGGTGCTATAGAACACTATGCTAATAAATTCGTGCTTTTAAGAATTATCTTTCAATCTTCCACTAGTACTTGTGGATAAAGAATCCAATCAAATTTCTTCTTAACCCAAAGCAACCAATTTACAGACTCCACAATAACGTAAAATGCTGCAATATTTCATTTAATAAGAGTATAATTGAAACAAGCATTATACCTTTATGAAAGACAGTGAAGAACCTGCACACAGCAGAAGGATTGGTATCAGGAGGGCTGTTTGACCTCTCGCTACCAACACTTCCAGAGTTAACCTTAAGGCTGAAAACATGAACAGTGCCCTTATCACTTGACACTGCCAGCCACTGAGCAGTGGGTGAGAATGCCACGCTATATATTTCTGCCCTGTCTGCACCCCTTCGGACCTGCAGCATTTACAAGTGGGCTCTTCTTAGATTTAATTTTTCCTTGGATTGAGCATGAAACAACAAACAAACTGACCAAGGCACAACACATAGAAAACAAGAAAGAAAATCAGAATCCAATTTTCTTCCTACTTCAGAACAATAGCATTGTCACCAACATACTAACAACAACGATACATCAGTATTCCATGCCAGATAACATGCACAAACAGAAGTACAGAACCAGAGAAAGAACATCAATATGAAGATTAGGCTATAGAAATATTCTAATCCATTCGATGTTAGCTCATGAGAAAAACAAAGGGACTCCAAAATTCAAACTCTCTCCCACATATTCCAACAGCAATGATATCTAAATGGCTGTTAGCACTTCCTCAAGACCATGTTTTGAAATAACTGCATTAATATTCATTCCTCAAATCACATAATCGATGCTTACATAAATGAATGAATGACCAAACAATTCAACCGCTGGTTGCTTTCCATAACTTTTTCATAAATAGACATTTAAATCAAGCTCTAAAGAGTATATATAAATTGAATTCCCTCCCACCATGGCTCACCAAGTGCATACTACAAAATCGAATCTGATCAAGGTAACCTGGCCAGAAAATTTATTGCCATTGCAATTATTTGTACCCTAGCCAACAAATGTAATGGAAATTGTACATGTGAAGCTGTTCTCAAATCTTGGCATACCTCCAGTACATCGTTGGTGTTGAATAAATTAACTAATATGGAGTACTTTCATCGAACATTCAAAGAATAAACTCAAGCCCAATGGCAAACATTAAAAAAGCATACTAACAATATAAAAAACAATTTACCTCCTGCAGCAAACTCCCGTCGTGTGTGTTATATACCCTAACCAGCGTCCCCTTACTGCTAGCGGTTGCCAGCAGATTCCCGTCTTGCGAGAGCGTAAAGCAAGCAATTCTGGAATCATGAGCCATGATGAATTTAGTCCTCTTTGATGCGTAATGTTCCACCCTAACCTGCCCCTTTGCAGCCCCGGACAAACCAGCACAAACGATCCCGCGACCTGAGAAACTGCACAGAGTCCTTTGGGGTTCGCAATCGTCTCAATTTGATGCAATAGCTTCAAATCCGCGAAGTTGTACACAAAAATCTTCTGCTCGAGAATAACAATAATTCGATCCCTCCGCAGTCGAACCCCGCGCACTTCAGACCTGAAGGATAGCTCCCCGATACACCTGCTCTGATGGTCGTCCCAAATCATGACCTTATTCAGCGGATACTGCGGCGAGTCGCCACCGCCAACTAGGGCAAGGATATTGCACCGGAATAGCATCTCGACGGCGCCTACTCCCCCGCCGTTCCCATCGAAATCGCGGCGGAAGATCTCTCGGAAGGGATCGCAGTTATAGATTCGGAAGCCGCGGTCCGTGCCGGTGGCGAAGCAGCCGTAGTCCTGGTTGAAGGAGACGTGGAGGAGCTTGATAGAGCTAGGGTTTGGATTGGGGCTGAGGACGGCGAAATTATTGTTGGCGGCGGTGGACGAATCACGGTCGTCGGTGTCGGGAACGGCGTCGTATGGGGATCCTCCGTCGACCGGCGGCGTATCGGGCTGGAGGCGCTCCTGCTGCTGCTCGAGGTAGGGCTGGAGCATGGGGGAGATGAGATTGGGGTTAGGGTTAGGGTTTGGGTTGGAGGAGAGGCTGGTAATGGTGGCCATGGCGCTGGCGGGGCCCCGATGGAATTACGTGAAAGGGGAGGAGCGGATTGAATTGGGGTTGGCAATGATCGAAGCGATGAGGGAGGTTAAGGAGGAAGAGCGAGAATGACGATTGTACCCTAGGGAAACTCGGAGCCATGAAGGGACAAAAGGGTAATTTAAGGGGACAAGAAGGGAGAATTGTCATTCTATACAATTCGTTAATAGGAGGGCACGTAATGTAGAAATTAGACAACAATGAGAATGACGTGGCATCTCTCTCATTCATCTATTTTTTAATATTTAATTAATTTTTTTCTTTTTCTTAAATTTTATTTTTCTCCAAACTTAATCACATTAATTTTTAGAGATTTATCAATGACCACTTGTTCATCAAAAATCTGAATTATTTTTTTTGACACTATGTTAATACTTTCTTTATCCTCTAATTTTTTTTTATATAATTTTCCTTTTAAGTATATTGTCAAACTTATTCTTATTCTATTTATGGAAACAATCCCACAAAATATTATTTATTTATACCTTCAACAATATTATTTATTTACATCTTTTACCTCCTATGGCTCACCATTATCTCACCTTCTTACCTTCGACAATATCATTTATTTATATTTTTTACCACTCATGGTTCACCACTAATTAATTTAATATTATACTCATGTGAGATTCTTACTCTATTCACAATACACTTAACAACTTTTATTAAAACTTTGTCGAAAATTCTCAAAAGGGAAGTAGGGGGACAGAGAGAGTAAATTATAATGAATGAAAATAATAAATGAATAAATTAGTGGATAATGAGATTAGAAAGTATGTCATAAAGATAATAAATGAATATATTAATGGGTAGTGTATAGATTGAGAGTAAAAAATATGGAGTTGATATTTTCAAAAATAAAAAATGCAAGTTTTTGGTGAATTGACTGAAAATAAATTAAATGCAAGCTTTTGGTGGATAAAAGTATTGTTTCATTTTATTATATAATTAACTATGATAATAAAAATTGAAATAAACTATTATTTGCAGAAAAATGTAAAAACACAAGCAATGACAAATATGATAAAGAAAATACGACCAAATACACAATAAACAAACTAAGAACATTCATTACAACAATCAAAATACATGAAAAATAGTTGGTACTTAAAATAGATAACGGAAATTATGCAGTCAGTTACAATTGTCAAATTTTTGTCATATATGCTTGATCAAATTGTTTAGAATAGCGATATGAGCTTATTTATTGCGAAGTTGTGACATAGTTTTCATATAGCTCGATAGGCTCGCAATCTTATCAGTAAAAATGTGAAATTATTATTTTCTTCTTTATCTTCACTCCGTCGATTATTATATCTAGTTTATTCTTCTATAAATTTGATTGGATCATAATAGTTTAATGTAGGTGTTTATTTCATCTTCCACTATCACAGTGTGTATGGTAATGCAAACAATAATTATTTTTCTAATGATGTCATGATCCCAAATAATACATTAGAACTTAATAAAAGCAAACAAGCTTGTTGAATGTCAAATGCTCGCTTAACATCTTTTTCGGATAGCTTCTTGCTGTTGAGCAAACAACTAGTGCTTCCGATGTTATGGAGCATGAATAGATTTGACAAATATAGTCCACTAAGGATATATGTCATCAGTAGGTGTGAGCACTCCAACTTCGGTTCGAATTTTTGCCTAATTCGAACAGATCTAAAAATTCAAATTTTGAAAGATAAAAATCCGATCCGATCGAATTATCCGAAAATTCGAATTCAAAAATCTGAATTTAAAAAAAAAAAATTTCAAAGCGAAAGGAAAAATCCAAAATTTTGAAAAAAATAAAATAAGAATCAAAAATTTGAAACTAATTTTTTTAATTCTTATATATATTAGATTTAGAAATAATTAAATAAAATATTACTATATATAAATTATATACAATTCAAATTTTCAGATTTTTTTTGGAATTAAAAATTTCAATCTAATCCAAACATCTAAAGTTTGGGGAAAAAAATAATTTGATCTGAACCGAAAATTCAAAATATTCGATCCGGATTTTAAATTTTGGTTTTTTTTTGATCGAATATTGGATTTTCGGGCATTTTGTTCACCCCTAGCCATCAGTGAAATAATATCTCATATTCTTTTCTTGTCCGTTTACAACATAATTGACCTTTGGTGCTCGACCTTCCAAAATATCATCAAAAATAGGATATTGATCAAGTACATTGATACCATTTTTCAAATCTAGGTTCCAAAAAATGCATGTCAGTTCCATAGGCTCTGTGATGTAGTTGCTTTCAAAATGATTGTTGGCGTACCGCTTATTCCTACATATTGTCATGTCCATACACTTTGACAATGTTTATTCACAGTGTATGCAGTCAATACTATCCAACATGTTTGGAAAACTGCATTGTTATCTGGCATGAAGAAGAATTGCCATGTCATATATTCGTTGGTGAGTTTGAGGTACTTAGCACCAAAGTTGAAAATGACGTTTTAGAGCTTCTTCTTTTGGAGATAACTGACTTTTCCAATCAATGTACTAAGCGTAGATGCTTTCATCGTCTCCCTCATATCAATTTCTTTTTCACTTGTGATCCTCAATTGACAAAGTTCAGTAGTAAAATCATCAAAAAGTATGGAAGATTGTGATGCCACTTTTTTTCCTTTTCTTTTAGCATTAGCATTAGCCTTAGTTTTATCTCTACTAATAGGAATCTTGAAGCATCACTTCCAAGAGTTTCTCGAGTGGATTTGGTTGGAGGGTCTCCATCATCATTTGTTCTTGATCTTAATGAGTTGTCGTGACTTTCTTCAACACTATCTTCATCGTCATGCTAGGAATGTGTATAACTAGTACTATTCAATTTTAATGCCTACTTGGGATAGCCACTCATCACTTTTTCAAACACATTCATGGTACGTAAATTTGGATTTCTCATATATTGTTTGAGTTGCTTTCTCAATATTGTGTCTGGATTGCTTACTCGTTTTTCGATCATATGCTTTCTTGTACATAACAACCCACATGCTTATATTTTTTTTATTGAGGCATTTAAAACACTTTTCCTAAACAATGCTCTATTTTGATTGGTGCCAACAATTGGATTAGTACTGACAAAGCACAAAGCAAACAATATTGCTGCATCTTCACTATCTGTCCAACTTTGCTGATTGTTTGAAGGATTCGTGTATGTTTGTTGAACATTTTGAAATGAGACCTGAGAGATGTTTTTAGAGGTCTAATCATATTCGGGAACATGGGAATTCATATCATAATCGAATTATGGGAAATTATCGAACTTTAAAAGATTTTCAAAGTTGGAATAATAGTATTGGGAGGGGTTTAAATTTTGGAAAGAATTATTGCTTCGATCCATAAAAAAATAGAGAACATAGAATAAATGTTATACATAGAGAAAATGAAAAAAAAAATTAGATGTGTAAAAATATAACGAATTTGGTCTCTATATATAGAGCATGAAAATATGAATTTTGGCATATTTTTATTTATATATTATATAAAAATTATGATAATTTTATCTATATATCTAAATAAAATCTAACGATCAATATGACTGAAACCAGTGTTTCCGTCCTATTGATTAAAATGAAAGAAGAGAGAAAAACCATGGGAGTTCTCAATTTTCAGCTGGTCCGCCAACTTTTTTTTCCCTTTTATTTCAAATAGTACTTTCTTTAATGCATGTGGCATTGTGGCAATCAATCACCTGTATGCAAGACCACTAATAAACATAGCCTTATATTTAGGGACATATTTCGGGTCAGAGTCCAAGTTCGGGTGGCCAGCGGTCAGCTATATTGATATCTTGATCAGTTGATCTGTATTTCCAAGACGTTTAAATTTCAAAAAAGGTTACTTTATTTATTTATTTATTCACCTATATAGCGCAATTACTAAATATGAGTGTACACAGTATCTTAATTCGAAAATATTAGTAAAATTTAAACACATTTATCATACATAGTTTTTTGTCGTCTCCGGTTTGGATCCAATCTTGGATAGATAGATAGATAGATAGATATTGAATTTGACTGCGTTACTTTCGTCCCATATACCAGGTTGACATTCTTCTCGTATGCATGGCAGAATCAGGAATTTAAATAAACTGATTTTGACTGTTTGTATAATATTATAACTAATTCTTAAAAATTGTTGGTTTACCCACGGTATTAATAGCTAGCTATGATTTTTGTCCGTTTGTTGAGATTTAGTGGATGTTTGGATGAGTTTATAAGCTGTTTATAAGTTGTTTAAAAATTTATAAATTATTATGAAGTATTTGGTAAAATAAATTCATAAACAATTTAAAAGATGTGAAAATAAATTTCAATACCTTATAATCTCTCTCAAAAATAAATTCATAAACTCTAATTATTTTTCATAATCTTATAAGCATCAATAAATTTATAAAAATAATTAGACTGTGATTCATTATTTTCAACATATACCCTTTCAATTTTATTTTTCATCATTTTTTTTCTTTCTAATTCACGATTCCCTCTTTAATTTATAAACTCAATTATCAAAATATTTTAACAACTTATAAGCTCTTATGACATTACATTTTTATAAACTCTTAAAATATCTTATAAGTTGTTGGAACTTATAAACTCTCTAAAATAAATTTAACCAAACAAGTAACAACCTCTTAGTAAAAGCTAACTTGATCAAATTTATCCCTCAAAAAATTGAAAACGCATCATAAAAATCTAATACACCTCACTTCACAAGGATTAACTTATTTTTTCACTAGACTCCATGATTAGTGGTTACCTCTAAAAAGAAAAATATAGGGATAAGCTTTATCAATTTAACGGAATTCACGATTACCCAAAACTGCACTAAATTAATACAATCATGATTGAACTAAAGATTTCGTAAATGATAGTCAACATTTCCAAAAACAAGTGGTTGCGTCTTTTCGCCATCAAACGAGTAAAATAGTTTTTAAGATTTTTTAGATAACCAAACTAGATAGTGTTAATCAGATTACAAAATAAAGGCTGCTATAATAATGACAACTTACAGCATCAACAATTCAGCATGTGACAAATTTTCATCCCCTATTTCAGACAGTAATTATTTACTATTTTGATGGATACAAACACGACATAATAAGATACTGATTTAAGCAGAGATAGTTGACAAAGATCACAGCAGCAACTAAGAACTATATTTAGAATCTGATAAGATTTATGAGCACTCCCCCAGTAACTGAAATCGCAACAACTGCTGCTTATAAGAGCACTTTCACTTGGTTGTTTTCACACATACATACACATATGTATAATATTCTGATTAAAATTAATGGTCAATAAATTTTGTTAAACAGTAAACATAGAACTTCTACTCAAAACTGAGGATCTGTAAAATTTGTTGAATTAAGGTGATGTCAAAGTCAAGGCTGGACCTGGGAGAAGTATGAACATAAAAAGATTACTTCATTTTTCACCTGCACCTCTTTCCTGTTCCAATAGACACCGCAGCATGAGAGCACTACTCATAACATTGAAATATGAAAGGCAAACTTGAAAAAACAGAAGGTAGGATCAGCAAATCATGACAGGCATACATGCATAAAACAACAATATACTATCAATTTAAGACGAAGTGAAGTACAATAATGCATTAATCCTGCAGATTCAATATAGTGTTAAAGCTTGTGCACGTCATACCAAGGAGGCGAATGCATATCAGGTTGCTGACTTCAGATCAGCATCGTTAGACATTCCTGGGTTGAAGATGATAGTCATAGTCCTTGTCTCCTAGAAAGTTTCTGGAGACATAACACAAAAATTATTTTGTATTTACGCTACTACAAGGAGCATGTGCAAACTTTGTCAATCTTTCTGTGCAATCATGCTGTTACTATATACTATGAGAGAACTTATCGGAGTTTGCCATGAAGGTTAACCTATAAGAGTATGAGGACCTAGGTTTGGAAATATTTCAGCAAAGGGTAGTAGCCTATTAAAAATATCGATTATGTTTGCCATGCCTTTTTTTAGTTTTCATATTCTGGGAGCAAGCAGACCTTTTCATCTCCAACACGAGTACAAGAGCACACAATCAGCTTTGCTTCCAGAGACCTCGACAAAATTCTGACCAAAATTGACATTCCTTCATCTGGAAGCAAAAGAAATTCAGAACTCAAGGAATTACTTGGATACATATGTTGTTAAGTAGATAATAGAATGTTCGGTCTCGCTTATACCTTTGAAACTGGTTTCTGCACTTGCATTCTTTAAGGAATCCATCTCTCTTTCTTTCTCAGTTTGCATTACTTGATGCAACTTCCTATACATTCCACCACTGCATGATTTATAACTCAATGTGAATAAAATGAATAGAATCATGAGCTGCAATCTATAATCCTGATATCCAACCACTAGCACCACACCCACCACAAAGGTCTAGGAAAAGAAACATGCAGCCCATCATCAATTGCAGAGACTGTTCTGAAAGCTTCATGAAATTGGTCTGCCATAGTCCTAGAGATTATCGATTTTATACTTTGAGCGTTCTCCTGACACAACCACTTTGAAAGTCAAGCAGGTAAAAGCATAATACATGGATCATTTGAGTTCAAAGAACTTTGATAGCTGTTCATCTAGGAATTACCTCATCCTCACTTTCAAAAGAAGTGTCACTATCTAAAGCCTCAGGCAGATCATTGTCTTCTTGGATGCTATCACCCAATGGAGGCACATTTCTTACTAAAATAGCTTGCTTTCTTCTTCTTTTCTCAATTGCCTGCATTCCTTATACAACTGAGAATACATTGTAGATCTAGGGAAAAAGTTTTTAGAAGAGAGACTAACCAGTTTGGAACTTTCTACTTGCAGATCGCTTCTCTCAAGGTAGCCACCTAGAACCTCAGCCATTGAATGCCCTCCGGTGTCATGTTTATGGGCCAATTCAAAAGGGAGTATGCGTTTATCATGAATATTCAGCTGGGAGTCAGCCATATTATTGTGCATCTCATCATCAGCTACAGCACCAATTTCATTGGCTTCGATAATATTATCTGATGAAGTTCCCCCATCACTATCACTGACAACCAAAAATAGATCTGTTTTATCTGAATGGCAGGGAAATGAAAATTTGGCCTTAGCTTTCCTCCGTCCCCCTCCTCCTACAATGTTGATTATTAAGTATAACATATATCAATTAGACCACACATGTACTAAATAAAGAGGAACTGGGTGATAATATAGAAAATATTCTTCATAAAAGCATCTTTGCTTTAGGAGACTGGGTATATCAAAAGAAAGTATTAACATGGAAAGAATGTGTATATATGATTTTCTCATATAGCTTCTGCCAGAAATGTATGCTTAGTACCTCTAGTGGATTTCTTTTCTTTCACAAATACATCATTGTGCTTTCGGGAACAGCAGGGATTCTCATTTGACCGGATTAATGCCTCCACTTCACGACTTGCTTCAGACCATTTGATGGCCAAATTCTTTCCAACACTTCTAGAGGTGCCAGGATTGATTATCTGGACGTGTTACCACTCAACATTTATAAACTATAATTATGAGAAATATAAGATGGCCTTCTAAGAGTTCAAACATAATTACCTCACCTCATCATCAGAGATAATTTCTTCATTAGAGTACGAGACTGAAGCTATGTCCTGTAAGTAGATCAGGTTTTTATTGGAATGAGCACGGGTAGCAGAGGCAATTCCATGGTAGTGGCTGGGAGAACTCCGATCATTGAAGATCGGTGGTTCAACTTCATCTTCAATTTGATAACCTCCTTTTTTCTATCAACAAACAAGATTCAGTAGTAGAAACTACAACCAATGTATTTCAATGGATATATAAGGGTCATACTGTTACTTGTATCCTTACCATTCACTAAAAATACAACACCAATTACTGCGATGAAGTCTCAATATTGAAAGTTCATAACAATTCAAGGAATAATTTTTTTTTTCTTTTTCTACAAGGAATAGAGAACTTTCATGCTTATATAGTAGTTATAGTAAGCTTCTTTAGTATCATCCTTTCCAGCAAATAAAATTGGGTAATATATTCTGTAGATCATATCCAGATAGTTGTTATAGTACTAAAACCTGTAACTTTTAGAGTTTGCAGTTAATACCCCATGGGATGAGATGGACTCCTCTGAAAAGGACTCTGCAGAAATACATCAGGTTTTTCCACTTGAGTTTGGGACCCAAGATCTATAACCAATATAGCTGAAATGCAGAGACAAGAAATAAATCGCGTAAACTACCTTTGACTATTTCAAGTTGTGAGAGAACCTGCATCTTGCCCTGCCAAAAACCATATTCGTTACAGGAGCCTTGTAAAACATAGGCAAGAAGATATTCAATTTCAATATAAAGATCATGCAAACTTAAAAATTCTGAAATGTTCACTATTTCCATTATAAAATATTCATCTGACTTCCACCAATCAAAGCTAAAAGAAAGCAAACAAGGACGTGACCAAACGCCTGAGTATGCATGATTGATCAGGGCATTCACCTTGTCACTCTCCTCTCCGCCCAAGGATACTGTGTTTCGTGTCCACTCACCATCCAGACCTTCATCCTCTTCTGAGAGATAATAAAGAAGAAGAGACAAGAGACAGTGAATACAAACTTGTTCGAGATTTACAACTTAATCATAAAGTTGACTAGAAAACAGCATAATCAAAACCCTAAATCTTACTTCATTATCATAAACTTAAAACCAAGCAGAATAATCAAACGCCAGAAAACAATCCACAATTATTTCTAACTTCTCTATCAAAAATTTTATGTATCCCAAATCATATAACAGAATGTTACGATCAGATGAATGAGGAGGATAGGCGGGAAGAGCTGAAGGGAAGTTATGAGTTAACCGAAGATGCAACAGCCATAACAGCTTGATGAACGGCCCAACTAACTAACCAACAGAAAGGAGGAGGTCTCGACACATGGCACAATCAGTTGGAAGCAGTTACGTCCATGCAGCGTCAAGGAGAAAGCATGCAAGGCTATAAATAGGAGAATGATTTGTTAACCGAGGATTATTAGAAAATTACCCAAAAGTGTATTCTGAATTCTATCAATATAATTCAATACATTCTTCTGCTATTGTCTCAATCTTTTCATAAATGCAACTTTGCGTATAAAAGAGCGATTGACTTAGAGAAGAATTATCTCGACACTACATTTGGTATCAGAGCTATTCTACGCTTACCGTATGCCAAGGCAGTCGAAGATGGAGAATAGAGTAGCCAATGTGGAGACGCAGCTAACACAAGTACAACAGCAACAGATACAGATACAGCAACAGCAAGTGGAGCTCAACAAGTCAATGATGGCTGCCATGCAAGCACAATTTGAAGAACTAAGGAAAGAAATGAGGGGAGGGAAAGGTATGTCTCAGAAAGAAGGAGAAAGTTTCGAACGATCCAATGCATCGAGTGACAAAGGTAAATCACATAACTCTAATAGTTTGAGTTCACGAATGCCTAGAGTCGAATTTCCAAAATTTTCTGGAGATAATCCCATGCAGTGGATTAGAAAATGTAGCAAGTTCTTTGCTATAAACCCCATGGAGGATCATGAAAAAATCTTCACAGCAGCAATGAATATGGAAGGAAGAGCTGACTTGTGGTATTTGGAGTACGTTGAGAATCAAGGAGACATATCATGGCAAGAATTTGGGAAGTTGGTAGTAGATCGATTCGTCAATGAGGAGGGAAAGAGCATAGTGGCGCAATTTAATCAACTACGGCAGATCGGTGATGTGATATCATACACCAACAAATTCGAGGAGCTCAAAGCGTATATGGCGGTTGAAAACCGAAGTTTGACAGAAGATTACTTCGTGCAGTGTTATGTGGGGGGGCTTAAAGATGAGATAGCAAGCACAGTGGAGATGTTTAACCCACAATCTGTAAGTCGAGCCATCAAATTAGCAAAGAAGCAGGAACTCCAAATGTTAGCTATGGGAAGAGGACCGAAACAGTTCAGCAAATCAAATGAAGGAACCAGCAAAAAATGGGGAGAAGACCAGAATGCTAGGAACACAAGTAACACCCTACCGAAACCGATGAATTTCAAGAAACTTACACCTGCAGAAATTGAAGAGAGGAGGAGGAAAAAGCTATGCTTCAATTGTGATGAACCATATCAAATGGGACATAGGTGCAAAAAACTGTTCACGATCATATGCGAAGGAGGAGACGACGAGACTGAGCTAATATTGCAGGAAGTGGAAAGCGAGGGGGAGGAGTTCCAAATATCGGTCAGTGCGCTAGCGGGGCAGGTGGCTTCAGACACTATCCGACTTACTGGAAAGGTAAACAAGAACATTATCACCGTGTTGCTGGATACGGGAAGTACACATAGCTTCTTGGACGAGGGGACGGCCAAAAGATTAGGGTGCAAGGTGGAGTATACTAACCCATTGTTAGTAACAGTCGCAGACGGAGGAAAATTGGAATGTAACACAAAGTGCCCAAATATGGAGTGGGAAATGGGGAGCTGCAAATTCAGTGCTTCAATAAGACTACTACAGCTAGGAGGCTGCGATATGGTAGTGGGCGTGGACCTGCTCAAGCAACTGGGGCCAGTCACATTCGACTTTACTAAGCAATGTATAAGTTTTAACAAGGATGGGAAGACAGTGAGTCTACAAGGAATCAAGCCGGAAGTAACATTGAAGATGATTACCGGGAAGAAGTTCCGAAGAACTATACGAAAAGGAAAGGGCACCCTATTTGGTTGTTTGTGTATGATCTCAGCTGAGAAGGTAGAACAAGATTGCAACCCGCACCCTCGAATAAAACCTTTACTCACCAAATATTTACAAAGTTTCGATACCCCGCACCAATTACCACCCCACAGATCGCATAATCATCAAATACCACTCAAACCAAATACCCTACCCTTCAAACAAAAACCATACAGATACCCTACATACAGACCGGAGATCGAGAAGTTAGTTCAAGAAATGCTTGACGCAGAGTGATACGTGCAAGCTCAGCCCTTCTCCTCCCCGTGCTATTGGTTAAGAAAAGGATGAAAGTTCGAGGTTTTGTATTGACTATAGGAAGCTAAATTCACTCACGGTGAAAGACAATTTTCCAATACCGCTGATTGACGACTTATTGGACGAATTGGGAAGTGCGAGGATATTTTCAAAGATCGACCTCCGAGCTGGATATCACCAGATAAGAATGAACGAAAGTGATATCTTTAAAACGGCCTTTGTCACGTCGAGCGGATTGTACGAATTTCGCGTGATGCCGTTCGGGTTAACGAACGCCCCAGCCACTTTTCAGGCTCTCATGAACTCCACCTTCAAGCCATATCTAAGCAGGTTCGTCTTAGTCTTCTTTGATGATATCTTGGTATATAGTACCAATATGGATGAACACTTGATACACTTAGAAAAGGTGTTCCAACTGCTGCAATCTCAGAAGCTATACGCTAAGGCCTCTAAATGTATTTTTGGCCAAACTCACGTCGAGTATCTTGGCCACATCATCAGTGAAAAGGGAGTCGCTGCAGACCCAAGCAAGATACAAGCAATGGTAGATTGGATCCAGCCAAAAAATCTCAAAAGCCTGCGAGGTTTTTTGGGACTTACAGGTTACTACAGAAAATTTATTCAAAATTATGGATCAATTGCTAGACCTCTGAATGATCTCACGAAGAAGGGGAATTTCAAGTGGGGAGTAGAGGCTACGACAACGTTCGAGGCTTTAAAAAAGGCGATGATTTCAGCACCTGTGCTCAGATTGCCTAACTTCCGTCTACCATTCACCCTTGAGACAGATGCCAGTTACGAGGGAATTGGAGCAGTGCTCATGCAAGAGGGACACCCAATTGCATATCTCAGTAAAGCTCTAGCTCAAAGGAATAAGGGACTCTCGACGTATGAAAAAGAATTCCTTGCCATCATCATGGCGACTGAAAAATGGAGGTCTTATCTTCTCCATAACCAATTCATCATCAAGACGGACCATCAGAGCTTGAAATATTTGTTAGAACAAAAATTTCAACGCCGCTCAACACAAATATCTTACTGAAACTGATGGGCTTTGATTATAAGATTGAGTACAAGAAAGGAAAGGAGAATAGCGTGGCCGACGCTCTGTCCCGAAAGGAGCAGACCTAGTGACGAGCTGAACGCGCAACTATGTGCAGTATCGGTGTGTGTACCGGAATGGATGACAGAAATCATGAAGAGTTATATCGATGATGAGTTAGCCCAAGTATCTATTAGTGAGTGCAGCACTATACCTTATAATCTTTCTTTGTTCTCATATAAAGATGGATTGCTACGATACAAGGGTAAACTGTATATTGGAAGTAGTGAGAGCCTCAGAGATCAAATGATTGACTACTTCCATAGCTCCAATTATGGAGGGCATTCAGGGGTCAATGCTACATATCAAAGAATGAGGGCAACATTCCTATGGCCTACTCTTCGAGCAGAAGTGCAGCAAAGAGTGCTACGATGTCAAGAGTGCCAGCTTTGTAAACATGAAAACACACGGCCAGCCGGCCTACTGCAGCCACTGCCAATTCCTACGGGTGCATGGCAAAACATTACTATGGATTTCATCGAAGGGCTCCCCTTATCAAACAGCAAGAATGTCATTTGGGTGGTGGTTGATCGCTTCACTAAGTATGCTCATTTCCAGTCAATGCGACATCCCTTTACGGCATCTGATTGTGCACACATCTTTCTGGACAACATTTATAAACTCCACGGCCTCCCCATGAGCATCGTCAGTGATCGGGACAAGATATTCACCAGCCACTTCTGGAAAGAACTATTTCAGATTTTGGGAGTTACTCAACACCTTAGTTCGGCTTATCATCCACAGACGGATGGACAAAGCGAACGCGTCAACCAATGCCTTGAAATGTACTTGCGTTGTATGTGCAGTCACAGTCCAAAAAAATGGACGCAATGGCTACCTTTAGCCGAATTCTGGTATAACACATCATATCATTCCGCTATCAAGACGACTCCGTTCGAGGCTCTATATGGGTATACACCTACACCCTTGGCTCTCAACTCGTACGTCCAACCCAAAGTCATCGGCGTGGAGACTACGCTGAATGAAAAAAGGGAGATACAAAGTTATGTGAAGACTGCTTTACAACAAGCACAACACCGAATGAAAATTGCTGCTGATCGGAAACGTCTTCATCGCGAGTTCAAGGTGGATGACTGGGTTTTTCTTAAACTCAAACCATATAAGCTTCATTCCCTTCACCTACACAAGAGTTGGAAACTAAGCCCCAGGTATGCTGGCCCATTCAGAATCACTCGGCGTATTGGTGCCGTAGCATACGAGCTGCAACTACCACCAACAGCGAAAGTTCATCCAGTTTTTCATGTGAGCTTACTGAAACGTAGCGTCAACAATGCTCATTCTGTATCATCTAGTTTACCGGATTTTGATGATGACGGTAAACTTGTATTGCAACCGCTAAAAATTTTGGCTCGGCGCCTTGTCAAGAAGAATAATTCACCGAGCTCGGAGGTCCTTGTTCAATGGGCTCACCTACCGGAAGCCGAGGCAACGTGGGAGGATTACTTAATCATGGCTGAAAAATATCCGTTCCTTTTTGACTTGGGGACAAGTCAAATGCAAGGAGGGGGCAATGTTACGATCAGATGAATGAGGAGGATAGGCGGGAAGAGCTGAAGGGAAGTTATGAGTTAACCGAAGATGCAACAGCCATAACCGAAGATGCAACAGCCATAACAGCTTGATGAACGGCCTAACTAACTAACCAACAGAAAGGAGGAGGTCTCGACACATGGCACAATCAGTTGGAAGCAGTTACGTCCATGCAGCGTCAAGGAGAAAGCATGCAAGGCTATAAATAGGAGAATGATTTGTTAATCGAGGATCATTAGAAAATTACCCAAAAGTGTATTCTGAATTCTATCAATATAATTCAACACATTCTTCTGCTATTGTCTCAATCTTTTCATAAATGCAACTTTGCGTATAAAAGAGCGATTGACTTAGAGAAGAATTATCTCGACACTACACAGAACTTAAATAACCGAATTAACAGAACGAAGCTGAATCCGGAAGAACAAGAGAAAAAATCAATAAATCTGAATTTTACAATTTATTGAAATTTCCAACCCTTACCAGATATGCTCTGATCGGAATCTTCATTTTCTCGCGCTTCATCTCCAAACTACAAATCCAAAAACAAACTTTATCAGCTGCGGCGACCAAAAAACAAACAAATGCAGCTGCAGAATAATATAGAACCAAACTAATAGATAACATTATCAGCCAATTACTTACTCCGGCAGCGTTTCTCCGCCACATTCGAGTAGAAATGGTGAATTGGAGAGCGAAATTATGAAAATTCCCGCCCTAAATTGGAAGACGTCGCAACTCGCAACAAACACCTTTTGCACTAACTGTTTTCTCGCGCAATGCTAGGCCGACTGAGGATAGCGATTGTAATTAGCAATGGAAACTACTGTAATTCTTGAACCGGACTGAGAATAGGCGAAGTAGTAACCTTTTTTCTTTATTACGCTTTTGTCCAAAGTATGCTCGAATTTTCAGAAATAAAATACATTTTTGATATATTAGTATCTAATAAATGTATCCTTTTGATAAATTTGGACTGAATCCACTTTGTAGTACTAGTTACGGTTGAAGAATCGGTTATAGATTTTCTATTAATACCGTATCCAATCGAACTTGAACCATATTTGATTAACCGAACACCGTATATTCGATACAGTTCGATTCGTGGTAAGATGTTTTAGAATTTTTTGATTAAACCATAACCGAAAGATTGGCAGCTGAAAAATTAAATTTTTTAATTTTATTTTATTTCATTTTTAAGTATAATTCTGTAAAATACTAATTTTATAATTCTGAACCTTATTCTAATTTGATGTATCATGTGTAGAATTTGATGTATCATGTGTGTCTCTCTCGTCTCTCCCTTTGCTCTCTCTCTCTCTCTCCTCAGCCTTGATGCTGATCTCCGACGCCCGATCTCACCGCGATAAGTCGACGATGCCCCTAAGTCGTGACGTGACGCCCCCATTCCCAAGCCCGTGATATCGCAAGTCATTGTCGCCACTAGTTGCTGACGATGCCTCCAAGCCCACACCAATCCGGCTAGCTAGCTAGCAGCCTCTTCTGTAGGTTCGATCATCCATCTTCATTCATATTTGGTACTATTTTTTAAAAGAAATTTTGAATCCCATTCAGTTTTTTATGAGACTTCACAAATTGAAAATTTAAATAAAATGATATAATTTGAACCTCACAACGATTTTTCATATTATTTCACAAATTCAAAACCTAAATCAAATGATACAAAAAGTTTTTAATTTCAAAGTATATTGAAATCAATAGTTTCTTCAAATTAATATAGATTTATAATTAAATAGTTTTTTATTTAATTTGAAACAAATAGTTTCTTCAATGTAATTTGTCCAATTAACATAATGTTGAAATAAGCAATATCAATTTAATTTGGTCGAATATTTTTTTTAAAAAAAGTAAATAGTTGTGCTTAAATTTTTATTGAGATGAGAACAATTTATATTTTATTAATTAGATATTTTATAAATTAAAATAGGTTATTAACGGATATTACTATACGGGACTAAGATTAAAATGAATAGTAAAATCACTTTTGATTTGGGACACCTACAACTTTATAAAAATTCTAAATGTGTCCATAAATTGATCGATATACCTAAGTGGACTTTTCATCATTTTTAATCTTTTATTCTATTCTATGTATTATTAATATTTACTTTGTAATGTTCGAGTCTGTTATTGCAACTAATAACCAATTATTTTATAACAACTTATACATATGAATTCAAACGAGTTCAGGTAATTAGCAAATATTACTATACGGATTTGAAATGAGAAATAAGTATTAAAATAATTTTTAATTAGGTTTAGGACATGTATGAATAAATACATATTAGACGGGTTTCGATGACTGAATATTAGCCTCATCATTTATGTTCATCGATGTACTCCGTCATGATTAATGATTCTAGGTGGTTTGAATCATAATCTCATCTTTCTGCTTCATTATTAGGACTAAGAATAGATGGGTCGGTTATCGGTTATAACCATAACCGATTCAATAACCGAAATCAACGGGTTCGCGTCGGTTTATGTTAGGCTTATTATGTACTATCAGTTATCAGTTATACCTGCATAACCTGATTGATATAATAACATAGTTAAATTATTATTAATATAATAATATTTTTTCTAATTATAATTTTATTTACAATTTAGGACTTCAATTTGGTATTTTTTTTTCAAAATCATTTCTCTTCTATGCTCTCCTCCTATCGCTGCTCTGAATCTGATTGAGCTCCCGTCGTCTATCTCTCTCGCCAATCCGTTCAGGCCGCAGGCAGCCCGGCGTCCGGTGTCTCGCGGCGCACCCTTCTCGGGCCGCACTGTCTCGCGCTCCTGTCGCTGGCCCAGAAGGTAAGCTTCGAGCTCTTCTTCTCTTGCGTCTCAATTCTCCAAGCCAAACCAGCAAATCTCACGCCTCTTTTCTCTCACTCTCAATAGCACCCTCTTCTCGTGGAGGCCCTCCGGAACTAAGAACATGAAGAACTCCTCAATCCTAACCTTGTCCAAATTCTGAAATCAAAGCTAACTTGAACACTGAACATGGTATCGCAACATCTTCTTCTCTTCATTTCCTTTTCTTCTTCTTGTGTGAATTTTGGATTTTTGTAATAATTAGAAATGTTGAATCTGAATTATATGCTTGTGTTTTGAGTACCATTTACTAAATGCCATATACTGCAGGTTTATATTGATATAGACATATGTGTTTATACATTTTCTTTCTGCTTAATTCTTTTCATGATTACTAATTTGTATGAATTATTAATCTCATATCTTGTCACGTTTACCATGGCTCAAGGTAATGGGGTATGGCTTTAGACCTCTGTGCTGCTATTATCTTCTGTGAATATACTTGAATTGTATAGTTCTCTTGAAGAAGGATACATCGATCATTAGTTTTGAGATTGTTAGGATTTGTTGACTGCCAAATATCAAGCAAGTTGTCAGAATTCGTTCTTGGTTTATTGAATTCAAGTCACCAAGCCGGTCAACTGATTTTGTTTTAGTTTGATTTGTACTGGGATATCGGCTTTAATTGTTGCTCTTTGTTCAGTTCCAGCTTCCATATAATAAAGCATAGTTAAGATGTAGTCATCCAAGAAATTCAATACTTAATGTTTCCAGCTGCAAGCTTTTATTTATCCCATGGTTTTTATTTTATAGCTTTATCATTTTTTCTTTAACTATTTTCGACGCAAAATGGATCATGCAGAATTTCCATTTACTATATAGTAAAAATATACCCACTATATGCACAACTTGATATAATAATAGGCATAATGGATATGGTGTCGTTGAGTTTAAATCGTTGTGATTTTGGAGTCAGAAATATGGAGATAATTGAAGAAAATAAGGAAGAGTTAGTACAAAAAAAATGTCTAGTAGTTACATATTTTTAGTGACACCAAGAGAAATGTTACAAAATTTATGACATCTTTAGATGTGACAAAATTTAATTACACCAATACATGTATCAATATATTTTTGTTACACATAACAATGTATGTAAATTTTGTTACATTTGAAAATGTAGTAAAATTTGTCACATCTATCCATATAATTAAACCTTACTACATTTAAACATGTCAAAATAATTTTTTTGTTACATATATGAATATAACTAAATTTTACTATAACTCAAGAGTTTCAAATTTTATTATTATATATATATATATAGAGTTTGGTTCAAATAAGAACCATTCTTATCCTAAAAACTAAGAACCAAATGAATTCGTTATGAAAGTTGATGAATCCGTTGAGAAAGTTAATGAATTCAGAAATTCAGAATTTTTCACCCTGGTTCGAATCCCACGAGGGACGAAAATTCTATTTTTTTGGATTCATTAATTTTTCCAGCGGATTCATCAACTTTTACTGTGAATTCATCAGTTTTTGGTTCTCACGTTCTCACAATAAAAATGGTTTTCACGTTAACCCTCCCCTATATATATATATTCAATTAGTTGTCCGAGTTTGGTGTTCCAAATTGAGACCTTTGTTTAGACTTAACATTTCCAAAATAACAGAGATAATTTATTCCAATATAATAGACAATTAATTTGTTAAATTTAACAGACATCAAGGCCAAACAAAAATGTTGAAAGGTAAAGAAAAAAGAGAGAGAAAAAGTTCAAATATGAGAAACTCGGAACTACAAAAAATAGTTACATTTTCACATGTCACAAAAAATAGTTACACGTTCACATGTAACAAAAATAGCTATACTTATGAATTTCACTAAATTTTGTGACATATTTTTTTTTGTGACATGCATAATAGTTACTCATCCACAAGATGTCACAATTATTCAAAAATCATGTCACTATTGGAACATTTTGTTTAGTGAGTTCTTTTTTTAATAAAAAAAATGGTTAATTAGGTTACCGGCCGCTAACCTAATCGGTTAATCAGTTAAACGATTAATCGATTCTATGTCGATTTCGGATACCTATTATGCTCTAATTTGATTTCGATTAATCGAAACTGAACCGATAATCATATTCATCATCATGCTCTGTTACAGCCAACAACTTAGGGTGCGTAGCTAAATATGAAACTATTAATATTCTTTTTAATCTTTTTTTACTTATAAATTACAACGAAAATGTGATGTATGGATGAGCAAAACTGAATCCAAATCGAATAACCGAACCGAACTGTGATAATTGGTTGGTTTGGATCGATTTGTAACAGCTTCGGTTTCGATTTGGATACAAATATTGAAAACTAAATTTTTTTCATATCGGTTCGGTTTAACATAAATTTTGATTTAAACCGAATCGAACCGAAGTTTTTATTTATTTATATATATATATAAAATATATTAAATTGAATTATTAAAAATTATGGACACATATGGATTAAACTAAAAGGTAACAATATTAAATTTAAAAGTTAGTGGGATTAATCAATTTAATTATAATAAATATGACATAATTTAAATATTTCTAAAATATATTATTTTATAAAGTGTTATACTTAAATGTTGCAGAACGATGAATTTATCTCAATATTAATTTATTGTCGTCAGTGTTTGATAATTGGATTTATGCTATGAATATTGTTGAATTTAAGCTAAGATTAGATTGATGAATTGTTAAATTTATGGTTTTATCATTTTTTCGATTAATTTTGGCAGTAAGTTTATTGAAGTAGTAATTAGAATTTCAGTTAATAAAAAATCGAACCGAAACCGAAGTTTAAAATTCGGTTCGGGTTGAAAAAAAAGTTTGGTCGATTCGGTTGAAATTTTTGTACAATTCGATTAGTTTAATTTTGGATTTTCAGTTCGATTTTCAACCGAACCGACAGATGCTCACCCCTACATGTCGGTCATCAAATTTATGACTTAGCAGACATGGAGCCCCGCATGTAAATTTATTTTTTAGAATTTGATACGCATATACACGCACAGGACTCAGCGTGCAAAGTCATGGGAAAACTTTTATTCAATAATTATTTTGAAAAAAAATGTATGGTCGAGATTTATTATGCATGTATAGAAGATCGTAACATATTTATTAAACACATCAAAATTTGAACTATAAGTTCGTTTTCTAACACGATGCATTAGTTGAGGAACTTAGAAACAATACTTAATTAGCTTACAGGTACGTACGTTACCTAAATGTTGAGTTGTGTGAGTTTATTGATAAATCATCCATCAAATTAACCTTATTATTATTTTTAATCACAACTTGTCAAATCAAACGTCCAATAGATCGAGATTGATTTGAGCTTCTAGGAATTAATTGTGTTAGAAACTAAGTATAGTATATAAATATATTTCCTTTCTTTCTTGTCAATTTCTGCCATGGATATATATATATATAGATCTTTCATTTTCCCAACATATGCCACCGATGAGTCATCCAAAATTGTGGGAAAAAGGGATCAGTAGTCCAAATATATATTTTGGTTAATTATTTCATTTTATAAGTATGGTGAGAGTGACATAGGTAGCCTAGCTAGCTAGGTTTTTGACAAATGCAGGTATTTTGAGAGTAAAAAAGAAGTGGTCCCTTCCGGCATCTAGGGTTTCTACATAGTTAATTGGGGAATACCATAGGTTATATTTTCTTGCTACATAGTTAATTAATTGGGCAACAAAAGTTGAGTACTTTACATTACAAATTCGATATTTTAGACGCTCGGTGTGTACAAAAATATTTTCAAGAATACACGAACTGATCAATACTGTATCTAGGGATGCAATGGGTGGGTTTTACCCGGGACCAGAACCAGTAAATAAGTAATGGTTTTGATTCTGGATCTGACCCATTAGACGCTGGTTCCGAACCGGACCAGGACCATCAACTATGGGTCTTAAGCGTTCCGGATCTCGTGGTCCGGAACCGCAACGCACCGAACCGACAAGAATCAGAACTAGAACCGAACCCGTTGCTTTATAATTTAATGTGTTATGAGTGATTTTGAATCGATATGATTAAAACTAGCTCATTGACAAACCTATTTAAACTTAGGCTCGTCAATAGACGGGTTTTACAAGGACCGTAACCAATAAATAAGTATTGGTTACGGTTCGAACCGTAATCGATCCGGACCGACCGGATCATCAAACCATGGATCTAAACGGTCCGGGTCTAAAGCGGTCCGAACCCAACCGTAACCGCTTAAAATTTAATGGGTTTTGAGCAGTTCTCGATCGATCCGGGTAAAACCCACCCATTTACATCCCTAACCCCTAACCGTATCAAGCACATAGTTGTTTGGATTGGAGTGTGCGTTCGGATCTATCACCTGCAATAATCTAATAAGCTATATTGGAAAGTAACTAAACTTGCTGTCTAGATGCGGCCTATACTTTTTTAAAAATTTGAATTTCATGTTGATTAACTTTTTAAATTTGCAACAAAATGTAAAAGCAAGTTAAAAGAAAAAAGAAGAAGAAGCAACTTAATTGGGTTTTGGATTAGAAAATATTGGGGTATTGTCGATCGAGTTCTCCAAGAAAACCTCACAATTTTCAATCTACAGTATTACAGTACTTCATTGAACTGCTTATAAATACTATTTGAAAATAGACCACGAAAATAATTAATTATTCGCTTATAAACAATCCAACACCATTTATAGAGACGATTTTGGTTGTTTTCTAGATTAATTAATTAAACTAATATAATTATACATACGTACGTTCTCTAACAATGGAGGAGAAGAGCTAAATCAGTCTTCCTACTATTTAGAGAGGGTGTTTGGCTAAGCTTATAAACTCTTCAAAAACAACTTATAAGTCGTTTATGAGCTTGTAAACTAATGCAACGTGTTTGGCACAATAAGCTATTAAACAACTTATAAGCGGTGAAAAACAGCTCCAACAGCTTATAAACTTCCCTAAAAATAAGTAGTTCAATCCAACTTATTTTTTCCATAAACTTATAAGTAACAGTGAATTTACTAAAATAATCTTACTATGGTTCGTTATTTTTTACATATACATTATCGATTTTATATCTCATCAATTTTCTATCTCTAACTATAATTTTTTATCTCTAGTTCATGATTCTTTCTCTAACTTATAAGCTCAATCATCCAAACACTTTGACAACTTATAAGCTTTTCAAATATGACAACTTATAAGCTTTTCAAAAAAAAATAAAAATATTACAACTTATAAACTCTTGAAACAAACTCTTTAAAATAAGCTTAGCCAAACACCCTCCTAGTCTTTCTTGCTTTGACTTGGATCCAAGCATTGAAATACTAACCCTAATTCAAACTTCGCCGGCAAATTATCAGGAAAAATAAATATAAACAGACTCGAAAAATCATGAACTACGAATCTCAAACTTAATTTTAGCTTAGCTAGTCCAATCCCATACGAGCTTCAAAGCCACTCCACAAACTCAAGAAACTAAAACCAATTTTTCAAATTAAAAGAAACAAAATAGCCAAATTAGTAAGAAAATTAATTAGGAAAGTTTAGTTATTCATACAACCCCAACTGGTTCAGAACTCAAAAAAAAAGAGAAGAAAGAAAAAAGTGGAGAAAATCACAATAATTTTCAGCAAGCTTCATCCAAGATACTTAAAATCAGATAATAATAATAAAAAACTAGAAGAAGATCGCAACATAATCAAACCTACAATCATCAAGCTCCAACTCACCTTTTCTTTTTTCTGTTCTTTTACAGCCCTAAATCCTTCTCTTCTCCATCAGATCGAAGCTGAACGGCAGCGGCGAAACCCCTCCGCCTCTGGCACCGTTCTCCGCCTCGGCCACGGCTGCGGCCTTATTCTGATTGGCCGCCCTCGCCCTCCGCCTCCTATACCTAACCAGATACCTCGTGAGCGAGTCTCCATAATCATCAAACCCCAAGCTCCTGAGCGCCCAACAGATGTCGTCGCCGTTGACGGTCTTCCGCTTCTCCTTGTGGCACTTGTCGGAGGCCTCGCCGGTGACGAAGCTGATGAACTCCGACGCGCATTCCTGCATCGTCTCCTTCGCCTCCTTTGAGATCTTGGCGTTGGGCGGGAGGATCTGCTTCATGATCCGCCCCACATTTGCGATCGGGAGGAGCCGCTCCTGCTCCCTCAGCCCGCCCTCGTCGTCTTCTCCCCAGCCACCTGAGACGGCAGCTGCAGCGGTGGCGGCAGCTGCGTAATTGGTGTATGATGATCGAAGGCCTCTTTGTTGCTTGCTTGAGTGGTTAGGGCCTATGTTGTCAACCATGTTTTCGAATTCTTTCTATATACAAAAACCTTTGGATCCTCTCAGACACAGACACGTTGCGAATTGCATCATGTCCCCTTACTTGACTTGTATATATATAGACATGAGCAAATTTAGTCCCATGTCATGTGTGTTTCTATATTTAAGCGTTCGTTGATATGTGTCGACACTTGTATAATATATTCTTCTGTCAGTACTAATGAAAATAGTATTAATTGTAAGTAGTAGATATATATATGTTCTTCTGTCGATACTAATGAAAATAGTATTGTAAGTAGTAGATATATATATAGTAATTAAGTGCTCGATGATATGTATGGAACTTGTACAGTATTTTTTTTTGAATTTGGCTAATCGAGCGATTTAATAAATAGGTATAAGCTTATACGATTGGTTAAAAGAAATCATTTGCATAGTCAGCATCCTATAAGGGGGCAGAATGGCAGGCAAGTTAATTTTGAGTATTGAACCGAGTTAGGTCACCTTTCTCGGTGTTAAATTGTTAATTAATGAAATTCCAGCAATTTAAACACCTTAAATATTAGTTAATTATTGAAAAAAGAAAAGGACTTGTTCAATTCTTTATTCATTTATAGTACTTGTATATGGTCCCCTCTTACTTTGGCTCTCAAATTGGTTTACTTAATATGCATTAAAATATAAGGATTTAAAATAAGATTAGCAAGTTAATTATGGATTACTGTGGCGCACAGGTGCCTGTCGCAGAGTGCTTTGCTTGCTACCAAACAAAACCTAAAAAGAACCAAAGTTTGAGGATTATAGTCCAAACCCATGTTGGATTACCTGTACTACTTAATTAGGTGTAGCTGCCATATTACTATATCTCCACCCCCCACCCCCACCCCCACACCCCCTTCTTCCATATGTATGTTATGTGTATGTATTATTACCGAGTAGCTATATATGGATATGTAAATCTTTTATCCAGTTCGAGAAATCTAGTACGTATACATATAATATATTAGCACATAGAAGCAAATGGCTGATGATTATTTTTGGTCTCTAGAACGACAAGAAAAACATGGCTTGGAGCTAATCGATTTCTATATATTTTAATTAATTATTTTCTCTTTAATTTAATTACTTCCCTTAAACCAAATGCATAAAAAATTAATTAATGATATTTGTTCATTCGGGGAAATCCACTTATGGATTCCAACTCTTTCTCTTCTTCTTGCTCAAAAAGAGAGAGTTAAAGGTACTTCATCTTCTCTTTCAATAATATCAACATGGGTTAAGTGTATATTTATGATTTCTTTAATTAGATACGCGTTACATGTGTAGGTGATGTGAAAATAAAATATATATGTAACCCAATTTGGAGTAGGTGATATTGATCAGTAACAAAGAAAAGAATGAACTAAAATATATTAAATCAATTCGCTAGGTATTTACTTTCTAAATTGCATTTTCAATTTAGGGCTTCTAGATATGGAAGGTACTGAAATTAAATATATGTTTATAGTACGTAAATTAGGCAAGTCAATTATTGGTACCTCTTTTTTTTTTATGTGCAACTTATATATATATGTTGGATGTCACAATCTTGATGATGTTAGGGGTAAATTGTTCACCCGAAAACTCAGTACATTAGGAAAATGACATATGGATTTATCTAAATATAACTTACATTGAACTGATAAAGATGTAGATGTGTGAATGTCCTTTGAATAGGGAACCATGATTAATGGGACACTTCAACTATAAGTAAAATCATACATTATTTCAGAATTTATTTGATTAATAATCGGTTACTTATTAATTATTATAAATAATATATAGTGTACATAAATTAATAAAATAAAGCACATGATTACATGTTTCGCTTTATTAGTAGCTGGTATAACAATGATTTATATCGTGTTGTTTATATACTATCTTTACTTTATTGTATTTGAATATGGTAATAAATTAAAAAGGTTCCAACTTAATTAAACTAAAGGGTTAGATTACGTACTTTATAAACTATACTTATGACGACATGCTGATTTTCATTTGTCTAATACTATTTGTTAGATAACATGGGATAAGACGTGATAAGTTTGACTTTGATATCTTTACCTTTACATGATATCAATACTATATTTGTCTCGATCTATTGTAATTATTAGAGTCGGTAAAACAAGTATGGTCCAACCTGGTATGCCCGTCCGATTTTCAATGGGTGTGGACCTAGAGATTTTAGGTCGATTGAATTTTAGGCAGGCCTAGCTTGTCCAAAGTGATCAAAAGCCCAGGTGTGTTCGAGCCGGCCAAGACGACCGGTCCAATGTTTATGAAAGTTCGATTGGTCCGACCAAGTCTTTGTCACCTTTAATTATAACATTTATATACATACACTACAACAAAACGTTCCAATAGTGACATGATTTTTGAAGAATCATGACACTATAGATGTCACTAAATAAATTTGTGACATCTTATGGAGGTGTAACTATTATGTATGTCACCAAAAATGTATGTCACAAAATTTAGTGAAATTTATAAGTGTAACTATTTTTGTTATATATGAACGTAAATATTTTTTGTGACATGTGAAAGTGTAACTATTTTTTTTAGTTCCTAGTTTCTCATATTTGAACTTTTTCTCTCTCTTTTTTCTTTACATTTCAACATTTTTTGTTTGGCCTTGATGTCTGTTATATTTAACAAATTAATCGGTATTGGAATAAATTATCTCTGTTATTTTGAAAATGTTAAGTCTAAAAAACGGTCTCAATTTGGAACACCAAAATCGAACACCTAATTGAATATATATATAGTAAAATTTGAAACTCTTGAGTTATAGTAAAATTTAGTTATATTCCTAAATGTAGCAAAAAAATTTATTTTGACATGTTTAAATGTAGTAAGGTTTAATTACATGGATAGATTTGACAAATTTTACTACATTCTCAAGTGTAACAAAATTTACATACATTTTTATGTGTAACAAAAATATATTGATGCATGTACTGGTGTAATTAAATTTTGCAACATCTAAAGATGTCATAAATTTTGTAACATTTCTCTTGGTATCACTAAAAATATGTAACTACTAGATATTTTTTTGGTAGTGATAATGTTTGCTTGGATATATTGTAATTATCTAAGAAATTGCAATTCCTAAAAATGACTATAAATTAGAATGTTATAATTCAAAACATGGGTTGTTAAGTCCAATGATAAATTTTAATATTTTTTATGATTCATTTTTTGTATTATTTATCACACTTCAGATGTAGCATGCAGAATTACACGTATCTGTATAAATTCTAGAGAGTCTTTACATTATAAAAGTCACAAAATATTAGGATATATTATTCATATTGTGCATCCTTATCACCCCTAACAAACAATAATTAGTGTAGTAGTTATAACCTTATTACGGATTCTGAAACATTACCGAAATCTAGAGAAATAAATATTAAGTAGTACTCCATTTGTTCTTTTTAAGTGTTTTCTACCGTTAAATGGCACAAACTAATAAAATAAAGAAATTTTTTTTAACCTTATTAATTATCGTAATAAATGCATACACACAACTAATTATCAAATTTCAACAATATTAAATAAGGGTAAAATAATAAATTGATTACAATTTTATTCTTAAATTATAAAATAGGACACTTGATAAAAACAAGGAAAATGTGTTAATAAGACACTTAAGAAACAAAGGAGTACTATTTCTTTTTCCTTTTTCGCGATCAGTAGTTAACAACTGCTTTATCATATCCGATCGATCTTAATTTCGTAAGGGGAATAAATGCGCAAGAACACCAAAGATTTACGTGGTTCGATCCGTGAATAAGATCTACGCCCACGGGCAAGAGAGAGTATGTGTATTGAGAGTGTAAAGCGATTACAAAGAGAGTGAATGGTCTATGTCGCCTAATCTAGCCTCTATTTATACACAATGTATTGACCTAGATCTCGAATCCAAGTCTTCTAACTAGGATTCGAGATCCTATCCTCTCGAATTAGGATTCTTTAGATACGGCCGAGTCTGCTGCCCCCGGCTTCGTGAGTCTTCATAGCCGAACTTGTCCAGCCGAGCTTGATGTTAGGTTTAATTGTATTGGGCCCGATGCTTGGGCTCGTAGTTGGGTCAGATCTATCACAACCCCCAAAAGATGCGTAAAACGAGGTCATCTTGGATTGGGGTTGTTGTGACGAAGCGGTTTGGACGATCTTACACATTCTTTTCAATGTCCGACTTTGTGTGTGTCAATGCTTTTGACGTCAGATATCGAATCGTGGCGCGCAGATGTGTCCGCCGAGGTCTTCCGGCTGGCTTCACCTAAGGAGGCGTTCACCGCGTCTTCGACGGGCTTTATTTGACGAGGCTAGTCGAGGTTTTCGACCGGCTTCACCGTTGGCCGAGGTCTTCCGACCGGCTTCACATGACGGGCGTTAGGCCGAGGTCTTCACCGGCTTCACCGACGAGGTGTTGGCCGAGGTCTTCTTATCGCTTCACCCGACGGCGCTAAACCGAGGTCTTGTGAATGGCTTCACCGCCGAGGTGTTAGGCCGAGGTATTCTTACCGGCTTCACCCGACGGGCGTTAGGCGAGGTCTTTCACCGGCTTCACCGACGAGGTGTTAGGCCGAGGTCTTCATCGCTTCACCCGCCGAGGCGTTAAACCGAGGTTTGTGAATGGCTTCACCGTCGAGGTGTTAGCAGCCGAGGTCTTCTTTCGGCTTCACCGACGAGGCGTTAGGCGAGGTCTTCTCACCGCTTCACCGACGGAGCGTTATGCCGAGGTCAAGACGGATTTTCCGCCGCTGTCGAGCATCGACGCGGATACGATTTAACGCGCATTAAATTGGCAACGGTTGGATTCCCGATAAAGTGCATATTAGGGGAATGTCTTCTCGATACGCAATATCTCTTATCACTTGCTTCTTCATTTCTCGATTTTCAAAACCCTCGCCTTCCGCGAAACACTTTATTCCGCGCCATCGACGATTTGAAGCTTCGCCTTGTTCATCGATAAACAAAAGTAAGTAATGGCTACCTCTTCTCCTAACGAGTCGCCCGAGGCCAAATCGGTCTGCTTCCCCGCCCGATTTAGTGTCTCACTGCTTTTACCCGTGTCCATATGCCTTGCCGAGTGTAGTCTGCGTTTCTCGCTGGGGATCATGCAAAGTGTCTTCTTTTCTTCAATCCTAAGTATTTCGACATTAGGATATATGTTTTCAATATAGTATTCCTCTAGTATTGAGCTAGTTGTCTCCGTCAGGAGGATAGGGCTTGTGCCTCCTGATGGTTTTATCATTGCACGAGGACGGCCTCAAGGCTGGTCTTCGCCTTCCTTACCCTTATGTACATGTTGAGTTCCAAGAGATGTTCGGCCTATCTCTCGCCCAACTCGCCGAACTCATTCCGCATATGATCGCTCTAGGTGTCTATGCCTATAGGCATAATTTTCCTCTTACCTGGGGCTCGCCCTTCACAGAATCGAAGGGCGGCTGGGGTGGTATTATCTATCACCCCGTAGGAAATTCAAAGCCAAGATTAAATCAAAGATCTTCAACCGCGTAAGTTCTTCTTCCGCCGGGTTTGAGGACATATGGAGTTCCATGGCGATCGATAAGATCGCCATGTGTATGTCGACAAGGCTTCGTGACTTGGAGGAGGCGCTGGACAAAATTGGCCTTGTTGACGAGGTCTTCTCCGAGGCCGAGCTTGCAGGCGGGGCTTAGCCTTATGATCCTACCTCAGGGTGGAGTCGGTGAAGGTGAGGCCTCTTCTTCTCTCTTTTTTTCTTTATTTCATGAGTTACGATTGATGTTGATCCATGTGTTTCCTTGTAGTGAACCCGTGAAGGAAAGGAAGAAGAAAAGGAAGGAGCCGATCTCGTGGTCGAACCGATCTCTATGGTCGAGCCGAGGTCTCCGACTGAAGGATTTCGAGGACATGCCCGAAATGACCGTGGGGCCTTCGAGATCCCTTCGCCGCAGCCATCAAGCGCTTGAAGAGGCGGAAGGACGAAGTCCCCGAGTCCTGATTGTCGCCGAGGCCGAGTGTGAGATCGCTTGCCCAAGCCGCCTCGCCTCTTTCCCGAGGTTTTGTACCGTCTCTATACTTTGTGCAAGAGTAACCAAATTGTGTTCTTCCGACCGATGTATATTTTGTATAGGGGTCGAGGACATGGCGGCCGAGGTGTCAAGAGTATCCGATCTTATATCGGATTACTTGAAGAGGCGCCGTGTCGCAGCTGACGGGTGGCCCGGTATGCCTGGAGGTGGAGGAGTCGAATACCTCCTTGCTCAAGAAATGTCCGAGGCCGAGGCTAAGATCCGGACCTCGTCAAACAGAAGCGGCGGACGCGACGGCCATCGAGGCGGCGGCCAGGCTGGGCCAGTGGGAGGCACTGTGGGTCGAGGAGGCGGCAGGCCGAGGCGGCGAGGGCCGAGGTTGCCTCGATGAAGGCCGAGTGGAACAGTTCGCCGTCGGGAGGCGGACATGGCGAGCTCGTGGAGAAACGCCCGCGCCGCGAGAGGTCGTTCTCGCCGGCGGGCTTCTCGGGGATGGTCTCGGACGCGGCCGATGTGTTAACAGCGCGCCGCCCTGACGCAATCAAGAGGTCGCCGAGGACTACCAGATATGGACAAAGCCAAGTATGGGTACGAGAGACCGAGGATGCCGCCCCGAGACGGCCTACTTTGATGTGCTCGCCCGCGGCTCGAAGGAGCTTCCCGTGCTGCAGCCTGCCTCCTCCTCCGCTTCTTTTGTCCGCGGAGTTCTGCGGCCTACCGTCTGTGGATCGGGATCCCCGACCGAGGTTTTATTGGCTGATCATGCAAAGGGGTCGTGAGACTACCGATGCTTGAAGCGCCGAGACCTGTAGTTCCCAAGAGGCCGAGGTCGAGGCTATCCAGCGGAGGCGAACGTGGACATGGTCAAGCTTCCGGAGGGCCGCTTGATCCCCGTGATCTTTTTTTTTTTTTGAATGTAAATGTACAACAATTTTTGCTTAAGGGCATGTTAATAAAATCACAAGTTTATGTCAAGAAACTTATCTCCTTTTTTTTTTATTCATTGTCTCTCGAAATGTTTGATGCTTCTCCTGGTCAACCGAATCAAAGACCCGTCATGAGCTCTTGAGTTGAAAGAGGTCAACTCCTCCATATAAAGGGTAGCTCGGCCACGCATATGTTGGATTTGTATATCGAAAGCGTTTGGTTGAGCTTGTATACAATGTTTCGTTACCACTATTACAATCTCCTATCGATTTGAATACTTGATTGCATATATCGTGTCCCCTTATCTCATATATGTTAGATCATACAAGTGTAGAAGATCACGAAGTCCGTATGATTGGTCAAGCTTAATGAGATATAAAAGTTTCACACCGAGACGACTTAAGGACGAGTTGTCGCTTAGCCGCAGATAGATAAGAAGTGACTCGACTTAGTTGCTTGTCTATGCCGGTACGCCTCGACGTATTGAAGGATCACAAGTGAGATGTGTTCTTCTTCTCGACCGTCGTGAAGAACCAAGATCTCGGTGACTTACGATGATCTAAACCTCGATAAGGTATTAGGTGAGTATGAGTTGTCGACCATCACTTCGACTTGTTATGGGTGAGGGTTATGTTCTAACCCAAGATTCTCGCATCTTGGGTGGTGGCAAGGTCTTGTATGTCACGCTAGTTATCTCAGACGAGTCACCGTATCCGTTAAGGATGATGACGCCCCTTAGGAGCTCAAAGGTTTATTGTACTAAACCCCGCAGTTAAGTTAGCTCAAGTACAATAATAAGGTTGAGTGGTACTACTTAAGGAAATAAAGTTGTTAATCGCTTTAAGCGATCGATTGCTATAAATGATTAATGGACGCTCGATATCTTAAATACGGGATTCAGAATGTCTAAGTGCAAGCCCGACTCAACTTCGGTAATAAAGGGTAAGTCAACATTCTTTCTCTAGTGGCATGATCGAATGTTTATAAATTAATTTATGTTCGGCCGAACATAAGATAATTAATTTATTTGAGGCCCATCTTTATTCCTTGCATTTGATCCTGGGCCGCCCATCCGTGCCCATAGCTAGAGGAAAATCGCCTATATGCTCCTATTGGCAAGATTTTTATTCTCTTTATCCATATGGATATAGTTATATTTATGGTATATGCATAGATCCTTTCCATATAAGATTATGGTAATAATCTCGAGAGTATGGAAATAATCCTAAGAGTATGGAAATAATCCTAAGAGTATGGTAATATTCCATATAGGATTATGGTAATATTCCATATAGGATTAAGGTAATGCATTATAAATATAAGGTATGAGATAATGTCTAGGCTAATGGTCACATAATTAAACCTACAATTTTCGTGCATCACATATTCAAGAGTGTGAGGATTCTCGAAAATTCCATAAGTGTGGTTGGGTGATTTTCCAAGCATTCTCCATAGATCGCCCTCACCGACGCTGGAGATTGGGCAACCGGATACGCCCGTAAGGTCAAAGCACGAGTCCGATCCGCTCGATCCGCTCATCCTGCTCGATCCACCTCGACAGATCCAAAGGTAAACACGAGAAAACTCCAACGTGTTGCTATTAATTATATAGACGCATGCTAGGATTATAATCAATGTATGGTGAATTAAACACCCAAGATGGATCCTCGGGCGAGGGTTAACATACGCTTTTCCCTACAAGACATGCGTGAGTCCGATGTCACATAGAGCCAGAGAGCTGTGACGAGCCCGTGCTCGCCTTTTGAATTGGAGGAGCGCTCGAGGTCGCCATGAGAAGGCCAAGGTGATAGCCGAGGAGCATGCCGAGTAACGAGGAGGTTATCCACCGAAATGGTGGGACGACGATCCCAAGTAGAAGCTAAGGTTGTCGAGGCTGCGCCGTTGTTCGAGGTATAGCGCCAATACGGCGGACCTCCCGGCACCACGAGCAAGACGTCAATTAAAAGGCTCGGGAGCATATACAAAACTCGTTATCGCCGACAACCACAGCCGACGACATACTTCGACGGACGCAGAGGCCTCTTCTTCACGGAGCTTCGCCTAGAATAAATGAACCACATTATGACGATCCCGAGTGGCGCGCACAAGAGAGGCGTGCTATGCCCTTGAACGCCGTGGGACCTCCATGCCGAGACCGGGCGCCATCAGTGGCCGAGGCCGAGCTCGCAGAGCTGCATCGCTGGCAGTGACCGAGGTCGCCCGGCCGGCCCGTAATATGACCGAGGACGAGGTAGAGGTAGGATTAGCATAGATGAAATTGTGAATTCCGATTTTTCTGTGGATCGCTCGCCTTTTCCGATCCGCTCCGCCCTCGTAAAATGTAAATGTAACTCGTACATCTTTTATTTAATAAGAATGGTGTCTTGTTGACTTTGTATTTGAACAAGAGTAATATGCGAAAGTAGTTCGTCTCGTAGAGAATTCCGCTTTGAAAGAAATCGCTGCACGGGCGTAGGGTTCCCGCTTGCCGAGGTCGCCGGAGGGTGGTCCCTTCGCTCTACATAGAGAACGCTCAACTAAAACGGCGTAGTCCGATCTCGTATGTAGGAATGGTTCCCGCTGCCGAGGTCGTTGGAGGGTGGTCCCTTCGCTCACATATAGAGAACGCTCAAATAAACGAAGGTAGTCCGATCTCGTATGTAGAATGGTTCCTGTTTTTGTCGAGGTTATCGGAGGGTGGTCCCTCGCTCACATAGAGAGAACGCTCAAATAAACGGGTAGTCCGATCTCGTATGTAGGAATGGTTCTTGCTTGCCGAGGTCATCGGGAGGGTGGTCCCCTCGCTCACATAGAGAGAACGCTCAAATAAACGGTAGTCTCGATCTCGTATGTAGCATGCGGCGTTAGATTTACATTCGTATAAACGAATGTAATCGACCTCCGCCGAGGGAATTTGTCCTCCGTAGAGGGTAAATAATGTGAAGATTAATTATGCATTAGTGACAAGTAGAACTCGAAAATAAAGATTTTATTGATAAAGATGACGCGACCACCAAATAAGATGACTTAAACAGACTTTAAAATATGACCAACAAGACCCGACCCTCGACACTTATGCATAATATTTCTTCGATGGATGATGTGCCATCGTTGGGTAATTGCTCACCGGACAATTGAGCGAGCTTATAGCCCCTTTGCCGAGGACTTCATCGACGGTGAAGGTCCTTCCCATGTGGCTTCCACTTGCCGAGCTGCTGGCTTTGTTGACTTCATTATGTCGAGTACGAGGTCGCCCACTTGAATTGTCGGTTTTAACGCTACCGGTTGTAATACCGAGCTACTTGTTGTTGTACCGAGCTTCGATGTAGGCGAGGTCTCTCTTTCTTCGAGTAGGTCTAGATCACCGTAGATTTTCCCCATTTGCTTCGGCAGAAGTCAATGGTACGAGGACTCTGTGATTCGATCTCGCAGGATCATCGCTCGGTTCCATACACCAAACTCGTATGGTGTTTCTCCGCTCGAGGTCCGAGGCGTTGTTCGGACGCGACCATAGACCTGCGGTAAATTTTCCACCCAGAGGCCTTTAGCTCGGTCGAGACAGTTTTGACCCTTTACGATGGTCCTGCTGGTAACTTCGGTCCGACCATTTGCTTGAGGATGGGCCACCGAGGTGAACTTTGTTCGATCCAAGCTCGACACCAATCTTTGAATGTCTTATCCGTGAATTGTGTTCCGCTATCCGAAAGGAGGATATGGGGGATGCCGACGACACACTATGTTCTTCCATACAAGTTGAGGCGTTCTTGCTTGTGATTTTCGCCAAGGGCTCAGCCTTCTACCCACTTCGTGAAGTAGTCGATCGCAACAATTAAAATTGAGCCGTCCGGTGCTTTACAAAAGGGCCCACAATGTCAATCCCCATCGCATAAACCGCCAAGGGCTCAGACGGAGGTGAGGTCGGTCCTGGGTAGCCTTGGCACGCTCCCATGGATTTGACACTGGACACTTTTTACGAGGTCCATCAGTCTGGAACATTGTCGCCAATAGTATCCCCATCGCATGACTTTCTTTGACAAGGCCCGGGTCCGATGTGGCTTCCGCACGAACCTTCGTGTATTTCTCGAACGAATTGGCCCGGTTCGGACCCAAGCACCTTAAGAGAGGTTGAGATATGACTTTGTATAGGACTCCTTGTTCAATCAGATATCGCAGAGATTTGTTCAGATCCTCCTAGCTTCCAAATTGTGGGGCGATTCGCCTTCTCCGTGTACTCGAATGGGAGTCATCCAATCGGGTTCTTCATCCGAGACTATGTTGACCTCGGCCCGCTCTTCGCATCGCTTATGCTCCTGATTTTGACTTCTCTCATGGCGGGCTCGATGATGGCGCCAATTTACTTAAGATGTCACCGCTATTTTGCTCCCTCGATGCGAACTATCCGAAGTGTGAGAAAGTCCGCTGTGCTCTTTGCTTTATCAAGATACTCTTCATTCTCGTTGCTTTTACCGTATTTTCCCAACATTTCGCTTACGACGACTTGAGAGTCATTGTGAACTCGCACGGCTCAGATCTCGAGACTTTGAGCGAGGCTAAGTCCTGCGATCGATGCCTCATACTCCACTTCGTTGTTCATTTTTGAATGTGAACCAAGTGAGTAGGCGATCTCTTGGTCGTCCGGCCTAGGAGTAAGATACCGCCCGCTATTTTGTTTCAAGCCCCGTCAACGTAGAGTTGCCAAGACTCGGTGTTTCAACCATGGGTTCGCCGCATCGCCTCGACACGGACTCGGTGGGCTTCGGTTTTCGACGGTTAGCCTCGACAAGGAAACCGCCAGGCTTGACCTTTGATGGCTCAAGGGGCGGAAGGATATATCGTGCTCGCCTAGTTCGATTGCCCATTTCGCGATTCTTCCCGACAGCTTGGCTCGTCAATACTTGCCAAGTGGGTAGTCATGAGGACTTCATGCGATGTGCATGGAAGACGGGCGTAGCCTCCTCGCGGCATTTACCAATGCTAAGGCAAGCTTCTCCGGTCGATACCTGCTCGCCTTTAGTGCTCGGCCGATGAAATACACCGAGTCGACGCCCTTCTTCTCGCATCAGATCGCAGACTTATGGATTCGTCTGAGGCGGCGAGGTAGAGAAAAGGACCTCTCCTCTTCGGGACGGATAGAGTGGGAGCTCGCGAGGTAGCTCTTGAGGTCTTCGGCGGACTGCGCACCTCATCCCATGAGAATTTCGGGCTTTTGAGTATCTTGAAGAAGGGTAGCCGCTTATCCGCGGCTTTTGAAAGGAAGCGGCTTAGTGCGGCTATGCACCGTCACTTGTGTACGTCATGGATGGTCTTCGCATCTTCATTTCCAAATGGTTTGGACCTTGGTCGGGTTTGCTTTAGCCTTCTTCAGGAAACCCAACACCCTAAGAACTTTCCGCACCGGACCGCAAACGTGCACTTCGGGATTCACTTTAGGTTGATTTTCGAAGAAGGCCGAGGACGATCCGGAGGTCGGCCACATGCGCTTCTTCTTGCTTTTGACGACGATGTCGCTCACGATACCTCCACATTCGACCTATGTAGGGCTGAAATATTTTGTCCACCATCCTTTGATAGGTAGCCCCTGCATTTTTAAGGCCGAATGGCATCTTTTTATATGCGAAGACCCCGAAGTCGGTAATGAAGGCTGTCTTGGCCGCGTCTTCGTCGTCCATCGTGACTTGGTGATACCTTTGTATAAGTCCAAGAAATCAAGACTTCGTGACCGACCAACGCTACGACCTTCTTTGTCAATGTTGGGAAGGGATAGCAATCCTTTGGGCAATGCTTGTTGAGATCGGTGTAGTCAATACACATTCGCCATCCCCCTCCTCCTTTCTTCACCATCACCGGGTTGGCTATCCAGGTCGGATATTTGACCTCGAACAGTATGCGTGCTTTTAATAGCTGGTTCACCTCGTCATGAATGACTTGGTTCCGTTCGGCTGCGAAGATTCTTTGCTTCTGTCGAACTGGCTTTATGTTCGGGTCGATGTTGAGCCGGTGAGTGATGATACTCGGCGAGACCGGTCATGTGGAGGAGACCAAGCAAACACGTCCCGGAATTCCCTTAGGAGTTGGATGATCTGATCCTTCACTTCAGGTGCCGTGGTGAAACCAACCTGGACGACCTTCAATGGCTCATCTTTGTACAATGCGACCTCTTCCACCTGACTGTCAGGGAGTGGCGATGTACTTCCTGACTCCAACTCCTCGGGTTTCCTTAATTGCTATGCCTGTGGGTGCTGGACCGAGGTCCCGCACTCGTAAGGCAACTCTGCATACACTCGCTTGCTTTACGATCGCTCGGATCACGGTTGTTCCCCGTGGTGGGTATTTTTATCGTCAGTGGTACGTTGAGCATACCGCCCTTACACTGTTCACCAATCTCGCCTAGTATGATGTTATACGGCGAGTTGGCCTTCACTACGTAAGAACCGCACCACCTTGGTTGAGGTCGTTGGTGCTTTCCCCACCGTGACGGGTAGCTCGATTATTCCTTACGGGCTGCTCTTCCCGGACGAAGCTTCGGAGTGGCGGTGTGCTCAGGCGAGGTGTGCTTCTACTCCTAGCTTGTCAAAGCAATCCTTGAAGAGGATGCTTACCGACGCTATTGCCAATGTAAACGCGTTTTACCAATTTATTTGCGACTACTACCGGATCACCAACGATCCCGTGAGGTATCGTCGCAGTACGGGTCGCCCTGAGAAGGTGATCGCCTCGTCCTTTCGAACCTCTTATTGGTAGGTTCGCGGTTCTAGGACTTCGGCATCGGCCTGAGGGAGGACTCGTGACTCACGGGGAGCCCGTGATAGTGGAGACCACCCGTCATATTGGGGCTCGTCATCTCCTTCCTCGTCGGTGCTGCGCTTTGTTTTTTTGTAGGGGGCACAATTTCCCCTCTTCCTCTGCTTTCTCTTCTTTTGACTTTTGTCGGCTTGACGACTCTGTCCTCGATATTTCTTCAGGGATCCGTCCTGAACTAGCATCTCTATTTCACCCATGAGCTCGTTGCACTCTTCGATGTCGTGCCCGTAATCATCATGGAATGAGCAAGATTATCCGAGGTCGGCACCTCTTCCTCCTCGCCATCGGTCGAGGCTTCTAATGTGTTCATATGGAGCGTGATTTCGCTCTTGGCTTCGTCAACGGGTGTATTGAGGTCGCCCGAGGCGCCGCGCGGACCGAGCCTGAGACTTTATCGGACGGTGTAATGCCCGGCGCTCACCGCCTTGGTTCCGATCTTCCTTCCTTCGCCTCTTCTTCCTTCCGGTGGTCCGCTTTGTTCGCCGCGCTTTCTCTTGTCGCCTCGTCCGCTTTGGCGAACCGGTTGGCGCGCCACAGCTACATTGCGACGAGGTTCGTGACGATCTCTCAGATAAGGCCCCGCAAGATGCCGCTTTGGAAGGTCGAGATGACCAACAGTCGCTCACGTCTTCGACCTTCGTGCACTCCTTGTTAAACCTTGTCATGAAGTCGCCGATGGACTCATTACGGCTTTGCCTTATGGTGAGGAGGTGTCGATGACGTTTTGATTCCGCTTTTGGAAGAACCTTCGGTGGAAGGCAGCCATCGTCGCGATAGAGCCGATGCTTCCGTAGGTGACCGTCGAACCACTGCGGGCGTTGTCGACGAGTAACTCGGGAAGAGTTTACATGTGAACCGAAGTGAGCTTTTGGTTGATCATGTTGTATTGGAACCGCGAGAGGAAGTTCTGGATCCTCACCCGTCATAGGGGCGATGCTTGGTACCCGGTATTTATCCAGGAGAAGTGTTGAGTATTCTATTTGAGAACGGGTGGCTATCTTCCGTATCCATCGGCCGCCCTCGAGGGGACGGAGTTCGACGATCGAACTCGTTTAGGTGACTCGGACCGACTTCGCGGCGCCCCGATGTTTCTTCCTCGCGTCCGTCTCGAGATCGGGCGGAGTTCACCGGATGGATTTGGCGATCGAGGCCGGCTTCGCGACGATCTCGACGTCCTCTCCCGCTGCTCGTTCCTTGCGCGGTCGGTTTGGGCCCGACTCGTTGTGATGCCTCGATCAGACGAGGCTTCGGTACCGTTCTTCAGACGTGGCCGACCACGTGCTTACCGAGAACCGGAGAAAGCTCTCCTTGTTTTCTCGAGAAATCCTCGACGACGCCGTCAAGGTTTACTATGAGCCGAGTTTCCCCGGATTATTGCTACGATTGCCTTCGCTATGGTAACCGCCTCCTGCAGGCGGGTGTCCGTGTCGTCGAGACTTTGGATATGCCCTCGGGGTTTCTTCTCCGATTGGGCTCTTCCGAGTTGAGCTCGGCGTTCCCTTCGCCGTCGGCGTTGTTGTTGCCGCGACGGTCCTGGATGCATGGCTTCGTGTACCGGTCATGATTATTTCACAAACGGTGGTTGATCGAAACACAAAATTTCGCTTCCCATGCACGGCGCCAGTGATCGATCTTAATTTCGTAAGGGGAATAAATGCGCAAGAACACCAAAGATTTACGTGGTTCGATCTGTGAATAAGATCTACGTCCACGGGGCAAGAGAGAGAGTATGTGTATTGAGAGTGTAAGAAGCGATTACAAAGAGAGTGAATGGTCTATGTCGTCTAATCTAGCCTCTATTTATACACAATGTATTGACCTAGATCTCGAATCCGAAGTCTTCTCTAACTAGGATTCGAGATCCTATCCCTTCTTGAATTAGGATTCTTTTAGATATGGTTTGAGCTTTCTGCGTTCCCCGCCAGTGAGTCTTCATAGGCCGAACTTGTCCAGCCGAGCTCATGTCGGGTTTAATCAGACGGCGCGATCTTGCCGGCGCAGTAGTTGGCCGTATCCTATCAATATCTAAATTTAACTTTCACAGAACAAATTTGTTCAACCTTCAGAAAACTTTCACAAAAAGCATGTGTATTCTATGAAATTTCAGAAAACAGTACCGAGCAAAAACTAACCACTCAATTTTCGTTTTATTTAATTAGAATTTTGGTCATACAAAATTAAATTTTTGGATAATCATCCACATGTTTCTATGTTTTATTACAACTTAGGATTTTGGATAAATCAAAACGATAATTCAAATATAAAATCAAATTCTAGTTATTCCTAGCTTTATTAATGTACTCTATTTGGTGAAAATGCCACCAAGCTTTACTATGAGAGAGAGTTAGATCAATCTATGCAGAAAGGTTTTGCATTCGGAAATAAGATGTAATTAACACCAGTCCCTTAATAACTAACTTAATATTGTTAATTAACATAGGAAACACCTTAAGAAAAATGCTTACAAACATATTGTCGCACTTTGAATAATATATTTTATATAATTATTATAAATATAGGCATTATATTTCCACAATGAAACTTTGATCCATAAATTCTACTTCAAAATATCTTCTCTTAGGGAATATTACCTCTAAGGTTCTGATTCTATATATTTTATCTTTTGATTTATCTGATTCTATTATTTTATATGCGTGGTACTTCACCACGAAAAATGATACGAAAAATCTTAGAAAAAAATAATACGAGAGGGAAACCTAAATCAAGAATAAAAAAGTCAGCTTCTAATTGCCAATGGCTGTTAACTTATGTGAATAGTATTTTTAAGGTAAAGTAATCCAGATACATATTCACTCTTTATTGAATTCCTAAATATCATTCACAATTCAAGAATATATCCCAACATAGCATTTTATAATATTTCCACTATCTACGTCAGTATTATTTTATTATTGGGATTCAACTAATAATATTGTTCCAGCCGTACGGTAATTCACTATTGCACGGGACAGGGAATGTGGTTCAAAATTCAGCTTGAAATAAACAAACATTATGCGACTTTTGGTCTTATCAAGTAGGAAAAGCATTTTAGGACCACAAACTAAAGTAGGGATCTGGTTCAAGTTTTACTTCATTATTTAACTTATTTAAGATGAGCTAATAGGTAAAAAGTTTTGGGAGCTAATATATAAAATGATATATCTATGGTCATAATTTCATGATTTACTAGAGTCATACATATGTTTGCATATGTCTTCTCGATTTGAAGAAGGTTGTATTGGATCAGAAAATATTGTTAGAATTTAAACTCATAATTGTTAAATCATGATAATTCACCCATTCTACTAAATCAACCAATGGCCCCAATCTACTCATATGTTTAACTAGATATATAGTTTTTAATTATTATTAATTTGGTTAAAACGAGGTAAAATAGTTTGCATTGACAATTAATTGCACGAGTTTTATGTAGGGCAAGTATCGTATCCTAACCAGATCTTTGGTGTTATTTTCAAAGTTACAAAGTAATAATTTGGAACCTAAAAACTTATTTGGCTTATTACATTATTCTAATTGCACCATATCAAATTTGCGGTATCTGGCGAATGAAATTGGATAAATTAAATTCTCGAAACTGTAATGTTGTAGGTTACTTGGGTACGCATTTGCACATCTATCACACCATCATTTTCACATATCGGGGAGTTTAATCCGATCTTATATTTGTAATAAATCAAATATATGAGGGACTACAATTTTATTTTGTAAAGGTCGTAACATTTTTAAAAATTGATTATACAAAATACATTATATATTTGGTTGACTTTTAATCATCCAAACTACAGGACTTTTAATCATCCAACTTATGACTACAAATTTTATTTCATTTGCCTTCAATAACATAACGATGTATTCCACCAAAAGAGAAAAAGAATTGCTATTTTTGGGATTGGAAATAAAGTATTCGCAATACAGAACAAAGAGAAATATAATAGTTGAATAAACAAACAGTTGAAGAGGAGCAATAAGAGGTGTCTCCATCGCATTTTGAGATTTGAAATTAGTAAATTTATCCTGGTTTGGTAAGTGGAATGGTTAAAGCTATCGGAATGATAGGGTTATAGCAGGACTAGTGTTCTATATACAAGATTCTTTGTCTCTTTTAGTAATTTAATAGGAAAATATCATTTAACATTTCAACATTTATGGATTTCTATATTTATATCCCAACATAAGTATAATAACAAATCAGACCATAATATTTGAAATGAGTTTACAATAACTTCCTGATCACCGAATTCGGCCAAATTTTGCCTAGATGGAATATCAAATTACACACGTGGAATAATTGAAAAAGAAAGAAAAGAAAACGACGTCGTTTTTCAATTTAAACTTTGGTCCCAACTTACCTACACTCCTTTTATCTGAAACATCGTGCAAGATGCATGTTTGAGTGATTATCATACAAGAAAGTTTGTTTGATTACAGTTGCCCAAATTTGCAGGTGGATAGCTATTACCCAATTAGCTAATCACGGATTCTTTTTGTTCCCATTGGATATGGTTTTGGTGCGGGTATGTTTAGAATGGGTTCCATTAGAGAGGGTTCTCCATATGGAGTTTTTGCAAGTGACGGCACAAGAGAGCTAAGTGAGACGATTGAGCTTGCCCTTGTAGAGCACCTCATCATCTCAGAGCGTGCAGCATAAGCTATTCACTGAATCCCCAATCGATAGCCATGGTAGGAACGCTTTCACAAGATAACCCTAGCTCTACCTGTAATGCCCCGAGTTTTTCTTGATTGAATTCTACGAAGAATTTTTTTTAAAAAAATTTAGAATTTTACTAAATAGATTCTCGCCCAGAAAAAAAAATAATTTTTTTTTTATTATTATCTTCAAGCTATTTAATTTTCTACTCTTCATATTAAATTAACATATTATTATTAATATAGATGAATTTATATGTTTAAGAAAAATAATGGTTGCTGAGTTTTTTTTATGGGCCTTAATCAATTAAGAAGATTGGGCCGAATTATATCTTTGGATCCAAATTATTAATCCTAGATATTTTGCAAATAAGGATTATTTATAAATAAACTTTATTAAGGATATATGGTTTTTCCTCTATCCACGTCTCTAGTGTCTTTCTATAAAATCCACATTTGAGCCCCAATTTTTCCTTGCTCCACATTGGAACTTTCAGACGTATTTTTTTTTCTCTCGTCTCAATTTCTTCCATGAACTACAACGTCAAGTTATTAAGTTTCCATTTCCAAAGAACTTCCCAAATTTCCTCCTATTCTAAATCAGTTTCTGCTCAATGCTCCAACAAGTAAATTGATAGCAGTTTCTCCAGTGATCTCATTCCAGACAAAGCAGCAATATCACAATCCATTAATTTTCCAAGGTTCTACCCAGACCCCTACAAATCTTTCATGCTGTTTCTTTCATAACACAAGCAAATAGTGATAACCCACTTATTTTTCTGCAGTACAAAAACCTCAGCAAAACTCATTCCCAGAGTTGGCAAAGGTGAAACATTAAACTCTCGATTAAACAATAACCGTGAATACCCTTCACTGGAAGCACACAAGCACACCATAAACCATATCTGGACATGAATGAAATTGAGGAACAAGAACACAAATGATATTAAAAACTTGCTGTTAATGAACTCTTTGAATTTTTTTACCATAAACATAGTAACATTACAAAGAAGTAAGAGGAAGAACATTCTGCATTTATATATATATATATATACTAACTGTAACTTTTCTTTAAATACTAGAATGAGTATATATATATACATAAACACAAAACATGCTCCATGTTGTTTCTTTTTCTTCACTGACTGTGTATGTACGGTGCGTGTGTGCGTGTGTGAGATGAAGGGAAGGGGGTTGATTTTGTTGCCAAGTTGCAGGGGTGGGGTGGGGTGTGCCGATAGGGCGGCGGCGTTGGTGGCTCCGGCTGCTGGCGTTCGGCCGAGAAGAAAAGGGAAGGCAGACGACGGCGCCGGTGCTGCACGCGCGGCAGCGACCCGTGCCCGTTAGCGTTGGAAGAGAGAGTAGTAATATGTGATTTTGAGGGGTCTTGTGAAATATTTGCTGTAGAAGTTTTGGGCAGTAGAGAGAAAGGAGAAAATAGAGGAATCAAATGAGAGAGGCGGCGAGAGGTCAGGATGAGAAGGGGCTCGACGGTCGGCTGCCATTGTTGCTGGCTGCATGCGATCGGCGCGGCGGCAGGGGGGAGAAGGGAGAGAGGGTTTCCTGTTGTTTAGAGAGAGAGAGAGAGAGAGAGATTTTACATAAAATTGAGAATAGGTAGAGAGAGAGATGAGAACAAGGCGGCGACTTCCGGCGAGTGATCGCCGGAAATCGGAGATGAAAGGCGGCGCTAGAAGGGGGAAGAATTTTATTTTGGAGTCTTAGAGAGAGAGAGAGTGTCGAGAGGTGGGGGAGACGAAAGAATGGAGTTGTGTGTGCTCTTTTTGATGTGTGTGTGTGTGCGTGAGTTTTGAGAGAGAGGGAATGAGTTTGTGTGTTGTGATGTGTGTGTGCTTGAGTTACAGAGAGAGAGGCAGAAAATGAGAGGAAAATGGGGGGTGTTCTGGTTTGAGAGAGTAAGAGACGAGAGAGAGGGATAGTTGTAAGAGAGAGAATTTGATGGTTTCATTTCATTTAATTGTTTGGGCTCCATTGTATGGGCCGAAAATTTAATGAAATTGGCAACATGATTTTGGACTCTTAATACTATAACATAGAATGGGCTATAGATAAGTTGGGTTCTCTTTTTTTTTATTATTATTTAGGCCTTCTTTCTAATCCCTTATTTTGTGCGGTTAAATGATTAACTCTTGAGATTTAATTAGTTCATTTTTTTTAGCCACAATTCATCTATCGCCATAAGAAAGCTCCTTTTTTGCAAGTAGTGTGTTGGTTATTGAAATTTCATAATCAAACTACAGTTGTTTGAAATTATTATTTTCAAAGAATATTAATTACTCAACTTATAAAAGTTTGAGTTATGAAAATGCATAATAAATTAGATTATGCTAAGAAATTCAATAACTTTTGAATTAATATTTGAGTGGTGGTTTGATTATGGAAAATGTTAATCTACTAAGCTTGTTGAGATAATTATTTCGGATTAGCAAATGCTCGACAAGGAATTTTCAACAAATGCACGAAAGTTACATGACAAATATTACTATGTGCATATATTGAGCATTTATTATTTGACTATGTGTTTAAAGCATGAGAGTAGTTTATTTGAAATAAACTAAAGATTTATATACTTTTGCAATAAATGTATTTTGACAATTTGATTTTCAAAATCAAATTAAGTTTTTAAATAAAAGACGAGCAAGGGTATTGTTGGTACCCTTACCGAGAAATTGGTTTTCCAGATTTACTTTGGAATTTTAAAAACTCGAGCTAGTGATCAAGAAATAGTAGTCTTACGTTACCTTAGAATTAAGGTTAGACTTATGAGACCTATTAAGATTAGTTTGTCTTGTAGGTATTGTTGACCAAGGGGATTAGCGTTGATTTTCACAAGAAGAAATTTTAACAGTTGATTCTTCAGGCTTTGGCCTATCGAGGTGGGCTTTATTTTCAGAAATGTATTTCGAGTTATATAAACTCTTAAATGATTTATGAACTGCTTATTATCCATGAAAATATTTTTATGCATGTCTCTATCTGTTTAATGCTCTTTGAAGATCGATCGAGATTCTCAAACTGACCTAAAACGTCGTTTGAGGATTGTGTACACGTTGTTGGTAGCGCGGTGGGTTGATCACCATCGTGTGCTAACTAAAGAAAGAGGAGTTATAAGGGTGCTTGGTGGATGTGTTCAAGCACGGTTTCAATTATGTGACTGTTGGATAGCGTTCCGGTCGACTGACGGGATTAAGTGTCGGGGTCAAATAATGGAGATAATGGATCCGACGGTGGCTAGAGGTCCGGATCATAAAGAGTAACGAAAGAACGTGTAAAGCGTGCATCGAAATAAAGAATGTTTTGGTATGCTTAGAAGTGGCTTTTGGTTTTAAAACCTTCTAAGTCATATTGTTGAGCATGGATAATATGTTTCAAAATTTTGCAAACTGTTTATAAATACAATGCCCATCGAGTACATTAGTACTCACCAAAAATCTTTTAAATGTTTTTCGTGTTAATAATTTGGTCTTGTGCCGACAAGGTGAGGCTGTGGTTCTACTCCACAATCTTGACTTCATTGAATGACCGGTCATTATCTAGTATTCTAAATCTTTCAAAACATAAAACTATGTTATATTACCTAATGTCATTCTATGTCGAGCTTGAACTCATAATTCTTCTTTTCTGTTTATCTTGATTTCCTTTGTGGTTGTTATCAGAGTACGAAACTAAACTTTTGATCTTGGGGACTAACCTTATGTTATTATCTGAATGACATTACCTATTATTTCCCTTTCTCGAAAATAAGGTTTTGTCAAATTTTGGGATTTATTTTCCCTATTTTCTCCTGAATGAGTAAGGCTTCCCGTCATTTCCCCATTTTCTATTTATTTGAGTTTTGGGGTGTGACACTACCTCCACCGCTTCCATCCATGCGATGTCTCCTCCAAATTCACCCCAAATTGACCAACCTAAACCCGAGTATGATCCTGCACCATCCATGCAACTAGCTAACCAATTACAAAAGTTAGAAATAAAATTTGCAAGTTGTAATGACCTTACCTAATTATATTGATGAATTTAACTTTTGGACGCACTCCTATGCACTATTTACGAAGGTTCGCTGGTCGGGTCGGATTTGAATTGGATCCGACGCAACCAGGATCCAACTCGTTTATTTTTTTTTATGATAGTGTTACTTTTGTTCATTATAACTGTTACTTTATGTAGAAAAAATGTTACTCTCACTAAATTCAGGTTTTTCGGTAAAAGATAGAAAAAATACTAAGAAAAATTATTATCATTTTTTTAATCAGAACCGTCAATTTTATTCATAGCAAGCTGTCACTTGTACGCATAAGAACTATCACTTTTAATCTTAAAACAATCATTTTTATCGTAAACACTATAATTTTTATTCATAAGAACTCTTTCTTTTAGTCACGGTTTGGATATTAGGGTCGCATCTGATCCGAACGCGAGCCAACACGATTGGATGGCACCATGAGACGGTGAGCATGGTAGAATTTGTGTTTAATATTTCACATGGAAAATATGGCAAAAAAGAAAGGGACTTGTGTAACGAAAATGTGGATTATCTAAGATGTTATCCATTGTGTGGGATTGTTGGAAAATTGGAGTTAAAGAAATGTTTTGATTAGATTACAAAATCTAACTGAAAAGGTATATAAAGATATATTTTCTCAATGATAGCCACTGATGTTATGTTTGTTAGCCAGTTTATTTGCTAGTGAGTTGTACTTATCTTAATAGTTTTGTCTGAATATTTGACTTATAAAGTGATAAAGCGCGAGACAAAAATTTTGATGATCGTATTGTTAGAACTAGAATATGAATTTCAAACTGCTCATTTCCAATGACTAGTTTGAGTTTGAATCACTATAAATACAAGACTTGCTCACCTGGAAAAGTAGAGTGCTTCGTGCACCTCATTTAGAAGTTGGATTATCTAAGAAATATAATAACTCCGATAGTCCAACTCCGTGAGACTTGGACATAACTTTGTTCTTAGCCAACATTTTCACCCTTTGTGCGGGGTAAAACTACTTAGATTCAGTTCTCATTTGTATCAAGCTATTCTTTCATTGTAATATTTGTATTAGAGTTTAGATTAGTGTTGTCTACCTTTAGCTATGTCCTTTATTGTAAAGACACACTCAACCTAGTTGAAAATGTAGTTCTAACCAATCCAAGATGAGAGCGGGTGTTAGGATAAAGTCGTGAGTAGGTAGCTAGGTATAGCTATTGAAAGCAATGATATCGAATAGCCCTAAGGTGATTTGGGTGAAAGTGGAAGATGATAGGTCATGGCCTGATAACCCATGAAAGGATGATCTCAAGTTCGTGTGATCTGAAATTACTTCCATTTGAAGTATAAAGCAAGGAATTTCTAAAGTTAATTGGAATTCACATATTTATAGGTCCGTGGATGTAGAAGGAGTTTCTCCAAACCACGTTAACTTATTGTGTCGTTTACTGCTTTGTTATTTATTTATTGCAATTTGCATATCTAACCATAAAATAGTTGAGTAAACTCAAAATCAATTTGACAACAAGTTCTTAGTTTGACATATGCACATATATGATTTTATATTTTGTCTTGTTCTTGGTTTCTGAGTCTGTTGAACGAGCATGCTTTGGATTTTTGACTGAAACCGATTGATGCACTGCCTTATATATAATCTATTGATCTTATTTATTTTGAGTTTAAAATAATATGACTTGACTATTATTAAGAGTCACATCAATAGATAAAGATTATTGTCGACACTAAGAAAGTGTTTACTTTTCATTATTAGCATTTTGAAGGATTGATTATTTGATGGATTAAATATATGATAAGATAATTTTTATCTATCAATCATTTGTTTACTACAAAGGATTAGTGAAGGATTAACATTGAGATAAATAATTCTCCATTTATTTGGAGGATTATTTCAATCTTTCCTATATTGGTTGAATTATAATTAATAGAGAACAATTCAAATGATTAAAATAATCCCGGACTTTGGGATATCCTCAAATGTTAATCTTTAAAAGTAAACACTTGATTAGATTGGATTAATTTTATCTATCCAACCTAATCATGGCAAGTAAATACCCCTAAAAAGATTAAAATTCTAGAGCCAAATAAGTAGGGTTGAGCACGATTCCATTAATTATCCATTTATCATATAAAAAACTGACCATGTTGCTTTTCATCGATTTGATTAATATTTAAAAATAACAAAAACTAAAGACAAAAATCGTTATATTAATTAACCTAAAACTCTAACCGGTTTTCCGTCGATTGACCATAACAAAAGATAAGAATAGCAAATAAACGAAAATATCAAAATATTTGACCACTTTCCAGATGGGTACGGATAAATTTACATACTATGTATGTACATAATGAGGATTTTTTGGTCATTTTCTAATAAATCTAAATTTTCATAATTAATTAATTTATTCGAATCAGAATTTAAAATTTACATACTATGTATGTACATAATGAGGATTTTTGGTCATTTTCTAATAAATCTGAATTTTCAGTAATTAATTAATTTATTCGAATCTGTAATTTACATATTTAACCTCATCATTAATTTAGGAATAAATATCTACAAATCCCTTAATTTTCGGAAATATAGGATATTGAAATCCCTTAAGTTTCGAAATTATCTACAATTAATCAAAAAAATAATAGAATTGGGCTCAACAAGATTTGAACAGGAGACCTATCCTTCAAAATTTTAATCTTTTACCACTTTGTCTAACAATGACAATTGCATTAACTTATTAAACAAATTTGGTTTTGTACTTTCGTGTGTATTTGCTCTTATGTTTAATTATTTTGATCTTAAATGAATATCCAATTAATCAACAAAATTAATATGAAGTTCAATGATATTATTAAATATTAATGAATCGAAATAAGAACATGCTAGTAATTTTTAATTTAAAATATTTGAAGATAAAGATGATTATAATGAAAACAATAGCTTCATCAATATGGTCATTGTGTAATATTATTAACATAATTATAGATATGAGATATAATTATCCATATTTTATTATTATTATTATTATTATTATTATTATTATTATTATTATTATTATTATTATTATTATTATTATAGTTTAGCTGTTTCAAGATTTAGAGGTTTAAAGGTTTGGGTTTAGGGTTTAAGGGTTTCGGATTTTAGGGTTTATGAGTTTAGGAGTTTCAGTTTTAAAGAGTAAGGATTTTTCATATATGATGCATTCACACGATCATGGTGATTTCTTTCAATTTTCTTTATTATAATTTCAATTTTTTAATTCCTTCAAACATTTTAAATGTATTAATAATTATTAATTTAAACTAGTGATAAAGACCTTTCCAATCAATCTTAGATAAAATAATCGAACAATGTGATCAACGTGTGATACTATTCACATAATTTTAATTGTTTCTTTTAATTTTCTAATTTCTGGCATCAAGTTCACTAATATCTTATAATTTTTATACTACAATATATTTTTGTGAAATAATCGAATAATGTGGTCAACATGTGACACTATTCTCATAATTTTAGTTGTTTGTTTCATTTTTCTAATTTTTAACATCGATTTCACTAATATCTTATAATTTTTATACTACAATATACGTTTATGAAATAATCTAATAATATAGTCAACATGTTACATCATTCTCACAATTATAGGTGTTTCTATCATTTTTTTAACATCAATTTCACTAATATCTTATAATTTGTATATTATACTAAACTAATATGAAATAAGTGAACAATGTTGTCACCATGTTGATTCACATTATTATAGTGATACATTACACAATTCTTAGTATTAATTTAAATTAATTATCAATAATTTATGATTTTATAATTGAGTGTCGTGCATTGGGCGTCTCGTGTCGGTAATCGTACATTGTACACCCCTTATCGGTACAGGACCTTGTCGAGTGTCGTGTGTTTGTCGCATATATTATATTTTTGTAATGTTTTAAAATTTAATTAATTTTTCTTTAATAATATTAAAATTAAATTAGTTTTAATAAATTGAAAGAGAAATATCACTCAAACAATAATATTTAGAGTACAGAAAAATAAAAAATATTTTTATTTATAAATCACTCTCAAACTTTAAATGATTATGACTTTATATTTTAAATTCAATTTTTACAAATTCTATATCAAATTAAAGATATTATCACAATCTTTAATATAAGATGCATATTGCATATTTTATAATAAATTATATTGTCCAATTATTAGAAAGAAATAAATAATGAGAAAAAGATAAGAAAAAATAATGAAAAAGATAAAACACAATTATTTGTAAAAAAAATGTGTTTTTCTTAATTTCTTTAGTTGGAACTATTATCAAGAAGAATAGAATTAGTGTCTTCCCCTCCAATACGTAAATCCATATTATGTTCAGTCCATTAAAACTAAAATTAAAGAATAATAAAATTCTTGAATAATGGAAATAAAAAACTGAAAAAAAATCATAGTTTTCCTTGAAATCAGGGCCACGATTAGCTTGGAACTATTTTCAAATAGTAGTGCCTATTATTAAGGAGTGAAATCCATAATTTATTTTCCTTACTAATATGTAGGAAGGGTAAATTAGTCATAGGATTATACAAAACCAAAATAAACAAACCCATCAAATAAACTGGAATCAACTTTACAATTGGAAATTTTAGAAAAAATCACCTAAAGTTGACTGCTTGATGCTCGATCAACTAAAATTTTGAACTCACTTTCACGACTTTACAGTTGAGGTTGATGGAATTTTTGAGAATACGTGTCAATGATTGAAAATTTTTGGCCTACATATGACGCCGTAAAAGATTTGAGTTTAACCACCTAAATTAACTTTTAACATTGTATAACATATATAATTAATATTTGTGTAATTGTTTATCGATACCGTATCAGTTAGACTAATCGTAATTTTTTATAATTAAAAGAATAAAACAGAACCGGTATATCCAATTTTTTAAAATTAGGAAAAAAAAACTCTATTTATTCGATTTGATGAACCATATTTTCAGTATAATCTCAATACGATTTATCTATCGGTTCAATTTCTCCATCATTCCCTACAAATAAACTTTGGAGGATGCTGGATGTTCTAAATTGTCCTCCAACACCTCCCCTACCAAATAGAGATCAATATAAGTGAACTAATATGTTTTATTCATTAGTATTACATTTTCTTAGAATCGAGGCTATAATGAGTTTGAATAAACGAGCTAAACATCTATTTACTTTTCGGCCAATTAGATAAGGCCTTTTGTATAACACGACTCCTTCTTGGCCCATAATCGACCATTTACTAATTTTCCAATTCCAGCCTCATTGTTGTTTTAATTTTTTTCCTTTCTAATACTGTTCGAACGAGTTACCAAACTCTATTCTCTAATAAGTTGGGGTGGGCCTTGGCGCCCACAAGCCCCTCCTACCACAACCAAACTTCTAGGTGATTATTAGTAGCAGTATTTCCACTATCTTCTGTAATATCGTCATATTATTGGGATTCAACCAATTAGGTGACGGTTGAGACGTGAGAACGAAATTGGATAGGAATGGAATGAACTTTGGAATGGAATGATGATAGAATGGAATGGAATGAAATATGTGATTCATATCTTTGGTATGTATGAGGAATGAACGAATAAGAATGAAATAAAACAAATAAAATAATTATGATTTTATAATTTATGTTATTATTATCGTAATAATAATAATAATAATAATAATAATAATAATAATAATAATAATAATAATAATAATAATAATAATAATAATAATTAGTATTAATATTTAGGAATATTATTAATACTAATTAATAATAATAATATCAATAATAATAATTAATTATTATTACTAATTAATAATAATAATAACAATTAGTTAGGAATATTATTACTATTATTATTAATTAATTAATATTAATAATAATATTACTCTAATATAATTACTTAGGACTATTATTTTAATATTATTACTTAGGAATATTATTAATATTATTATTACTAGTATTTATTATTATCATCATCATCATTATTATTATTATTTTATATATTATTTTAATATAATTATTTATTGTATTAATTGTTATTTATTATGTTAATATTATTAGTTAATATAATTTTTATCACTATTATTATATTATAATTATTTATTATTAATAAATACTATTTATTTATTATCATAATAAATAAATTAATAATAATATTTTAATATAATCTTTATTGGTATTAATTATTATTTTGATGTCAATATTATTATTAATTTCTAATAGTATTTATTATTATTATTATTATTATTATTATTATTAATATTATTATTTTAATATGTTTATCAATAATATTTTATTTTAATATAATTATTTATTGTATTTATTGTTATTTACTATGTTAATATTATTAATAACTATATTTTTATCACTATTATTATATTAAAATATTTATTATTAATAACTACTATTTATTTATTATCATAAATATTATTATTAATTTTACTAGATAAAAATAAATAAAAATAATTTTTCGAATAAATAAATAGATTTGGCTAATCCCATATTCATGGGAATAGCTAATACCATGGGGATGGGAGAATGGCTAATCCCATGTTCATGGTAATAAGATTCATTCTGAATGGTGATTTCGACGTAAAAATCTTTCCAACCATCGGAATGGGAATGGACGCAGGAATCACCATTCCATTCCCATTCCATTCCTGCATACCAACCGTCCCCTTAATAATATTATTGCAGCCGTACTATGAAGAAGGAAAGCATTTTAGGATCACAAACTAAAGTAGGGATTTGGTTCAAGGTTTGCTTCATTATATAAATTTAACTTGTTTAATGCCAAAGTCTTAAGGGTAAAATATGAGTACAAATTTTGTGATTTAGAAAAAAGACTGATAGTCGCCACACGCCAACTTCAAATATATTTCAAATTACCGGCATGTTTCTGTTTATTTTCTTAAATATATACTCTGACAATCTAATACCTAAGATACAAAAAATATTACACAAATCGATCCTTTAACATATTTTTCGATATCGAAAAGTTGACTAAGATAGTATGAGTGAGAAATTTTGTATGATGTTTCAAATGAACTCATCACATCACAAATTCTCGGTAATACCACATTACATTTCTAACTATCTTAGTCAACATTCGGTATCGAAAAATTCATCCGATGGTAGACATAATTTGTTGTAGTTTGGATAACTAACAATCAAAATTGGTAGTTTCGTAATAGACATAGAAAAATGAGAGTAGTATAGTTAGATTTGAGTATTTGGCCAAAATAAACTCTAATTCGAAGCTTTGTGATTTTCCGTTTAGATTATTAGTGGAAGCTATAAAAGTAAAACAGTACATTCAAGTTATTTTGTTTTTTAATTTACTTAAATATAATTTTGTAATAAATGAAAAGGTTCACGTATATAATTTCCCAAAATTTATACGAGTTGGGCTTGCTCTGCTCGTATTGCATTCATTAATCAACCACTTGGAAAATTTATACTTTATACTGGGCTTACCTATTTCTGGTCCACGTTTTCAGCCCAATTTTAGAATTTAATTTGTTTTCTAAAACGTTACTCAACTTGAAATACTAAATTTATTATCAAATTAAATAGACAGAAAAAAAAAATTCCATATTCTATATGTCTTTTCCGATAGCTATATAGCTACAAACTTTCAATTCCTAATAATAAGAAGAAAAAAAAAAAATACATTATAAATCTTTTCAAAATAATTCTGATATTGGCACTGGACCGACTTCTAAACATATATGGGCCCACACCGTAAAAGCCGGTGATGATTTGACAATGAAGGGATATATCCTCTGCATCAACGGCTTTCTACACTTCTTTTTACTCGTGCTTGCGGCATTGTACATTTGCATGAGATGGGGAAAAAACAGTATGTTTCAAGGACTTTAATCGGCTAGAAAGTACAACCCGATGAAGCGGGCCACAGAAAATAGGATATCACGGGATTTGAGTGAAGGAGAGAATATATTTGAGCAATGATTTGAGAGGTTAGTTGCTTTTAAGAGTGAAAAATGTTTTAAAAAATTTGTCACCTTTTTCCAAGTCAAAAAGTCTTAAGATTGTGTGAAAGAAAGCAAACATCTATACCCCCTTCAAACCCCACTTTTATATAATATGTTATAATTTAAATTATATAGGATATGTTTGTTTCATATAGGAATATATTTAACATAAAGAATTCAGGGAATGTTGTATGCCTCTTTTTTTTTTTTACGACATTAAAAACCGCCAACACACGCACACCGCTATTTTAGGTCAATACCTTGGGTATTCCTTTTTTATTATTATTTAGAGTGGCCTAATTGGTGGATTATTTTGTGATCGAAAGAGTATGCATCTAAATTTCACTATGTTTTTTTGGAAGTTCACTTGCTTGCCCCCTCAAAGTAGGCATATATTTATAAGATAGATATGTAAATTTATTAAGTGAAATTGAAATAAATAAATAAAAATATCTAGACTTCTTCTTCAAGGTGGGGCTCAAAGGGCTGCTATCAGACTGAATACAAGTAAGAGGGCTGATCTGTCTCTGGTTTTTGTTTCTTAGTTTGCGGAGCCTCTTTATTTTATATATTTAAATCTTCCAAATTATTTCTCACTGTATAAATAATTAAATGTCTAATTGACCAAGTTCCTTGCACTATGCAAATCTGCAACGGAATCTAAATAGCTCTTTCACAGATTAATTATTAAATGTTTCTGATCAAATTAATGTCTAAATCAAGCAACTAAACTAATCCAAAACCACTACGTCGTTTTCATCGGTTAAAATTATACAATGGGAATAGTTAGAGGAATATAGTGCTCCAATCTGACTTATTTTGTTGGTGTTACATAATAAGCGCGTATTTATTGGATAAATTGTCCAATAATTCTCACTAATTTAATCATTAAGTAAAAAATTTGTTGGATTACGGGTGTCAGTATATCTGTGTGCTTCTAATGGTTCTCATTAATTGTACCGAATTCCATCGATGAATCCCAAGTAGAATTTTGTTTTTATTGTTGATGTTTAATTAGGATTTAGTATTTTTATAAATGCTTGAAATTCTACTTTCTGTCTTTTTGTTGTTTTTTATTTTTAATTAGCCGGACTGCTTGTTTGTAATCTAATAGGGTTGTGGAAATAAATATGCAAATCCATACTTTTGAACCGATTCGTTGGAAATTCGTTTGAGTTAGACTGCTATTATGTATAGTAACGATAGGTTAATCTACTAATTTAACACCTTTTTTGTTCTTCATAAATCATTTAATTTGATTTGGGTTAATTGCCCTAAATAATACAGTATTGTCTGAACGTACAAATTTTACGTAATGCTGCAGTAATAACATAATCTTTTATTGTTTGCAACTGTACAATATTCTTAAAAATGATGTCCGTCACTATTAAATCAACATGGTTTTACCGTTCCAAAAAACATTAAAAGATGAACTGAAAATTACAAATTGTGGTAATGATTAATGAATACCCATGCATTTAATTAGTAATAAAAGCTAGAACATTATGTATTTGACAAAAAACATATTATTCGAGTTTGTGTTTATTCATTGTTAAATCAAATTCAAACAAATTTCAAGTTCAATTACGAAATTCGATCAATTTTTACGAATTTATTTGTTCAACTAAAACCATTTTATTTGTATGCCCTGTGTCATAAATGACTACTTTTTCTAATAAATTATTTTATGAAACAATAAGATTTAAATTCAAAATAATTATTAATAACTTTTCACTCATATCATAAAGTCTTGCCCATATCATCAACTCCATGTGTATGTTGTGTTTAAACACTAACAAAAAAGAAAGGGAGACTGACAAAATTCAGTTATTCACTTTTTGGAACTTATATATATCTTACAAACCGTAAAAAGTACAAAAAAAGTATATTCCAAAAACTTTCTAAGCATACAGTTCTTGTTCCTAATATTAATTTACTCTAAATAATAGAGAAAACTTGAAATTTTATTTTCTTCGTAAAATGCTATGTTGAAAGAAACAATACCAACTCATTTGGTATTATATCAATCCCCTAAACCAAATAAAAACAATAATAGCTCCAAACCCAAATTCCACCATGAAGGCACATATTTGGACACGTAATTCGCTACAAAAAATAAATACTAATTGGGAATAATATTACACGATGCTCTCTTTTGGACGTTTTTAAAATTTCATATTAATGTATACATGTATACGTGCATATATATGGGAAAAGACAAAGGATTTAGATGAAGCATAAAGCAAAATACAAAATGCAAATACTTTTTTATTTTCCATAAGATGAAGTTGTAACATAAAGCCGGATATCTACGAAAGAGCAATATCAAATATTATGCAAAGCAAATGAAAATAGCAGTGCAGTTAGTGTAATGGAAAAAAGAGAAAGTACGCAATAACACATTATTTATAAATTTTAGTGTTAGGGAACAATTTTAATATTAGTAAAACAGCACAAAGTTACGACCAATACACACATGTCCCAAAAATGATAATTCGTAGTTCTTAATTCTCACGTTAAAAAATAATTTTTATTATATATATATATAGGACAAGGTTAACGTAAGAACCATTTTTATTTTGAGAACTGAAAAATAATGAATTCAGTGTGAAACTTGATGAATCCGCTGGAAAAATTACTGAATCAAAAAAAAAATAGAATTTTCGCCTCTTATGGGATTCGAACTATGAGTGAAAATTCTGAATTTTTGGATTCAGTAACTTTCTCAACAGATTCATTAACTTTCATAGCAAATTTATTTTGTTTCTAAAAAAATTTCATGATTCTTAGTTCTCACGTTAAAACTGGTTTTTATTTGAACTTCACTCGATATATATATAAAGAAAAAATGTCCATTTTGTTTGAAGAGGCCTGAATGTAGCTTTTATCTTTCCTTTCATAGTTTACACACGTATATGTACATTATCATATCTAATTTTGAAAGTGAATATTCGTGCTCATCACAATTTATACAGAAAAATAAATACAAGAATTCTCAAACTTAATAGTAATATCTAAGGATGACAAAAGTGGTCTGACAGGCCAACTCGATTTTATATTGAGCTGAACCATGTATTTATAGTCCCGAGAAATTGCCTACCTGAAAAAGAGTGTATATTTTGTGGACCTAAAATCAAGCCGATTTTTTTCGACACGATCGAATTTCTTCCTTTAATTCGATCTGATAATTTGACAAGTTAAGCACATCGCACGTGAGAAAAACTCACAAGCACTCTACTATAGTGCCACTTCAGCATATTCATTTTTCTTTAAATTGCAAATTACCAGTAAGAGGGGATTTCTCTGTCAGCTGTATCTTATCACTATGTATATATATAGCAAATAAGCCAAGGGAGACCAAACTCATATGTTCATAACCCTATGCCCTCTTCCATCCAAGCTTCCCTTTTGTCCTCCTCCACACCTAAACTCATTCCCATCCTTCGCCAAAAATACAAACAAACAAACTCAAGATTGCCCACCACAAAAATTTAATCCTTGATTTCCTTTTGCCCATAAACTAAACATTTCTGTATACTGTAATGTCAAACATCACAGGTGATGAAGGGAGCTTCTCTTCTGGAGAAGTCCAACAGCAGCAAGAGAAGCAGTCCAAAGCCGCCGCCGCCGCCGTCTCGACAAACAGTAATGGCTCCTCCGGCTCTCAGCCGCAGCAGAAACAGCCGCTGCCTGCAACTAAGAAGAAGAGAAATCTTCCAGGAACTCCAGGTATATATATAATTTCTACACAAATAAATAACCACTTAGCTTTCTTGAAATTTCAAGAAAATGGACCTCATCTTATCAAAGTTCGAAGTTGAGATTTTAAGAAGAGAAATTTTCTTTATAACTTTTACACAAAATATAATCACTTACCTTTCGTGAAATTAATTTCAGGAAAATGGACCTTATCTTATCAAAGCTCGAAGTTTAGAATGGATCATGCTATATGTATACATATACATATACTTATGTAGTTAAAGACATATATCATAGATAGAATTATCAAAGTGATGAGAAATTAAACAAATAATAAAATCATCGAAACAAGCCATTATTTAAAAGGGTCCAAACCCAATAATTGTTACAATAATTGCTTCTCCCACACTGTTGATGATTGCACCTTTTCTTGATTTTTTTTTCTTCCTCTTCTTCTTGTTCTTCGAAGATCCCACAGCAGAAGTGGTGGCGCTGTCTCCGACGACGCTCATGGCGACGAACCGGTTCGTTTGTGAAATCTGCAACAAAGGGTTTCAGAGGGACCAGAATCTGCAGCTGCACAGGAGAGGCCACAATCTTCCATGGAAGCTGCGGCAAAGGACGACGACCGAGGTCAAGAAACGGGTCTACATCTGCCCGGAACCCACGTGCGTGCACCACAATCCTGGTCGCGCCCTGGGCGATCTGACCGGGATCAAGAAGCATTATAGTAGGAAACATGGGGAGAAGAAATGGAAGTGTGACAAATGTTCGAAGAAATATGCAGTTCAATCGGATTGGAAGGCTCATCAGAAGACTTGTGGCACTAGGGAATATAAGTGTGATTGCGGAACTATTTTCTCCAGGTTTCGTTTCCCTTCTCATTATTCTTGATCATGTCTTTTGCTTGATTTCTCCATCCAGGGTTCTTGTAGGGAATAACATAAGATTTACCTGTCTTTTTTATGGCTTTCAATTTTTGCAATTGCAATCGAACTTTATCGTTCTGTTAGTAAAGTATGTGGCACACGAGCTTTGCTGAAAATGAAATTGAGGATATTATAATTATAATTGCAAAAATTAAAAATGATCTGAGTTGGATGAGAATTATGAATTTTGATACACGATGTATAATTTCCGATGATTTCGATATTTTGACGAGCTAGGGTTGTTATATATTTTGAAGAAAATCGATAGATTGAATTAGTCTTATAAGGTATATTTGTGTATGTATTATTATTTACATTACAAACTGCATTAAATGTAAGATTTGGAGTGATTATAAAGCTCCAAAAATTACGATTGATATTTCAGGAGGGATAGCTTCATCACTCATAGGGCATTTTGTGATGCACTAGCCGAGGAAAATAACAAAGTGAATCGAGGCATAATGGGCCCATTGGACCCAAATTTATCGGCCCAACTCCCAGATCTGATGTCCACGATGCCGATAAGCTCCAACACCAACACCTCAATGGGCATGTCTGGATTCACCAACCCATTGAAATCACTCCCCCAAGATCTCCTCCCCATCCCATTCAAAACCATGAACATGGCCGCCGGCGCCGGCATGTTCTCATCAGCTTCCGGCAATCTATTTGGAAGCCCACGGAACATGCCCTCGTCATCGTCTGGGCTCCAGCTTAGCTCGAACTCGAGCCCGACGGGCTACAACTACCACCAAGATAGTAAGAATTTGGGTCAGATCTTCGGGTCGGCCCAAATGTCGGCCACCGCCTTACTCCAGAAGGCGGCCCAAATGGGGGCCACGGCGACCAACTCCCCCATGATACAGAAGAATTTTGTCAGCACCATGGCGGGCCCGGACCATGTGCCGGGCCCTAGGGCTCGGCCCGGCCCGAATCCTCATGGGTACGAAAACTTCCCTAACGACCAATCATCGCCGTTCAACAGCGGATTCACGGCCCAATTGATGCAGAAGGGCCCACAAGAGGTGGGGCACCTCTTCGAGGGGGGCGGCGGCCCCTCCGTGAGCGACATGGTGATGTACGGCGGGATGCTGATGGATCAGAATCCTGCGGCGGCCGGATTTTTGAAAAACGTGGTGGAAGGGAGTACTGATACGAGCAATTCAAGAAACGGCGGCATGAGTGTGGGCCGGAACGAGGGGAGATTGGGCGGGGGAGACAACATGACGACCGTCGATTTCTTGGGGGTGGGAGGATCAAGGGCGCAGAATCATCTGCATGATCAGAGGATGGAGATGGAGGCCATGAATCAGCAGAGAATGCAAGTGATGCAGAATAATAATCCTTTCCATCATCAACAAACAGAGTCTGACGTGGACAAGCCACTGTACAACACATTCTGAAATAGCAATATTCGAGAATTTGAGATATTAATTGTTCATTCAACTTAAAACATGTATTTTTGATGGCTCTCAGATTGAAATGGATATTGTTTTTGAGACTAGTACAAAAGGGAGATCCCAACTTAGTTCAGTTATGAGTGTAATAGAGAATTCCAACTCATGTATTTTATGCTATTTTGCAAAGTCTAATTCATAAGTTTTACCCTAAAACTTCTTTTTACGAATCTTTTTTTATTGGGAATTCTGTATATACACTTTTGGGAATTACTTAAACGTCTGATTCAAATATATATGTATAGATATACTTACGTTTATGCTTAATATTTAAAATTATTTAGTTACAATTAAATATAATATAATCCACAAAAAAACGATCAATTTATTTGAACAAAAAAACCCACTTCGCAATAGATTCTTGAAAGTTGGAAAATAGGACTTTGAATAGTATTTGATTGTAATTGCATACTGTGTCAGAATCTGGGCCCACAAAAGGTATTGGAGAGACGGTTGTTACAATGGGCTTCGTCCACAGCCCAATATTATGTTGTTTTTAGTAGGGTAAAGCTAACATACCCACTAAATTTCTCACTATAGTCTCTCGTCTAAAAGATTAATAATAATAATAATAACTTTACTGTTATACAGATTAATTTCTTAAAGGCTATTAAATTATAGAGTTTGTATCAAAATGGTTACTAAACTATAGTTTATTTCAAAATGGTTATTAAACTTGAATTTTGTATCATTCAAGGTTTTAATTCTATTTTCTACTTAATTTCATCTCATGTGGCAACCAATGATCCACATAAACTTTCTTTGTTAAGGTAACTCATCAAAATATTGTCCATTCACTTCCTACAAAAATTGAGGAAAATATTAAAAAACTTAAAACTCCCTGCAACCTACAATAACATAATCGACAATTTTGAAATTTTATTCACCTAAACGTCTTTCTCTTTTTTTCTGCTCTGATTTTTCTCCCTTCTGATTTTGAATATAAGGTTTATTTTCTCTTTTTTTCTTCTAATTCAGAATATATAAGGTTATCATCTCCTGGAGTCACGTTTTCCAAGTTTGTTTTTGCTTTAAGACTTGATGTTATTATTGTTGGCCCAATATGCTTAGTCCAAGCCCATTCCCTCTCTCCTCAATGCTTTCTAAACCTATTCTACCCTATTGTGGATTTACAGCAAATAAAAGGAAAGCCACTACTCTCATTCGGACACACACAAAGTCAGACGCCTCCTTTGTTTTTGGTTTTTGAGAGCAGCTAAATACTGTCCCTATTCCTTTGATTTAGTTGAATACAGTAGGCAAAGAAAAGTCACCCTTCTTATTCTTTTGTGAGTGCTGCAGCAAGCGTGAGAGAGAGAGAAAGCTTCTACCTATAGCCTTTGTGGCTGTGATTGTGGATTGACGAGATAGCCACTCCCTTTGGTGGAGCCACGGTTGTGTGTGTGCGTCAAAGGAGGAGCCGCACCTGAGCCGAGATTTGGTATCTCCATATTTTCTTTCGTTGTTTCTTTTGTTGTGTGCAGGTCAAGGAAGTTGCCGGGGTCGACGGGAGGTGCTGCCAGGGAGCGCGTTGACGACGTCGAGACTGTGAAGGATCCTCAACAGTGGTATCAGAGCGAGGTGTGTCTCGTTGTCGCGACGCGTTAATCAGCGATTCAGATCGCCGCAGGTATAACGGTGCCTCGATCTTAGGCACCGCTCTGGTAAATTAGCTTAACCTCTCCGTAATTTAAATTCCTAGAGACTGCCGAGTGGCGCAGCATAGGTTGTATTTAAATTCGTAGAAAACTGCCGATTGGCGCAGTATAGGCTTGAGCATTTGTTGCTGTTTACCAACTTGCGTTTTGCTACGTGATTTGTGTGGTGTTTTCAATCCGTTTGTTGCCGTGTTGCTGTGTTAGTTTTATTTCCGCTGCCTTATTCATTTGTTGAATTTTTTGCTTTGTGCAATGGCTACTAACGCATACGGCATGTCTCCTTTTAATGGAAAATCGGATTTTAGTATATGGAAACAGAAAATAAAGTGTGTATTAGTTCAACAGAAAGTTTTTCGTGCTATCACTCAAAATTATGTGGAAAGTGATAAACAGGATGAAATGAATGAACTTGCATGCTCTACCATTATTCTAAATTTGTCTGACAATGTGTTAAGAAAAGTTGGTATGCTAGATTCTGCTAAGGAATTGTGGGAAAAACTCAAGAACTCTATATCAAACGTCACTTCCTTCAAAAATGTTTTTGCTTGAAAGTTTCTTTCGATTTAAACTTGATTTGTCTAAAGAGATAGATGAAAACCTGGATGTGTTTACTAAGTTAATACAAGATATTAAACTGACTGGTGATAAACACATTGATGATTATGCTCCTATTGTGCTTATAAATGCTATACCTGATTCTTACAGTGACGTGAAATCTGCCATTAAGTATGGAAGAGATAATGTGAGTCTTGATACTGTTGTGAATGGGTTAAAAAGCAAAGAATTAGATTTAAGACACAATAAGGGTGGAAAATCGTCTGGTGAGGTTATGCATGTGAGAGGACGAACTCAACATAAGTTTAATAATCACAAGCATGCTAGTAATGATGAATCAAGGGGAAAGAACACGTTTCGTGGTAAGAGTAGGTCTAAGTCTAGGCCTAAAGGAAAAAAGTGTTTTAACTGTGGTGAAGTTGGTCACTTTATCAAAGAGTGTCCACACCCTAAGAAGAAAGAGCATGCTAATGTTGTGACAAATGGTGAAATTATGGAAGATTTGTTTATGGTGTTTTCTGTGAATTCTATGCATTCCTCTGTTCTATGTGAAAATGAATGGCTTGTTGATTCTGGTTGCACTTTTCATATGTCTCCGTTTAAGAACATGTTTTCAAACTATAAAGATGTCAGTGATGGTTTTGTGTCATTAGCTGATGAGAAAAAATGTCCCGTGCTTGGTATTGGTGATGTTTGTCTTAAGTTTGATTCTGGTCATGTTTATACCTTGAAAAATGTGCGTCATGTGCCTGCTCTTCGTTATAATTTGTTGTCTTCAGGTCGCTTTGGAAGATGATGGGTTAGAAGGTAGATGGGAAGGACAAATGAAAATATTGAAAGGCTCCTTGTTGTGTTTAAGGTGAAAACGCCATAACTTGTATATTTGCCTTGCTAATCTTCGTCATTGATGATGCAATCTCGTGAATGCTGTCCAAGAAGATAAGACGTGCTTTGGCATAAACGCTAGGCATATGAGCAATAGGGGTCTAGAAATCTTGCATAAGAATGGTGCATTTGGTGATGATAAGTTGTCGAGCATGCCTTTCTGTGAGTCGTGTGTGTTAGGCAAACAACATAGAGTCTCTTTTCCTATGTCTTCTTTGAAGAATAAGACTATGTGTTCTGATGTTCTTGAGTATTTACATGCTGATGTATGGGGTCCTGCTAGTGTGCCCACTCATGGTGGGAATAAGTATTTCCTGTCTGTGATTGATGATTACTCGAGAAAAGTTTGGATTTTTCTGCTTAAGAATAAGTCTGATGTTTTTGATAAGTTTAAAACTTGGAAAACTCAAATTGAAAACCAAACTGGAAAGAAGATTAAGGTTTTGAGAACTGATAATGGCCTTGAGTTTTGTAATGCTCTGCTTGATGATTTGTGCTCTTTATCTGGTATTAAGAGACATAGAACTGTGCCTTACACACCACAACAGAATGGGGTAGCTGAACGTATGAATAGGACTTTGTTAGAAAGGGTAAGAAGCATGTTGGCATCTTCTGGGCTTTCTAAGAACTTTTGGGGGGAAGCTATACATACAGCTGCTTATTTAATAAATAGGTCTCCCTCTGTGCCTTTGAAGGGCGAGTGTCCTGAAAGTGTTTTCTGTGGTAAGCCTGTTGATTTTTGTAATCTCCGTGTGTTTGGCTGTGCTGCTTTTATGCATAAAAGGGTGATAAATTGGAACCTAGATCTAAAAAATGTGTTTTTTTAGGATACCCTGAAGGTGTTAAAGGGTATAGGGTGTGGGATAGAAATGAGCCTGGCTTCAAAGCCGTAGTTAGTAGGGATGTGATCTTTAATGAATCGATTTTCCTTGCTTCGCCGATTCTATCTCGACACGACTCAAAGTGAGGTGGAGCAATTCCTCATTTGAATCATTTTGATGGTTCCAATGATTTGAATGCCGAAAGTGATAATGAGCATGTTGTTGATGAAAATGTGCCTGTTATTGATGAAAATGTGCATGAAAACCCTGCTGATAATGCTCTTGATGATGATATGCATGAAGATGATACGCATGATGATGTTATTGAAAATGATGATATGCATGATTATCAACTTACTAGGGATAGAGGTAGGAGGACTAGTAAAGTGCCTGCTAAGTATAATGACTTTGAGTTGTGTTTACTTGCCTTCAATGTGTTTGAATCCCTAGATAGTAATGCTCCTAATACATATCAAGAAGCATTAAAATCTGTGAATGCTAATAAGTGGTTGGAAGCTATGCAAAAGGAGATGAACTCCCTTCAATCCAATGTGACTTGGATTCTTGTGCCTGAACCTAAAGATTGCTCTATTATTGATTGCAAATGGCTTTTTAAACTGAAAGAAGAACTTGATTCTATTCGTTATAAGGCTAGGTTAGTGGCTAAGGGATTTACTCAAAAAGAGGGGATAGACTACAATGAAATTTTTGCTCCCGTTGTGAAGTTTACCACTATTAGAATGATGCTTGCTTTAGTTGCTCACTTTAATTGGGAATTAAAACAAATGGATGTGACTACTGCTTTTCTGCATGGTGATTTAGATAAGCCTATTTACATGAGACAGCCCGAGGGCTTTGTTGATCCTAAGAAACCTAATCATGTGTGTCTCCTTAATAAGGCTTTGTATGGTTTGAAACAATCATCTAGGCAATGGAACATAAAATTTGATCAATGCATGAAATCTTTAAAGTTTACTAGAAGTGAATTTGATCATTGTCTCTACTTTAAAGATTGTGACTCTGTGCCTATGTTCTTACTCTTATATGTGGATGATATGTTGTTAGTTAGTCCGTGTGTTAAGACTATCAAGCATGTGCAAAAGTGTCTAAGTGATAACTTTGAGATGAAAGACTTAGGAGATGCAAAGAAAATTCTTGGCATGGATATTGTTAGAGATAGGAGTAAAGGTACTCTAGTGCTTAATCAAATTTCATATGTTGAAAAGATTTTGAGTAAATTCTCTATGTCGAATGCTAAGTGTTCTAATGTGCCTCTTGCTTCTCATTTTGTGCTAAGTAAGGATCAGTCCCCCAAGACTGCTTCTGAAATGAATGTTATGAAGAAAGTGCCTTACTCCAATGCTATAGGATCTGTGATGTATCTTATGATTAGTACTAGGCCTGACATTGCTTATACTGTGAGTTGTCTAAGTCGCTACATGTCTAATCCCGGTATGCCGCATTGGGAAGCGTTGAAATGGTTGCTTAGGTACTTGAAATCTTCTATGAATCTTGGTTTGACTTTCTCTAAGTGTACTGATGGAGTTAAACTTGTTGGTTATGTGGACTCTAATTATGCTAATGATAGAGACAATAGGAAATCGACCACCTCTTATGTGTTTACTTTGTGTGGATCATGCATAAGTTGGAAATCTCAATTACAACCTATTGTTGCTTTATCTACTACTGAAGCTGAGTATGTTGCTGCTACTGAAGCCTTAAAAGAAGCTATTTGGTTAAAAGGTCTTTTATCTGAAATTAGTTTTCTTGATAAAGATGTTGTTCTTTTCTCTGATAGTCAATCTGCTATTCAATTATGTAAGAACCCTGTGTTTCATGATAGAACTAAGCATATTGATGTAAGGTTTCATTTTATACGTGACATTGTTGATAAAGGCATAATTAAACTTGAGAAAGTGCACACTGATTTTAATCCTGCTGATATGGGTACTAAGTGTTTGCAGGTTGAGAAACTTCGTTCATGTCAAAGGATCCTGAACTTTGACTTCGGTTAGTTTACCCTTGGATCTTTGTGATCCGTACAAACTATGTTTGTACAAAGTCCCCTGTTTAGCCTTTGTGGTTTTACGTCGGGCAAACTGTCCCCTTGTTCTATCTTTGTGATTTTACAAGGGGGCTCGGCAAGGATGATTGTGCGGTTTGTTCTCCGATGCACACAACAACACGGTTGGGCCAAAGGTGGAGATTGTTATTATTGTTGGCCCAATATGCTTAGTCCAAGCCCATTCCCTCTCTCCTCAATGCTTTCTAAACCTATTCTACCCTATTGTGGATTTACAGCAAATAAAAGGGAAAGCCACTACTCTCATTCGGACACACACAAAGTCAGACGCCTCCTTTTGTTTTTGGTTTTTTTGAGAGCAGCTAAATACTCGTCCCCTATTCCTTTGATTTAGTTGAATACAGTAGGCAAAGAAAAGTCACCCTTCTTATTCTTTTGTGAGTGCCGCAGCAAGCGTGAGTGAGAGAGAGAGAAAGCTTCTACCTATAGCCTTTGTGGCTGTGATTGTGGAGCCGACGAGATAGCCACTCCCTAAGGTGGAGCCACGGTTGTGTGTGTGCGTCAAAGGAGGAGCCGCACCTGAGCCGAGATTTGGTATCTCCATATTTTCTTTCGTTGTTTCTGTTGTTGTGTGCAGGTCAAAGAAGTTGCCGGGGTCGACGGGAGGTGCTGCCAGGGAGCGCGTTGACGACGTCGAGACTGTGAAGGATCCTCTACACTTGATAATTGAAAGAGAGAGATTTCGACTGCAAGGCACAATAGGTGTTTGAGGAAATGTTAGAAAGAGACTTTGAGACTGTTTTTGTTTTTTGGACTTGATACCTGAAATAGATTACTCTCGGCTGCGAGGCACAGTAGGTGTTTGAGGAAAAGCTAGAAAGAGAGTTCAAGATAGTTGTGTGCAACAAACATGCTCGAGGAATTGCCAATAGAGTTGTATAAGGGGCAACTAGGAACTTAAAATATCTACTATAATCTTGGTTCTGAGTAATCTATCAGTTATTGAGGGTTGTTCATTGCAAAGTTAATCGAGAATACTCTAAATGGTAAGGGAAGAATAAAGAGAACTCCTAGCTTTGAAGTTGCTCGTTCTATTCTTGTTTAGTTTAACAATAAAGATGTCCACATTTGTATTTTGAAAGAAGTCATCCTAATTAATATAGATATATTGCTCTAGAGATGGAGATATCACTCTAATGTTAACAATATTATCAAACTAGAGTATACATCCATTTCCACTTGTTATATTCACAGGTATGCAACCTTACATTCGTCAAGAATGATAGTTCAATAATTTGCTTGATGTATAATAGACCGAATATAAAATGGCAGCACCATTTTGAAAAAATAGACACCCTGACATAATACAAAATTTGTTATAAATTTAGATCATGTAAAAGATATATGCTATTGATTTTATAATTATTAGGAAAATTTCAAGAGTGAATGCAAAATACTAAGATTCTCCCTCATAGGCAAGTAAATAAATAGAGGATCCAAAATACGTTTCGTTTGTCTACCTAAAGAATCCAATACAAGGGTGCAAGAAAGTAGTCATTAACAGTCATATCAATATGAGACACTTGTAGAAAATGGGATCCAAAATTCACAACGACGCTAAACATTTTGAACTACCAACTCTCTCTATGAAGCTAGCATCTCCATATTTATAACCATGAGGCACCCATATTTTTGTCTTTCTACCACTAGAATTCCCAAGGCTTGCTCTTCCTCTAATCATATTTTGAACTTGCTTCTTGCTTAGGTCTTGGAATTGTAGCATAACCATCTCCTAAGTATGAATATTATTATATTAATATTGAATATTTTAATAACAATTCCACAATGTGAAACAAAACAAAAAATCAATACAATTGACATGAGAAAATGCTATTTTTGATGCAGTTCCATGATCATTACATGCATCAATAACGTGAAATTATTTTGATGCTATGTTCTCATTTGCAGTAAAAGTGTCGGGGTACCTAGTTGTTCCCTAAGAATGAAAAGAAAAAAAAACAGAGAGAGAGAAGTTGAAAATTGATTTTGAGGAAACAATCAAACAAAATTTAAGTATTATTTCGATGCTATGTTCTCATTTTCAATAAAAGTGTCTGGGTACATAGTTGTTCCCTAAGAATGAAAAGAAAAAAAAAAGAGAGAGAAGTTGAAAAATGATTTTGAGGAAACAATCAAACAAAATTTAAGTTTTGAATTTTTAGATTTCACGCTTACGTCATACATCCATTGTACTATATGTGACATAGAAATAGAGTATGATTCACCGCTTTGTCGAACGCTTTTGTTCCTATGCACCTACATAAGAAACAATTGATAAGAAATACTTAGATATTCTTAAACAATATAAAAAGTTCAGAAGTAAGCTTATAAGTTATGAACAAACTTACTGACAATTTTTGGGTATCGAATAAGTAGCATTAGTCGCTTGTTTTCCAGGAAATATTTTATTATGCTATGTTGACCCACAAATTGAACAATGCATAACAATACTCTTCTTGGAGACCTTTCCATAAATATATTCCGTTCTTGGTTCCACTTGGACCCTTATCAGGTTCTTTCTTTCGTCTTATCTTTCTTTTATTTTTTATTTATTTTGGGGCTCATTTGGTATGATAGGAGGCATGTTGCTTTTAAGCCACATATCTTTTCCATTAGCATGATTTATCAAATGATGGTAAGTCTTTAAGTATGTAGACACCTTATAACAATCATCAATGTAGTCAACAAGTTGTCATTATTGTAATACAAAGCTGAAATTGCATGACAATATGGTATTCCAGTCAAATCCCACATTTGACAGCTAAAAGAACAAGGTATTTCACTCTTAAAAGAACAAGGATTCTTCTCATCTATCTCGAGATCTTCAGCCAACAAATCTAAGAACCATGTCCAAATTTCTTTGTTCTCTAGTTGAATAATAGCATAAGCTATTGGATAGATACAATCATTTGCATTCATTTGCATCTATTCCAATTGTTGTCAACAATTGACCACTATATATTCCTTTAAGGAAGCATCCATCTACCGAGATTATACGCTGCAACCTTCTTTGAATTCAATTTTTAATGCAGCCAAACAAATATAAATTCCTTGTTAAACTCCATTATCTAGTTTAAATATCACAGTTGATCTAGGATTTATATGTAAAATCTCTAATTGGTAATCATGTAAAGAAGCAATTTGTTGCCTTTCATCATCATCTGTTATCTTCAAAGCAATGTCTTTAGCCCTCCATGCGACCAACTTAGAAATTTCAGCTTTCTGATTTTTCTTAACTGCTTGAATTATCCCATTAAGTGACCTGATTTTTCTTAACTACTTCAATTATCCCATTAAGTGACCATGTTGGATCAGCCCCTAAAATTATCCATGTAATTATTTGGAATCAATGTGCATTTATATATCTAATATGTTGTGTTCTTAAACAATCATGCTTTAAGATTCCAGCTTTAATTTGCACGGTTTTCTTATCACTTGACATCAAAAACCCAATAGGTAAAAAGGGCATCCCGTTCTCTTAGAATAAGCTTTGCATCTCCTTTTGTTATCAAAATGAAATTTAATATTCATTCTCTTCCTAATTTCATTCTTCCTGGCAGTTCTCTTAAGCTGATCAAAATTCTGAAACTTCATCCCGATATCCAACTATGAAATATCCATATTTGTTTGTTCATTGAATTCAACATATCCAGATTTTTTAGACAATGCTACATCCTCATAATCAGTTTCAGAACAAGATAATAGGACATATGAACCATTGTTTTCAGTGTCATCGAAGACTACTTCTCCATCAACATCTTTGTTTCCATTATGTATAACCCTTTCTAACATCTCACAAAAACATTATCACAGTCATCATCTTCATTATCTTGTAAGTCATAGTCTAAGTCAATAAATTCATCAGTTTCCTCAATAGTTACTTCGGTCTCATATGTCATTACTCCAACATCTATGACATTTTCAACTTCTATTTCTATATACTCATAAATTTTATCTCTAAGACATGTATAATTCTATAACCATCAACGAATAGAGACATCTCAATGGTATCATATCACTTTTCAAAGATCGCAATCCATCACTTAACACCTTTTCAGGTTGCGACCAAAAGAATGACTTAAAATCTACTGCTTGAATTCCTAATTCTTCAGCCATGTTTTAACTTCAAGCATTGATATTTTATCACTATTGCAATAATCAACATGCCCAATCGTACTTTGTTTAAACTCACCAGAAGCAGTTTTTTCCAATTGGTGCATATGCATACTGAAGTATTCAGATCCACTCTCTGAAATTTACGAAACTGAATCAATTGATGTGTTCACAATAATAAACAAACTTTAATTAAAAATTTGTTGTCTTATTTTGAAAATAAATATACCATATTCAGGTATGTTTCTCCTAGAAGCCTTAGTCTCCAATCTATCGTCATAATTTGCATGAAATCAAAATTATCAACATTCATCCAGGCACCAACAATATACCATCAAATTTAACATTGAAAAAATAATAATTTTCCTACAAGAATATAATAATCGTACTGCAATCATCATATGTTATTTATGATCTTGACGACCACATATAATTAAATTTACCTCCCCAAAATAAGATTGTTAGTTATTTTGATTAATGATATTATTTACATAAAATTAAATACAATTGTCAAGTCCAAAACAAAAAAAAATGATAATTAGGAAAACGTGACTCCAAGAGATGAAAACCTTATATATTCTGAATTAGAGAAAAAAAAAGAGAGAAAATGAACTTATATTCAAAATCAGAAGGGAGAAAAACCAGAGCAGAAAAAAAGACATTTAGGAGAATAAAATTTCAATATTGTCGATTATGTTGTTATATGCTGCAGGGAGTTTTAGGTTTTTTATATTTACCTCAATTTGTGTAGGAAGTGATGTGGAAAATATTTTGATGAGTCACCTTAACAAAAAAAGTCTATGCGGATCATTGGTTGTCGCATGAGATGAAATTAAGTCGAAATTTAATTAAAACCTGGAATGATACAAAATTCAAGTTTAGTAATCATTTAGAAACAAATTATAGTTTAATAACCAATTTGATACAAACTTTATAGTTTAGTAACCTTTTTGAGAAATTAGCCTCAATTTTAAATTTTAATAAAATATAGCAAATTAAACCCTACAAATATAACCATTTGGTAGAATCGGAAGCTACGAAAGAGAGAAATCTTGATTGAAAGAATTAACAATTATTTATGTAGATCGATTTGTGTAGGTTGGTTGAAACTAACAACGATGCCAAATGTTGTGGTTGGATTTCCTGGTTGCCAATAAGGACCGAATCGAACAAAGAAACCGAGATTGTCACAATTTGGGATAATAGAATTGGTATATCTCCCCTTCTCAATCAATTGATTCTCTCGTCTGAATCCGCTTTTCTAAGCCTTCGCCATCATCTTCTCCTACTACTACAGAAAATGACTCGCCTATCAAGGCCAAAGAACTTGATGGATCTGCTTTGCCCCATCCATGGATCTACTTCATTGACTTTTTTTTTTTTTTTTTTAGTTTTAGATCTTTCAAATAAGTGTGAATTATTGAAAGGGATGGTCTCCTGTGCGCGTGAGCGTACAGTGAAACCACCCTATTAATTAATTAATTAATTAATTAATTAATCACTTATTAATTAATTAATCTTAATTAATTATTTATTTAATTCTAATTAAAATTAATTAGTTTAATAAAATTTAATTGTAAATTAATAAATAATAATTTTGAATTAATAAACTCTAATTGTGAAATAATAAACCCCAATTGTGAATTAATAAACCCTAACTTTGAATTAATAAACTCTACTTGAAAATAATAAATCCTAATTTCGAATTAATAAACCCTACTTGAAAATAATAAACCCTAATTTTGAATTAATAAACCCTATTTGGAATTAATAAACCCTAATTTTGAATTAATAAACCCTAATTGAAAATAATAAACCCTAATTTTGAATAATAAACCCTAATTGTGAATTAATATGAATTAATAAACCCTACTTGTGAATTAATAAACCCTAATTATGAATTAATAAACCTCAATTATGAATTAATAAACCATAATTATGAATTAATAAATTCCAATTTTAAATTAAAAATTAATAAATTTAATTATATATTAATAAAATCTAATTATCCTTACTTATCATAATTAATATATAATCATTTTAACAAAAAAACAAGGGGGAGCTCACGGTGAGGCGGAGCTCACCCAAGTTTTTGTCTTATTCTTATTGAAATGGTGTACAATACATGTAATTTTAATTTGCAGCATATGTCAATTCGATTTGTAAAAATTGTAAAAAAGTTAAAATAATCATCGGATGTATTCAAAATCTATTTCTGCCGAGTTTTTTGGAGCTATAGCAATGGCTACATTCACAATGTTTAATTTACTCGTATTATTTTTACTAAAACCTAACTTTTTCCAAAGGTACAAAAGTGATCCTATTATTATTTTTAATATATATATATAAGCCCAAATAAAAATGTTAGAAAAGTTAGGAGTATCGTGCCCAACTTTTTCCAAAACTTTATCCATAAATAAAAAGCTTCCATGTTATTGGTTGTCTTGCTTATTATGTCTTCTATAAAAGACGGCAAAATTGATTACTTTCCTTCTCCTTTTTCTTGTTCCCTTTTATCTTTCTTCAACAATTGGCTAAGAATTTTGGCAGTGAGTCACAGGCACTCACACCAGCTGCAATTAATATTAATAAATTAGAGTTAATTATGGTTTATCAATGTTTAATTAGAATTTATTAATTAGTTTAATTAATGAAAAAAAGAAATGTGCCAGCCGTACATATGCTTAATTCTCACTATCTTAGGATCACGTGCCTTTGTTTTATCATCCCTAAAATGTGTTCATCTTTTCTAAATAGTTTTCCGACAAAAACTTGTGTGAACTCTTTCCTAGAATAATAATAATTAGAATTTATAATCCTTAATTAAAATCTATTAGTCTTTAATTAGAATATTAATTTCTAAATAGAGTTTATTAATCCAAATTAGGATTAATTAAAAAATACTCACTTCAACACTAATTAATTAGTTAGTAATTATAATCAATTAATAAAACACAAGAGACTAACCCTAGTTTTCAAGGATTGCTGTTTGAAAAACAAACTTGGGTATTCACTAAATGTAGTTGCTATTTCTCTGAGTTCTCTCATCAAGAGATGTAGATATGTAATCTAATATGTGGATAAACAAGTGAACAAAATTAAAGTAAAGAATGTATTCATGTATGTACGAGATGGAAAAAGTAAGCAACACCAACCTGAGATTAAGACCGGTGCAAAGCATTCAGAATTATATATTTTAGGATAAAGAGATCTTCAGCAGATTATATGAATAAGAGCCACATATTGCATTATTCAGCAGCCTCAATCTTCCTTGGTCCTTACTACTACTAGAAAAAATTATTGCAATAAAAACGCCTACAAAATCATCACGTTTCTTATCCTACAACTGCTCATTGTGGGAACTCGGGCATCGGACGGCCAAGTTGCAGCTGAACGGAGACATGCTTGATGCTCGTCACAACCTCCAAGATCTTCTTCTCCGCCTCTTTTGCAACCTCGATGGCCTCCCTAGTTTGGCAACGTCCAAGATGAGTACAATGCAGAAAGGAACAAGATTTTCAAGTTTATTGTGCATTTACCTGATTGATGTGTCAGGGGGCATGGAAACCTCGATTTGGAGAAGAATCTGGCCTTGCAACGAGTGGCGTGTGATGCGTTGGACAGCCATTTTCTGAAAGCCAATTTCCAAAAGCGGCTAAAAATCATCTTCTTCCAAATAAAATTGTAGCATCAAGTATAAACACAAAGAAAGAAAAGGACGTTTCAATGACAACAAAGAGCAAACTCATACCTCTGAGAAATGGGATGATAAAATTTCCGAAACAGTGTCCTCGACATCTGTTGGCTCTAGTGAGGCAGTATTGCAATGGTGATCCGAGCTTTTGCAGCTTCTTTGGTGGTTAATACCACTTTCCATCTGTGAAGTTCCTGGCTCTATAGGAAAATTAAAAAAGAAAAAAGGATGCCATCATTTCCTCTTTGATCAAACATCAAACAGATAATCTAGTATCAAAATTGAACCCTTCAATATGCAAATATTTATATTTGTATTTGATAGTCATTCAAATAATATTTTGTACTTCTAGGAGATAAGTGGTACAAAAGCCAAAAGAATCATAAACTGGCACCGGAAATATTACTTTGATAGTAACTTATTTACCTATATGTATGAAGACTTCTGCTACTTCAGGATGGGATTGCTGAAGCTGACTGCGGACATTTTCACCAATATCATGTGCAGCACTAACGCTAGAAAAAGGGTCGACCTACATGAAGTAAGTATTCACTGATACCGACTCTAAAACATGTAAACAAATTATGAACTGATAATCAATATTTTGCACAACAATTAAGAAAACTGAGGTGATCCAACGGACCTCAACATCCACATCAAGGAATAGATTAGATCCAGCTCGCCTTCCTCTGAGGTGATTATAGCCCTAGAAGTTTGCAACAAAGCTATTTAAAAAAGAATGAAAACATGTAAATAAAGCCTAGCCAAACACCCTCTGCAACCGGGTATACATAGATTAGATATGATAGGTATCAATACCAAGTCCTACGAAACAAGATCAAGAAGATAATAATAAAGAACACAAGCTAAAAATGAATTTTAATAAGAAAAAGGAAGCAGTTCTGCTGGGAATTGGAAATCTACCAACCTTGACTCCCTCAACCCCAAGTATTGTTTGTTTATAAGGTTCGAGGTGTTGTGATGGAATAGCAGCATCCACCAATTCCATAATGCTGAATTATCCACATAGAACAAGACTGTGTCAAAACTCTCAGCATGTCAAATGATAATTCTTCCTCAAGAGTAAAGCTGATGAATTATCTCAGAGGTTATTGGAATTTGGATTCAAACTAAAGCTACGATTTCTCAATGGAAAGCTTCATATACTTGCTATATGAATATGGTTAGTTTAGTAGTTATAAGAATGGAATTTAATATCATAGTATCATGTAAAAGGAAGATGCAGTGAAATTCAACACTTTACCTTTGGTAACCACTTTCAAGTCCTGCTTTGAAAATCATCGTGGAAACAAGAAGTCCAGCAAGAGGATCAAGAAACCTCACCCCAAGAAGAGATCCGCCTAATATTGCAAGTCAGAAATAAATACCTCAAAAGTTTGTTAATGTCACTTGAACCGAAATATTGATGCCCCTTCTTAGTGAGCAAATTAGGGCAAAACACTGTTAGATTTGAATGGCCACAATAAATAAAATGAAAATAAATGTGAAGAAAAATATTTACCAACCCCAATGAGGGCAACTACTGATGAGATAGCATCTGCACGATGATGCCAAGCATTAGCTTTCATGAGTCCACTGCCAGTCTTTTCGCCTGCTTTCTTAGTAACCCAATACAGCCTTCTCATAGTAAAAAAAAAAAAAGGCATTTTAGTCAATACAAAGATTACAGATACATCGATATTTGAAGCAATCAAATGGCAGACATTTCATTTATGAAGAGTTACTCAACCATGCTGTACCGGCTGACATAGATACCAATACAGAAAGATAGAACACCATTGAAACTCACATGGATACTCTCTGTCAAGGTAAATAAAGGCAACAAATCTTATAGATACTAAACAAATAAAGACTTCATACCCTTCTTTTACACCTATGGAGACTATAGTCATATTCAAAGCCAAAATCGGGTGCTCCATGTCGATTCCATGGTGATGTCCATGAGAATGGTTATGAGCCAAGGATTGGTTAACGATCTCTGGAGCAGCTGACCATACACCCTACACACATAAAACGTTCCGAACTGAGATACATAAAATGTGAACTGCAAATTTTCAACTTTGAATAAGTCATATATGAAGCTTTGCAGCAAACAGTAATTTTTGCTCTGTAGTCTGTACATCAAAATATAATATAGAAATGTACCGCCAAGACATCTATAGCGTGCCAAGCAATGCCTCCAGCAGTTAGCAAGAGCACACTTGAAATTCCAAGGGCTCCTAAAGTCTCAAACTTTCCGTGCCCTGAAAGACGGCACTTACAATTAATTGTCAAATAAGGTGAGTCAAATTCTTCAAAATTAAATACATCCAGAAAGTCCAAAAATATTCGGACATGGAAAATTCACTCTTTCAACAACCTTCTGTAAACAGCTTTAAACAAACAGTCGCATTTAGCCAGCAATTCGCTTGATCAAAGTTTTCATCAGTGGAAAAGGCTCAACGCGTTAAGTATTCTACATTTTTCACACAAAAAGGGGCATAATAGCTATTTCCTTGTAGTTATGACATGAGCATTTTAAAACAGACAAATCAGTAGAAACTAAGGCAACAAAGTAGAGCTATCATTAGCTAGCCTGCCACTTTAAATTGTTCTTCTATACCTGATAGAGGAGGCCCAAGCTATCAAAGCTGAAAACACTCAAAACTAATGACTATTACATCTTTCTCAAGTCAAATGGCATCCCCATTTCACCTATGGCAAAAACTTTTGTACATCCAGATGTACCGTGCATCCACTCCAAACAGGGTCCACAATCCCCAATTGAGGTTTATTAATCCTCAATCAGTGTTTATTAATTCATAATTAGAATTTATTAGTCCCAATTAATATTTAATTAGGGCGGATGCACCGGATTGTGCCTCTACGCCTATTCACGGTTTTCTAACAATACCGAATTGTCTACATTGTGCCGTAGCATCCATTTAAAACTCAACTCCATAGCTAAATTGGCAAGACTTCAACATAGAGGAATATCATAAAACCATCTCCATGTAAATGGATGCACATGTTAATTAGACTAATGTAAATGGATGCACATGTTAATTAGACTAACTCTAGCAACATGCTTTCTTCTTTGTTCTAACACACAAACAAGCTGCAAACCATCAATTTTTGAAGCTAAAAACACATTAAATGAACCGAGACTGCGTAGATACAGATCAAAGGTGACCATATGGATGTTCTTTATCCTTCGGCGCCCTTCCAGCTCTAAATGAAAACAACGCCACCCCACTCAACACCTAAACCATTACACACAGGTACAATTAACTAAAACAGAAAACACATGAACTAATTATATATATAAAAAAAAGCTCAAATCATACCACATCAGAAATGGAATGAGCAGCATCAGCAATAATCGCGGTGCTGCCGGATAGGTATCCGGTGAAGGCTTTTCCGGCGGCCAATCCGATGTCCGCCGCGAGGCCTAGCCGGAAAATCTTCTCGCCCTCTTTTCCAGATTGAGAATCCCGGTGATCGTGGTGGTGGTGTGAGTGGCCGCCATGCCACCGCCGGAAAATCTTGAGATTTGGGTTTTCGAAATAGAAGGTTGAGCGATCATTGAATTCAGAATTCGTAGCACCACAGGAGTTTCTGAAAATGTCGGAGTTACAAAGCTGAGATGATTTGATTCTTGTTATGCGAGATTTGGCAGCAGGGTGCAGAGTTTTCAGGAATCGGAAACCCATATCATCAAACAAGTAGTCGGCGAAAAGAAATTGAAACCCGGCTAGAAACGTCGAATATAAGCGAGTTTGTATCTGTTATTCTATACAAGCGTCGAATATAAGCTCCCCTGCCACGAGATTGCAAAATAAATGGAAGATTAACTTAACATAAATTTTTTGATTTAGTGCTATGCACGGATCAAATCTCATGCCAAAATAATTTATCAAGTTTAAATTAATCGCACATCTCAAGAATATACGAGGTTTTAATTTGAAATACTCGCTTACTAAATAATTTCTTTCATTTTCCATAAAGATTGATCCGGCGAGACATTTTCCATGTATGTATTTGAAAGAATGCTACGCGTTAAATCTTAATCCAACACAAATCTGAAATCTCTTCCTTGTATGTTTTCATGAATATCATGGAATTTTTTATCACTCACTTCATCTCTCCAGTTTCGAAGCTATCTATTGGCTTTTAACGTTATTTAATATAACGTCTCGTCTTAAACATAATATTCTATGTTTAATAATTCTCAAAATTTTTTAAAAATAATACTAGTAATTTTGGGTTTTGTGAAACATGTGTTCTCTACTAATCGTCAAATACACCAAGGTTCCACCCTATGTTCATTCTCGGCTAAATTCAAAAATCAAACCAATGAATTCCAAAATTCTCAAATTAATAATATGCACTCCTACAACACTATAAAAACACACACATACACAAGGCGTGAATCTTTGCTCAAAAACTCGTAAGCATGAATCGTGTCAAATTATTAATCAAACATACGTTACATAATCGTATTTCTCAATTCACATTCATTTGTGAATAATACATAGGAATTTATTATTCCAAAATAATCGAAATCATTATTCGATAATTTATTAATTCGATTATCGAGACGAAACTCTAATTTACGATTTTTATTATCGTAATTGGGCTTTAATAAATCGGGTATTACACTCCCGTGAATCTTTGCTCAAAAACTCGTAAAAATCCTATTTATTTTGTTTCTAAACATTTTCAGTTGATTTTCACTCAAATCACTAAACGTTCTATATATCGTAATTTTATTAAATTACCAACTTACTCGAATATAAAAGCATAAAAGATATTTATAAAAATGAAATCAAAACCACAAAAACAAAAATGAAATCGTTCGGTCGTTGTTTGACAATCTTAAATAAATCAGGCTCCAGATTTATAATCTTTTATCTTAGTTCCGCTAAATATTTTTGATCGAATTATAGCTTTGACAATCTTAATAGTTAAAGGCTCTAGAATTATAGTACTTCTATCTTACATCCGCTTTATTATCTAATTTTTATGATATTTTTTGTCCTTTTGGCACCCAAATTAGGGTGGGGAACAATTCACGTTTAGTTAATCGAACTGATTTTTTAGCTAATTGAATCAGAATTTTCATAAATTTCAAAATCGAAATCGAATCGTTTATTAAGTTCGATTAACAAAAATCTCATCGATTAAAGCGGCTCGATTTTCGGTTAATCAAAAAATCAAAAAAAATCTATAACTTTTAATTTTTCTTACTCAACTACATTAAACATTCTAAATATTAGATAGATGGTTATAATTAAACTTAATTTGTGATAAATTAATTTAATTGTTTGCTTTATTTTTAATTTTATGCAGTTGGCTTCAAATAATTTATTTAATTACTTTCATATATTAGTTAATTATTCAATCTATCATGCAAATGATTTAAAATTTTGATACACTAACTACAACTAATTATAAGTTTTCTGACCACTAAAATGAAAAAAATCACATTCTCACTGTACACAAACCTATTATTTTATTTTCTGACAATTATATTAATTTTACCTACAAATAAAAATTTGACTTTTATTTATTAAACTTTTATGATGATAGCATGATTATAAAAAAGAAAAAGAAAAAATAAATTATTCGGCTTTTAGTGAATCGAAAAAAAAAACAAAAAAAATACCACAAAAAACCATAAACCGAATATACATTGTTCGGTTAACTGGACATAGTGTAGTTTCGGTTCGATTTGGTTCGGTATTAACCGAAAATCAAAAACCATTTTTTCTGCCCTACACCCAATGGTAAAATGGGTTCATGTGGTTAAAAAGTCATAGATTCAAACTCCACTAATGTCTCTATATGTTTGAATCTGTCATATCTGATTTTTTAAATATGATTACTAATCATGTATGGTTTATATGTTATTGCATGAAGAGCTTACCCAATGTACCAAAAGTAACGACTTCAGATTCCCCATGAATTAAAAAAAAACTTTATCTCAAAACGTGCATGGGCAAATTATTATCTAATAGAGATTACTTCCACGTAGATCCCAAATCATTACTAAAACTTTTTCAAAAGTAAAGATTAATGATAACAATTCATATGTATTAAGAAATTGAGATAGATTACCAAATGGGATCAAATCAAACAAAGCGAGTTACACTTCGAATTAATTTAATAATTATCTAATGTAGTTAATTAATTAGTATTAACTTAATTATAATAATAATAATAATTATAATAATTAACTTAATTCTAATGAAAATTAATAAATTATAATTTAAAATCAATAAACTTTAATTAGAGTTATAAACCCTAATTTTGAATTAATAAATTATAATTAAAAATAATAAATCTAATTAAAATTTGAAATCATAGTTATCATTAATCACCCTAATTAATAAACTATAATGGGCTAGCGCTCATCCATGTTTTTGTTCTTCCAAAATTATGTTTTTTATATAAAAAAATGGAATAAAGAACGGATTAGGAATTTAGGAAGCCTCAACATCACTTTATTCACAATAAATCATTACAGATTATGTTAGAGAAAGAATTGAGCAAATATCCATTGTCCTCCTTTATCATCCCCACGCCAAAATATCTCAGCAACACAATTGCTCTAAATTCTACATCCTTACAAGGCCACTTTTCCCATTTCTGCATCACCGATCTATCACTAGAGATGTTAAAAATCGATCACTGCTATCTTCTCCGATCTTGCCACCGTTTATTCCCGCCGTCTTGATAACCGGAATGCTGAACAAAATCTTGCTGTGTCGTCTTCCCATGCCTGTATCCATTCCTCAAGCTCAAACTCGGCTCATTATGGCGTCGGCCTGGAAAGTACTCGTTGCGCCTGGACGGGCTGTTGTCCTGGCTCCACGACTCGTATGCGGGCCTATCTGAAATGCGACTTCTACCGCCCCAGGCACCGGATGATTGCGGTGCCCTGCCCTGCATGGATCCCTCTGCGTAGCCATGGTGGTAATTCACACTTGGATTATTCTGATACGGATAATTTGACTCAAAACCCTGTATTGCTCTTAAAGAATTTGGTGGCGTGGCCGACCGAGATGGGCCCGAGTCATCGGCCAAGATAGCTGAGGGTGAGGCACCACGTGCATTAGATGGAGCCCGGTTCAGGTTAGCCATTTCTGAGGTGAAATGTTGTGTGTTTGAAGAATTATGCCTATTTAGGTGGTGTATTTGTGGATTCGTGTGAGCCTGCCACTGTTCAGGGGCCAACGGAAGCACCACCTTTTCCGCATACTGTTGGACTGCTGCTGAAGGCTGAGGAGTCAAATTCATGGCAACCGGAATCTGAGCTGAAATCAGACCTTGCTGCCGGATGGGGAAAGCAGCTTGAGAAACCTTGTACGTGATTCCGTTGGCCGGGCCCTGCTGCCGAGAAAACGGGTTTCTTGAGAAGTCGGGCCTCACTCCATTCTGCATCAAGAATTAAATTTTCCATAAAGGAGCACGGTATCAATAACATTATTCAGCAGAACCTCCAAGCCAGAAAATAAAAAATAAAATATTTAATCAACGCACTACACAACAATTACGGCTCGCAAGAACTGCATGGTGATGCCTGGACGTCCATGAAAAGTGATATTTCCCATTCTTCTCAATTTTCTATGAAGTCTGCCTTGATATTGTGTATTTATGTATGTATTCGTTTTTCTATTTCTGAAAAGACGCACTGCATTCTGCCTGATTTAGTTTATTTTTAACAAAATGCTTTCATCGGATTCCTCAGTGTAATAGTTGAATTTGGTGACATTTGAATATTTCCTCACTTCCCTATTCTCATTCAGTAAACGCCAAAAAAATAAACCATGCAAATTTGGCACAGAAACGCACGCTGTAATTTTACGCAAAAGCTTGAAATACTGGCAAAATTTCCCAAGTTGAGTACACAATGTGCTTAAATTACGCACCGGGACAGGGTCGCTTGAAGGTGTTGGAGATGGCAGGGAAACTTCAACCTTACTGTTGGCATTTCCTGCTAAATTACGCAACGAATTCACTCCGTTGGTTCTGATTCTATCAAGCAGTTTGACGGTCTCGTCACTAGACAGATTACCTCCTTGCCCAGAAGTCAAGGCAAAAACCAATTCTGGGTTTTTCAACAATTCTGCTAGCAGCTCAAAATCTGGTTCATGTATACTCTGGGATGTAGGAAGAACACTTCCATTGCTATGGTTTGGAGGATTGAGTGGTGCTTCTAGGAGTTCAACGTCGGGCAGTTGCTCAGTGGGGATTTCGGGGGTTAATGAATCGTCACAGTCCATTTCACGGTCCCAAGGTTCTCGAGGGTTGGACGGAATTTCCTGTATTGTCCTATAAACTACTACTCTCTCACGTCTAATTCGGGTTTTTTGGACTTCAATTTCTTTGCTATTGGCACCTTCACCGACACTCCATGTCTCGTCAATTTTCACTTCTGCATGATGAAACAAACAAATATTCTGGCATAAATAAAGAGCAAGAAGCTAAAGCAGCAGCAAGAAAACTAGAACCATCGCATAGAACTAGGAATGTTTTGATTAGATGAATTACATTTGGAGACTACAGAAGAAAACAAAATAAGATAACAACCTAATGCCATTGTATCAGGGTATTGCAAATTCGTGTGGCAGAAGATTCATCAAACGTAAGGGTCAGAACTAAAAAAAAAGAGTAGAACCATTTCATATTCTCATTACAAATCCTGAGTAAATAATACGGTGGCTGTGAGAAATATCATAGGGTAATTGCGAAATCCAAATACATATTCTGACACTGCCATCCACACCCACGTGCCGCCACTTGATGCAGCATTTCTAATTTTAGAACATGCACTTTGTCGCAGACACTAAAAAGTATATTCATTGCAATTTTTGCAAAATCAATTGATTTATAGCAGGAAGATTATATTTGTGGAGATGTACATTTGCATTTTGTAACATATTGGTATCCGATATATATCTTTAAAATTAGACCACTTGCACTATATTTGGCTACCGAAAAAAGTAAATCATCAATGAGGTCAAATACCTCTGCAGTTTGTAACAAGTTGGCACCCAATCTCTAATACCGTTTCAGTTATACAAGCTTACCTCAATTTGTTACAAAATGCAAAAAAATGTAATATTACAAGTTTATTAATACATTGCAGGAAAATAACTACCAGTGACTTGTATTTTAGCAGAAACAATACTAATACTAATGTATATCTCAAGTCATTTTTTCCCAGCCTATGCGGTGGTAATAGTTTTAAATTTTATTTATTTTTCTAATATCCTAAATAGTTAACAATATACTAATTAAATGGGAATGAGCTCCATGAAATTATTCAAGGGAAAACAATAATGAAGACAACCGATCATTGTATGATTTGCTCCAGAAATTAGAAAATTAGATAAAGATGGACATGAGTGCCACTTAGGCCTAACGGTCGAGAATAGTCCTGATAAGAGAATATCAGATAACAAAAAAAGAAAAAAGAAAATTAACTGCCAATATCTCGATAAGTCTATAACCATCTCCTGGGCACAGCATTTTGTGTTACAAAAGAGGAAACAATATACAGTCTCCATAAAACACACATCATTATCAACCCCCCCCCGGGAAAAAAAAAGGTCCTCCATTTCAATTATGGTTAAAAAATCTAATTATAACACCCATTTTGGTGGTTTGGTCACAAAGTATGATATTATTTAGGAGAAATAAATGCTGGATTTTCCAGATGGTATTAGTATGAATTTATGAGTATTCCGTGGTTTTTGCTACCTGTCAATACATAGCACATCAAAAAAAAAATTAACTGTCAATACATAGCACATCAATTCCTTAGTTTACAAACCAATTTTAAGCATATTTCAACTTAGTTATTTTTCTGAAAGAGAACCTAAACATGAAAAGTGTTCTTACATTTATGTCTGTAGTTATTTTTTATTTGAAGGGAGGAATTAGCTTACCTTATAACCTGATAAACTGTAACTGCAACAAAAAAGTGACATTAAAGACCGATAAGGAACAGGAGCCAAACAAATGTACCTGGGGGCATCTTCCACGGGATCTGAATTCTCTTGTACTTTTTCCAAGGAGGCTCCTCCAATTTCAAAGAAGTTTCACATGGATTAGAGAGTTTGGATAAAGAATCGTCAACTTTAGTCTGTTCCTCTAGTTCACTCAGAACATTGGCTTTAGAAACTAATGTCACTAAACTGGCATCTGAACCAGCTACGGTCAACTTGTTCTCACTTTCAGACTTTATTTTTCATTAGGTGTAATTGTCTTCCCATATTTATTCTGCATAAAATGAGCACGCATCTTTGCTTTTTGTATATCATCAGCTGAGAGTGGGCGGCTCTGAGTAGCAGCCGTAGATCTTGCAACCTGGGGACTCCTTACAACAACCCTTTGACCCGGATGCTCTACCAACTGGACTTTCCGGCGCTCTCGTGTTTCTATAGATTGTTAAGGCATACTATTTCCAGAAAACAAGGAGAGGAAGAAAATAGCATCTTGTAAGTGCATTTTTAACCTCTCATTTTCATATTTACAAGCACAACTCGGATTGTTGAAAATAGCTTGAAATAAAAAATTGTATAGTTTTGATTTCTTCATTCTTGTTTGTTGCTTGTAACTGACCGGTTCTTACGGGCCTCTTGAATCTTCTCTTTACCTATTTCTTTTTATTTAATTAGAAAACTTAAATCTGTAACAACAAATCTTATTCACACGGCAACTTGTCCCTAACGAGAAAAGGGTTATATTTAGTAATGATTTATAGGACAAGATAAACATACTATTTCTCATCCAACAGCTCGTAATTCCAAACAAAAATCATGTAGCATTCCTGATTAAATGAACAAAATGAAGGATACCAGGCGGAAAAACACCTCTCCTTTTATCGGAGTAATCTCCTGATGCTGTAAGCATTTTTAGAGGCTGAGCAGTGTCCAGCTTCCTATAGAAGAAAATTAGGGTTAAAATACAATATCACCACAAAATCCATAGTTAAAGTTGATGAGAAAAAAATGGTACAGCCGGATACCTAGGGGATTCAGGATTCTCACACATGAACCTCAAAGCATCTTCCTGAAGTTTTACAATCAAGATTAGCACTTGCGGGAACATGTTCTGAACATATGTATTTGTAAAGTCAACAAAGACTTACAGGACTTTCCTTCTTTAAGTCCCACGACTCATTGCCCATAACTTCACTAATGCTGCAAAATTAAAGACTAACTCTCAAATTAAAGTGAAAAGAGCAGTTTCCACATGGGAGTGGGATAAAAGAATGGGCTTGCCTCTGTTTCAGCAGCATCTCATCCTGTAAATCGCTTGCTGATTTCACCCCATTGCTTTTCTTTGAAGATAGGTTCTTTCCAAGCCTCTTACTCCATTTCGATAACATAGACCGTGCCCTGTTTGAGAGGTCTGATTTTCAAATCAGAAAATGAGCCAACTAGCAAGAGGATTTCAGGTGACAAAGTTCATGAATAGTAAGCACCATCAACAATCAACTATATGATATATCATGTTATATTGATTTCGTTTTGTGGCATGTAAAATACTTATTTGTCAATAATATGATAATGAGCTACGAAGTAGACAATCAGAGATAGCCTGAAGATCCATAATCTAACTTTCATCCCAAATTGATATCTGAGTCTCTGGAAATATACTTGCTAGTAAACTAAGAACCACATATTAACTTCAGGCAAACCTTCAGAAAGCATCAAACACATTGATAGATAAACAAAGAAATGGAGCAGTCAAGGAGTTTCCAGAAGTGTAAGAGCACACCTGATGCTCTGTAAAACCGCAGCCTATTAACACTCTGCAATATAGCAGACATATGCCCAGGGACAGCCTTGCTTACCGGCAAATAATCAAGCAACTGAAAATGAACAATTAGCCTTAAAGATATAGGAACTCCATTAAAAAGTAAAAATACAAGCAATGAAGAAAAAAACTACATATGTAAGTACCTTAAGGATAACAAGCAAAACACTTGTCTGTTCTTCTTTAGCTGCTTCACATAACCATGTTGCCAATATCATCAATCCACCTTCAACTAAGAACCTGTAAAAACATAAGAATCAGATAATGAGGGGAGAGAAACAATTGATTATGTCAATCATAAACATGAACAGAAATGGAAGGTACCAATTCAGCACTGAGGGATTTGTTATCCGCAAAATCCAGCGTATTAATTTAACCTGACCAGAGAATGATTCTTCTTTCCTCATTAAGCCAAATATACTCTCAACAAAGTGCTTCTCTGAATCAGCCAGGCCAGGTAAATCCTCATGCCTCTTTGAACTAGAAGGCCCTTCGTCAATACTTGTTGGAACGACTGTGGAAAAAGGGATGGGTTTAGCGACTGTGGCTAAAGGAATGGGTTCAGCAGGCATATCCAAATTCGAAGTGGAGGCAATCCCACCATGCATCAAATCACAGGCAGATGTATTAGCTTTCTCTCTAGACAATCTGACAAACTTTCTCACTCTAGTTCGTTGCCCAGCAAAGAAATCCCGAACCTACAAATAAAAAATATTTGAACATAAATGAGTTAGATCCAGGCTTGTAGATCAGCGGCAGCAATTTTTCTCCTTAAATTTATTAGTAAACCATAAACCAAGAAATGTATGGGGAGCAACATTTCTTTCAACGGTTACCCAAATACAAGAGTCCTTCATCAATGACAAAGCATGCTACCATCTCATAATCAGTAACCCAGACTAGAAGAAACAACCGCGGTCTAAGGCAACTGCTTCTTTTTACCAACCACTGAAAATGAAAAGGAATGAAGATTAAAACCTGAGTAACAGTAACTCCAAACTGAGCACTTATCTCCCGAATCTCCCTCTTGCTAATTGCATCTTTCATGGAGAACACGAGTTGCATGTACTTTACGGCCTTGGGATTCAGCAAATCCCTAGGTCTCTTTCCTGCAAAAACAAATGACAGATAAATATAACAAAGTGTAAATTCTACATTCCACAAGTACATTTAGAGAAATATTAAAAGATAAGCATGACATATCAACTTGGAACCCCACACCCTTGACCTCAAACAAGATGAATAAAAATAAAATAAACCTACCAACAACCAAAAAGCAAGCAAAAGCCCGTAACAATCAAGAAATTGCACGATAACTCTTGCTAAGTTACTGACCTTTGGGCAATGGGCAATAATCACACAGAGACTAATTCTAATCACGTGAAACACATGCGAAACGCATATGACGAAGAAACTAAAAGAGAAAAAGACTCACCAATTTTAATGGACAAAGCACTAGCAGCCTGCATTTTAATTCCAATTAATCAGAACAATCACTAAACCGACTAAAGAAAGTCCAAGAAATTGAACAGAATTTAACAGAAACAATACCATCTCCTGAGAAAGGGGATTGACGCCGGTTAGTTTGCATTGGGTGGCGACAATCTGTTGGAGCTTCTCGATCTGATTCTCGAAAATATCCTTCTGCTCATCCAACAAAGCCTGATACGACGTCCTCTCCGGCGAAGTCGAGACTTCCATCAGTTGAGTATCTTTCGATAACTCCATAGCTGAATCACAATTCACTGAACCAGAAATCACGCGCATTTTCAGCTGGTAAAGGCTGAGAGAACCGCACACATATTGAAATGAAGGGTGCTTGCTTCCCGATTGTGTAGGGTTACAGTAATTGGAAGAAGAAAGAGTCGGAATTGGGGAAATGGATTAGGGTTTGAATTCGATTTTGGGCGATCCTTGTTTATTACAGCAGGGATCTGTTTACACGTGCGCTCTTCTTCTTCACTATAATAACAACAAAATTAATTAATTGAGGTGACTGTTTTTTTAAATATAAATGATATAACATTATACTCACTCCCTTCATCAAGAGTGTATTATTTGATGAATAACACATATTTTAATAAAAATTGATAGATATTATTTAAATGGAGAAATGATCTCATCATGTTAGAAATGAATGATTGAGATTGAATTATAAGAATTAAGTGTAACTATATAGTAGTTTTATTGTAAATAATGAATAATTATGAGGTTGAATTACAAAAATTGAGTGTCTTAAAAGAAAAATGACTCAATTTTTATAGACGTTCAATAATGTAATTGTGATACATTCTTTGGACTTATTATATATATAAGGAGTGAAATCAGATAAGAGTAGCATTATCCATTATTCGTTTATATACTTTTTGGACTACCACATAGCATGCATGATTTTTATTTAAATATCACATTAACTGTATTTTCAAAAAATCTATTATAAAACTGATGATTATACAAAAAAAAGTATAATAAGTCATTACATGCTCAAAATATGTTTAGAGTTAACCCTATATGGTCGGATCTTTATTCATAATATAACGAACAATTGCACGTAAATTTTTGCCATATTTCTAATACCTATGCACAACGTCAACAATCCTTGTCAATATTTGAAACTATAAGAAACAAGATTACTAATGAATAAAATAAGAGACATGCTCTAAATTAGTATGATCACCTTTAGGGATGCCCTACTGGTAAAAATGCAGATGTTTGTGATCAAAAAAACTCATATTCAATCTCACTAATTTATTCTTTAGGAGTAGCTTTTGGATTCCCTTACCCTTCCAAAAAAATTTATTATTATTATTATTATTATTATTATTATTATTATTATTATTATTATTATTATTATTATTATCTTTTACCTCTTAGAAATGGGCCTACTATTGAAATGAAGTGAACAAATTCATTCGCTCCACCACCTAGATTCAAATTGTCAGTCCTAGTTTAGTTGTCACAAATTCATTCGCTCCACCACCTAGATTCAAATTGCTTATTTATCATATTTATTGTTGTATGATTTATTCATGTGGTTTTAGTTTATTAGAGCAATTTTGATGTTGGGATAAAGTGAACAACTTATTATTATTATTATTATTATTATTATTATTATTATTATTATTATTATTATTATTATTATTATCATCGGTTGATTTCTGTTTGTTCGAATTGATTAATTTAGGTTATGAACTAAGTTACGTGATTACAATGGCGGATATATAGGATGAGAAATCGATTTTTTTTAATTATTATTTTCACTGCGATCAAATTAATTAGTTGAAAAGATATGTTGTTTTGGAGAAGGAATTTCGAGAAAAAAGAGAGCATTGAGTTGGATGTGAGAGGTGCTATCATGGAAGAAGCCCTCACCAAGTTGAAGAGGATTCTGGAAGGGGCTAAGGAACAATTTACCTCACAAGAATATATGACGCAACAAACGTATACTAATCATAAGGGTTAAGTATTATTACTTATGGAGCGAATTTTCGAGCTTCACATTTCGTATAATTTTTGAAAAATCTCGAATTTTGCACAAAGTTTCATTTTGATATGAAAATCCGGTTTGGGAAAACTGCTGCATGTAAAAGGTTAGTTATAGGTTGAGTAGAACTCTAGCAAGCAGAAAATTAAAAAGTTTTTAAAAAATAAACCAAAGCTGAGCTCCCAATCAATCATATTTGAGATACTTTCAATTCTGTTGTGTGTGATATTGAAATCCCTGACATTTGCTTACTGCAGGAACACGTGAATGATTGTTTCGCGAGACATACTCAACAAGGGCGCGGCCGAGAAGCTCAGCTGAGAGGCCACCTTTTTGCCGAGTTCTACTGGAGGAGGCTGTCGAAGCTGAAGCAAATGTGTGGTGGCCACTTCACTTCAAATGCTGGAGGGAATAGTAAGATTTTGATCATCTTCCTCACTTCACTCCATACTTATATTTAGAGTTGGTAAATACCAGCTTGGACCGATCCAAAAATAAAAATAAAAATTGGGACTCACTCGGATTCAAAACACATTTTTTTAGTGTTTTGGACGGTCCCAACTCGAAACAGGTTTGTTTTGACAACTCTAATTATATTGCTTCATAAAATGATTCACCGGCAGTGGCAGATCCAGTATGGGGCAAATTGTACCCCTAAAAAATAAAATTTAATAGTATTTATTATGCAGTGCACACAACCAAATGCCCAACTCATTTGTAGATTGTATTTTTGGTTGTTTGATATGTCAATTTGTATGTGTTGTGAGTAGGTTTAGTTTTTTTATTTTATATTGAATATAGAAATTACGAGTAATACACTAGATCAAAAAAGAAAAGGAATGACAAAAGAAACCAATCTTGGACAATTTATATTCACTAAAATAAAGTTTCGAATGAATTCATGTTCTTCACCAATAGATTGTGGAAATCCTTCTAATGCTAGCATCTCTCCTTCGAATGATCCCCCTCAAGCTCAAAAAAAATACTATAAATTTTGAGTGGTTCAAGTTCTAATAGTGTGTTGTTAGAGGAGAAAGAATTGGTTTGTGATGTCGAACACGGAAAAAAGAATAAGCATAACTGATTATCCGCCAACTCAGTAAGATTCGGTCATGAGATAACTATTTGTCACACCCTCAAATACAAAATTCTGGCCCCGCCACTACTTTTAGATTACTGATACGACACTGACAAAGGAAAAGGAGAACCAATTCCAGCAAAGGAAAAGCCACAGGAAACTCACCTGGATTGCCTCTTTAGGAAACAGCACCATCAAGGGAAACTTCGAAAAGAAGCCCATGGAGCTAGTCGACGCAACGTACCAGGTTTAACATAATTCGTGAATAAATACATACATTCCATCAACCAATCTAGGAGGATGGTAATAGAATAGTCTCTTTTATTAGGCTGCTATTCAACCATGCAGAAAGGCTGAGTTATGCAGAGATCAAGACACAGTTGAATTTGGGAGATGATTACTTGATCAGATCGCTGCATTCACTCACATGCGCTGAATACAAGATCCTAAACAAGGAGCCCAACACCAAATCCATCCCCGAAAACGATAGCTTCGAGGTCAATTCCGACTTCACAGACAAAATGAGAAGGATGAGGGTGAGCAGAGCAAACAAATTAATCTCTCATTTCTCAACACACTTTTTCTTTTTCTTTTTAAATTATTATTTTTATGTGCGTAAGATTTCTCTGCCTCCCGTCGGAAGAAGGTGATCGACAGCGTGGAGGTGCTTCGTGATCGACGCCGCGCATAATGAAGAGTCGCAAAGTGTTGGCCTATCAGCAGCTGATAGCTGAGTTTGTTGAACAACTGAGCACAACAAAAATGTAGATTAGTTTTGTCCTCGATTTTTTGGGATATGCATATTTTTTTATACACCTTTTTTTGACAGCTCAAATTTATTTCTCTTCATAATTATTTTAGCTATTTTACATTTGTATACAGAGAGTAAGATGACAGGTAAAATACAGTAAGAGAAGCATCTGTTTATTTACGACTGCACAGCATCCGAGTGCACCGCACATCCATCTTAACTAAATTTTAATTGTGATTAATAAATTTTAATTGGGAATTATAAAATCCTAATTATGATTGATGAAATTGAGATGGATGCACCATGCATCTGGATGTATAACAATAATATTTATTTTTTATTTTTGATACTTGTCTCCTATGAAAAACTTTTAAAATAGTCACTTTTAATAAAGAATGCATTTTCCTTTTTAGGCTTAACTTACGCAATTGGGTTGATGAATATTTTTATTATATGTTCTCTATCAAAAGAAATTCATAATGAATCTCTCCAGTTAATATTTAGAGTCACTTGTATTAAAAATCCTAATCCCAATCCCGACCAAAAATGGGCATATTTGTAAAGTTTAACGTGTAATTGGATGGTGGTCGTTATTTTAAAGCAATTAATTAATTCCACGGTCAGCTTATTTTTCTTTTTCTTTTTGAGAAAGAAATAATCAGCCTGTACAATATGCATAAGGAAAATCATACATATCATTACATCTTAAGAAACAATAGCAAAATAGTTTAAGCGATGAGCTGCCCGATTTGCCCACGACGATAATGAGAGATATCAAGAATCACGTGTTTCTGAGTTTCACCCTCTTTACGATGGCTCATAGTGGATACTATGCAAATGTCATCCTACCTTCTTAACCACTGAATTAATGTAATTTACCTCATCACATTATCATAAAACTTTAGTACAAGAGCTTTCTAGGGTAGAGCTTCCCTTTTGGGACAAGTATCACATGCTCGTTTACATGCAAGAACGCATTGAAAAGGCCGTCGTCAACCGAAAGCCAAGAAACAGAGAAAAGCTGGATAGGGCAGAATCATGACATGTAATTCACCCAAAAGCATCGGATCCACCCACCCTATTCCCTATGGGGTCAACTTCTTACGCGACCAATTTCTAGTAAGGAAATAATTCATTAGAAAACATCATGAAATAGTTTTTTGTTAGGAAATACACTCTATCAAATAAGTTCCTTTAGGAAATAGTTTAGTAAATCAGACATTAATAGGTGTAAATAACTTTTTATGAAAATAATTTACTTCTTCTAATTGAAATCGATTGACTTATTTCCACTGAAGACATTTGACCTTGAAAAGGTAGAACTCTTCCACTTTGATGAAATTTGAACTCAAATACTTTTTCTAAACAACTATCTTTAAAAGAAATTCCAACATTTTTGGATTTAAAAAGAAATAGAATATCAAGACATAAAATTTGCTTTCTTTTCACTAAAACTACCCTCTGAATGGAGGAGATGAAAATTTTACAAGCAGCAACTAAATACACATCAAAGAATTCGCAGAAAAAATGGATACAAACTTTGCCACAAATAAAAATGCTCCAACACAGCCAAATGGGATGCCAAACATGCCACAAAATCTTCACAAGGACTGGAAAAACAGCAGTGGACTCTCCTCCTGCATCCCATCAGAAGCTTCGAAGGCGTCTCATCTCATCTTTACACACCACCTGCACCAAGGATCGAACAATTACCACCAAGAAAGACCGGTTTTCTGTAAAAAGTAACACATCTCGGACGAAAGAAAAAAATATCTTCTAAATGCTAAGAAGATATGTTTAGTCCTTGAAAGATTTTAAAAGTGTTTCCTTCAACAATGAGAAAAACCAGAAGAATTATGAGACAGGGAAATACCTATATGTAATTCCTCGAGAATCAGCTCCACGGACATACACATATTAGCTCCATGAACATAAACATATACGCCCTTCGGGCATCACCTTCAAACTCATTCATCACCAACAAATATGACCAACTGCCATATTACTCTTCCCACCTGATTCAGCAACTTATTGTTCTTCACTAAATGAATAGAAAAGCAAATTCTGTAGGACATGAGCAGAAATTCTATGATCAATCCTGCAAACATCACACGACAATATAAAGAGTCAGGAAAAAAGGTTCATATTTAAATTCTCAAGGAATGGCCAACGGAGAATGGATAATTTACCAGAGGAAGCAGTCCAGATTCCTTAATCAGAATTTGCTCGAGATTGGCCATATCATCGGGCCAACTTTGTTATTATGAGAGCAAATCATCGAAAGTTGCAACTACAGGGGTATGTACCAACACTCCAACAACTTAAAACAATCCGATAGCCCTTTGTCAACCAAGCCTAAGGTCATTTCTTCAGTGATACGCTTCATTATGCAACACCTCTTTTATCAACATCATCAACCCGAGTTGAAGAAAAAAATTAAAAATTGAGGCCTTTATTATCATCCATAAGCATGCAATAAAGAATCAAAAGGCATTGCAAACTCAATATAACTGTACAGATTTACAAGGGTGACATATTATACTTGGAACTCATGATGCATTGCATATTATTTGGTGAGGAAGGAACCCAAAATTGGAATGATAATTACAAGCTGTTTAACGGCTGATGGCTTCCATTGCAATTCGTACAAGCTGCAATAAACCCTCGACATCTTGGAAGTTGTAATCAAGCGCATTTTTAAGTGAACGGATACCCTCTTTGTGGGTTTCTCCAAGTCTTGACGTAGCAGCTGTTAAAGCAATTCTCGATTTTCTCGAGGCTTCCATTGCAAAGGTAACATCCTGCGCCTACATAAAGCAACAGAGCAAAAATCCAAAACATTCAACAGCACAGACCAATTGTTGCCTTCTAAGACATGTGAAAAACTAAAAGATTGAAGCACATGAAATATCTATGTGCTACGAGAAGTGGAGTATCGGATCATATACTTACATAGTTGAGAACACGCAGAAGACCAGCACGGTTCCGTGAAGTGATAATATGGCTTCCAGAAACTTGAGGAGAGCTAACAACTTTGGCTGAGGCTGCCTTGTCTGCTGTTGCTTGGTGGTTCAAGTTGTCGACATCAGAGGCAGAGGAGGAAGGAGATTCACCTGAACGGGGATAATTAAGAAATACTTGAAATCAATGTTGCCGCACAAAATTAATATAAAATAATTACATGGAACCGTTACTAAAGCAGTCAAAGTTTTACCTCATAGATTTCACTTTATAGCAGCTGAATTGGTCATAATTACACCATATCAATTAATAGCAAAGGGTAGTTTACTTCATATGTTTATAGTTTAGCTATCCTCTTTGGACACAAGAGAGGTAGCCCTATAAATTTCTGATCTATCACACTTTTTTGATGTGATGATGCAACAATTCATAGCCCAGGCCCTACCATAAGCATGTTAAAGTTAACACCCCCATCGTAGTATTACCCAGTAACAGAAGGAGAACCGGCAGCAGATATGATTCTGATCTAAATGAAATTTTAAAGAATGCTGCATCTAAAATTTACCAGGGGCAGCAATTTGTAGAGCACTTTCCAACTCAGCCCGATCCCTGCTTGAATTGCTATGAGATATATAAACCACTCGCATGTAAGCGACCTCCATACATTTGTAGGCCAAAGCAGCAGCAGCCATGTCTTTTGACTTTTCATAGTCATGGGCACAAAACCTACAAAATTTAAACTATTCAACAAATAGAAATGGTGTCCTGTTGATCTGTGTCCAATGTCCATTTATGGATTAACCACTACTAGATGAAGGAGAGAAAAATACATATGCCATGGACCAGCTAGTGTAAAATTAACGTTTGACCTTCATTGTATTTGAAGAAAACCACTCATTTAAGATTTGGGAGTACCAAAATTCGTGAAAGCATATGAACAGGCAGAGCCGAGGCTGGTTGCAGATGGAGATTACAATAACTTACTCGCAGAGTTTTGCGGTGCTACTATATAATATATGCATTGAGTGCATCAGTTCATTATGCTTAGTGGCTTCACTAATTCCAGATTCACGCAAAGAGGCTCCATGGAGAAACTTGAGGGCAGCTTCAAAGTAAAGCCCAATACTGGTTCCAGAATTCTGCAAAAGGAATTCAGTTATGGAAATCGAGAAATGTGTAAATAAAAAGAATCCAGAACACGAAAATCTGCATCAACCAACCTTAAGACGATCAGCCATGTGTTTGAGGTCCTTCGCCTCTTTCAAAATGGTGCTAGCAGCATGACTGGAGGAGTCCCTTCGAACAGGACTTGGAGCGTCAACATCCCAAACTCTATGAGAATTTGGGGTCGGATGCCTCATAGGCTGACCATTCAAGTTCTCGGATTTATTTCTCTGATTTGAGGCCTTTAGTGCATCACCATTATCGGATGCATCAACAGCCAAACCTTTTGAACTACTTTCCTTCTGAGATCCAGAAACAGGAGCAGTGTCAGTCTGTATTCTTGCTAAGGGTGGAAGCGAGTGTGACTTTCCATTTCCACAGACTTCTGTCTGGTTGCTTTTCTTTGGTAATTTCTCGTTTCCATGCTCTTGTGGAAGATCGTGCTTCTTATCCTGACTTCTGATAGCATATTCTCCATCATGGCCAAATTTCTTTTGACTTGGTGCTTTAGAGCTCTCACTCGATGTGCCTCCAGCCGTATCTTTCTTGGAAATAAACTTCTCACCCTTTTTAGGAGTGCCGGATTTCTCATCGGACTTGTTTCTTCCTCTCTTTGACCTCTCCTCGTGCATTTGCACGTGATCTGAAGCATCATTTCTTGAATCAGAAGCCTTGATTTTAATCTTGTCTAAGTCAGAACCAGACGCACGAGCCTTATCTTTAGAATGTGAAGAGGAACCTTTTCCAGATTTCTTCGAGTGAACTCCACTCTGAGATTGGTCATTGTTTGTCTTTAATTCACCTTTGGATAGCTCAGAATAATGTTTTGTGCTAACATACTGATTACTATGACACAACTGATCAACATCATCGACACGATCATTGACGGCAAGAACTGCATCAGTTTTATCCAGTCCTGTTCGGTTGTTCCCTCCATCATCACTGCCTGAAAACCTTCCTGGGTTGGCAGCAGCAGAATCATGAAAATCAGTCCGTCCATCAAGGCTTTTCCTAGACAATGTGACCTTATCTGCATTAGGAAATCTCAGAGGGGACGAGGAAACTGATTCGACCGGGGAACCATTAACTTCCTGGCCGTTGGTTTTGGTTCTGTGTGATCCAGATACTTTGGAAGAGCTTGAATTGGCAGCAACCGAAGGATGTGCAGAAGCCATATCGCTTTTCAAATAATCTACCCCTGACTGCCGTTCATGAGCAGGCCTTCATGTTGGTCCTTCATACTTTTGCTTTTTCTGTCAGCTCCTACACTGGCTTTGCTTCCACTAATAGCTTTTCCTCCAGACATGGAAAGTCGAGCTTTCTTCTCTTTTCGGTGTTCACCTCCGCTCAGTTCTTCTACAAAATTGCCAGAGTGCAAGTAACGTTGTCCTGAATTAGAAACGGGCTCATTATGAGTCCTTGAACCATGATTCTCTTTCACTCTCCTCTTTCTAGAATCTTCATCATCATATTTTCCAGAACCGAGCAAACCATCAGCTGCAGGTGATGGAACTTGCATTTCTTCATTCATACTTGATACTACACTTTTCATGGCTTCACCACTAAAATCCTTATGGTTATTGTACTTGTCCCGATCATTACCATTATTTGACAGACTGGAAGAGCGATGACCTACTTTCATGGAAGCCCCGCCGTTGTCAGAAGTCCAATTTTCATCATCACAATGTAACTCCTCACTCTTCATTCTTTTAGAAGCTCTAGAGCCCTCCATATCAGACTCACGCTTGCTCTTTATCTTTACACTTGTACCTATGCAAGTCCATTCACAGATAAAAAATTAGGAAGTTCGGTAAAAGAGGCCCAAGGTCGAACTAAATATGACTCAAATGATATACCTTTATCAGAAGAGCCGGCTTGTGATGTTTTTTCAGCTTTAGCATCATTGCACTTCTCTAATGCTTGTCGCATATGCTGTCCAGATGCATCTACAGAAGGTGAGTTATTTGCGCTGTCCATTTTAGTTACTTTTCCTAACATACCGAGGTTCTTCTTCCGTGAGCTCGATGAGTTGGTGGGAACATCTATATCGGCTGAATTTGCAGCAACTGCAGACCCATGTTTCTTCTTCCCACTGATTGGTGCAATCGGTGCAGCAACGTCTTGGTGTTCTTGAGCCAAAGGCCTAGAATCAGCTGGGGTCCTCCCCACTGAAGCCATAACGGGATTATTGGGCTGAATGTCTTGACCCTCGGGAGGAGGGATGGGAACTGAAGCAACAGGATGGTAAAGCGCCCTAAGAGCATTAGTCGTCTCCTCCTCTGGGATGCTACAACGGTTCATCCCAGGCCTGTAGTAATTTGGAAAAACGTGAGTTTTCCACATTGAATAACTTCTACACATACACGGAGAGGCAGTAGTTGAAAATTTTGGATCAACTATAACACTGATAGTGATAATAAGACAGAACCTTTCCAAAGCAGCAGGTCATGTAACAAATATCGTAAACAAATGCATATTAAAGTGATAGAACTTACAGCCAGGTAAGCATCCTACAAAGCCACTTATCGGGAAGACTTTTAGGATTAGTACCAAGTGGAAGTAATCTCCATGTTTTACACTTATCGCATAAAACCCAATCTTCTTGGACCAGAGGAACCGTTCCAATTGGAGCTTCGGAACTCAGACCATTTTCAAAGGGAGGAGGAGCTGACCGAGAGACTGGTTTAGCATATTTCTCTAGTGGTTTTTCAGAATTTCTGCCTGTATGTTTTTCTCGAGACATGTTATGATCTTTACTTAAGTTTCTTTTACCAACAAGTTGATGATCTTTTAACCTCCCCGAGGATGTCATTTCCCCGGAAACTGATTCTTTGGCATCATCTTCAAATTCTACGTCTCCGAAGAAGTCCTTATACCGGTCCCCTGGTTTCTCAGGTGTACCGTTTTTAGATATGAGACTATTAGTATTAAAGCTCTTCCCACTTTTCGGAGCCAGAGAAGACTCAACCATTAACTCGTCTTTTGCCACGTATGAACCTTCAGAGCCTTTATTTTGAGCTTCCTTCCGTTTCCTCTTTCCCCCAGCTGATGATTTCTCAAGAGATGATTCCAGACCTTCCTCGTTAACCGATCCCCCTTTCTGAGTGACTAACTGTTTCAAGGGATCAGTGGGTTCAGCAGCGCTAAGAGCTTTTATTCCCTTGGAGGCATTAGACTCCGACTGGTCCAAAGCATGAGGCTTTTCTGCCTTGCATATGTCCTCCTGAGGGCAAGCTGCAAATGTACTGATGAGATTTCCTTCTTTACATTCAGTAGCCCTGCCTGATGAACCAGACCTCCCAGCCAAATTCTCAGTTCTGCTGGCATCTTGAGTTGGTGCCGCACTCTCCAAATGTTCCTTGTCAATGAACGGGGAGAAGGTTTCTCGCTTCATCCCATCTTTTGTAGCAAATTTTGCAGGGGACATATCCTTTGACGGATCGGCAACGATATGCTGACAACTCGATAGAAGTGGAAGTTTCATAGCATTAGAGACGAGCTCCTCATGCCCAAACGCATCACTAACATTTTCTTTTTCCTTCTTCAACGGAGAAGAGACTTTATTATCCACAAAAGCATTATTTTTCTGATATGGCAACTCTGTGAAGAAATCATCATCCTTATCAGATGACACGACCTTTTTCTGCTCAGTAACTTTGTGGTTGCTCCTACTACAAAGAGATCCGTTCCCAAACAACCCGGAGTTCTGGCTTCTTTTATCGAGTGCTTTAGTTTCACACTTACCCCGAAACTTCCTTTTTTCTGTAAGATGAATCAGATCCTCGGATAGAGGGGATAGAAGCAGTTCCTCAGAATAAGATGTCATAATCTGCTTGAGCACAGAAGCAATGGGAAGCTTAAAGATTTGTTCAGAAAAAAGAAAAGTCCAACAAAAAGTTCTCGTAAATGAATATCAACAACGAGCAACAACATTACCTGAAGAATACTGGTTGGTGATGCCTCCGGCACTCCCAAAAGTTTACCACATTGCCCTTCACTAGTTGTGGGACTGTCATCCATCGAAGAAGATGGTGAAACTTCAAGACCAAGTCCACTGTAGAGTTCAGCATTCTTCTGTGCTGACAAATTCTCGGAGCCAACTTTGATTCGGACCTTCAGCGTTCTCTGGTCATTCACGGAATATTTTTTTATTCCACTTTTTAAGCTTGATTCTTCGGCATGTTTAGATATTAAGTAGCCGTTGCCTTTCAAGGAACTTCCCACTGCTAAAGATTTTCCCGAAGCGGTATGGGGCCTTATTGATGGTGAAGCACTTGACGAAGCTAAAGAATTCTGCCTTTGATCCTAAATCGGATAGAATTCAATAACTCAAGTAAATTGATATCAAGTAACACTATACATGCTAGTTCTGCTTTTCAGAGGATGTAGCGGCCAGAAAAACATAAGTTGAAATACCTCTGTATGTGGCTTTCTTGGTGACTCATAGTTGTGACCCTCAGCTGGACTTTTTGTATGGGACCAAGATGGACTCCGCTGATAGGTAGGTAAAAATGAACCATAGCCACCAAATTTTGCCCCTATAAAGTATTTGATTAATACTTTACATTCTAAAACCACATCTACATGACCCTATGGTTACATAACTGGTTCTACTCTTTTCAACTTACCCAAATTCTCAGCTGAAACACCACCTTCAAAATCTTTCTGGAGGTGACCCAGAAACCTATGTACTTTTTCCTCCTATAAAAGGAACACAAAATTAGGAATGTAAAGTCAAATTCATTAATAAAGGAGAACAAGAATGAAAACCCATAAAGCAAGCTTCATAGCACCTAATTCACAACGATCATCAGCTCGCAAGGATGGAAGGAAACCAAAATTTAACACGCAGTCAATGTTTTTGTCGTCTTATAAACCAATTTCATCTCCCCTAACTAAACAGCAAGTCGGCTTAATTATTCCACAAGGGCAATATCTTCTATGACTATACATAAGCACATATGATATCGGTAATTAGTAGATAAAGTTCAGTAGCATCATTGATCCAACTACTCCACGAACTATAAATCCATCTACAGAATGAGGTAATAAACCCAAACAAAACGACACAGCTCATCGATGAGCACGATACACCAATTTACTGCTACTTCACCAACACTTTAAAACTAAAAACGAGATCAAAACAGCCATACTAAATAATTAAGAATTAACATAACATTACAAACTGAAGAGGCAATTCATACAGAAAATTAAATTAGGGTATTAAGTGAAGATCCTTACAATGTAAGAGAGAGCAATATCAGGGTCAATGTTGGAATCTTCTCCCTCCTCGTGATAACCAAGAGCCTCTCCTTCTTCAAGCTCAGGTTCTTCCATATCTAATCCCAAACCTATCGTCTTTCTACCATCTCTACTGCCCACAGATATCATCAAACAACAAATCGAAACGAAAAGGGAACCAAAATTACTAATAATAACAATAAAAACTCTCTAAAAATGAACTCTTTTCTTCCACCGTTTACTTTTCCGCCAAAAATCACGAAGGCGTATTTACAAAATTGAGAACCCAGAAAAACCCTTGAATGATTTTCCCTGATCAGACTTAAACTTCGATTTCCTCACCTAACAAAGAAAGAGAAAAAAAAAAGCTTATTTTGCTCAGCAATCTACCAATCTACACTCCGGAGAAAAAAATCGACAAATTATCAATTTATTGTGAATCTGAGAGCTAGCTTATTTCACATATCGTGGAAATTGGATCGTGTTATGCGATCTCTGAAGCTCAAAACGTTGAGCAGGAAAAAAGAAAGTAGAGAGAGAAAAACGTTTAGAGAGAGAGGAGAGAGAAAGGACTCTGGTTTCAGCAGCCGCGTTTGTTTCTATTACTATTTTGTTTTGAGTAAAAATAAAATTGGAAAAAATTTAGCTTTTAGAGAAAAACACGAATATTCTAAATTCTTTTATTTCATTTTTTCGGAAAATAACTATTTCTTACTTTTTTTCACTGCAGTGAATTTCTGTTTCGACCCAACTGCTGCTGTCCCTGAAGATAACCCAACGGAAAGCTACCACGAATTCTCAGGGCGCCTGTCGCAACGTTCCGACTTTGGATTTTTTTTTTTTTTTAACAAAACACCCCAAGGAGTGGGGACTTAAGATCCCCAACTTATATATAAATTAATCAAAAGAAAATCAAAAGATATTATAAAAAAAAAATATGTACATCATTTGTATAAAGTAAGTGGCCAAAAATACCAACTCTCAAAGGACAAAAGAAAATCAAAAGATATTATAAATCACTTGTATAAATAATCTAACAGACATGTGCAACATAATTCGGGGCGGGTTTATAACCAAATTATTTCGGTTTGGTTCGGATATCATTTCTAAAATTTCTATATGCGGACTCTGAAGTTGTGATAGTTAAGTCGATCCATCATGACTAGAGAAATGAACTAAATCTGGACAGAATCCATATCAAAACATGAAGTCAACAGGGCGATTGCCCTCTCTATGGATATATTTGACTCTAAGCAACAATCTGATCTTGATAATCGTGTGTCGTGTTGAATCTTATCCATATTGTCCAGAGATCAGAAGGGTGACAACAGTATTTGCATCAAGCTCAATCCAAATATGGGTGAAGAACATGGAAGAGACCAGAATGCCATGATAGACAACCTGAAGCTCGGCATCAAAGCTGGAGGTTGCCTAGAAGGGGGCAGAAGAACGTGGGGAGTTGCGTCTGTGAGTCGCGGACAAGACCTCCTCCTACTGCCATCATAAAGTGTCTATCAAATGAACCATCGATACTGAAATCACCCAAGGTGATAGGGTCAGTTGCCAACAAACCACCAGAGATTTTGGGAATCAGCTTCGGTTTAGATTTTCTTATCTTTTGGGAATTTATTATTAAAAAAAAGACACAAAAATGTCACACTATTATAAAAATTATCTTTATAAGATATAAATAAAGTGATAACTAAGTAAATCCTAAAATACTAGCTTTGTATCTTTCTATAAAAAGAGGCATTTGGCCTTTATAATAACATAGACTCAGTATTATCTCTTGTCATTCTCTTCTCTCTAGTTTATAGCATGCTATCAGCATGAGTTTCTAGTCAATTAAACTATATTGGATGTATACCCATCCTAGGATTATATTTTTCCTACAAGGTAATTTGTAATCTACTATATGCAAGTTTATGTTTATGGAACTCAAACCAATATGTTGTGCAGATTAGAGTTGGCAAAAATAATGGGTCAGGTCGGGTCTAAAAATTTTCAAGCCTATAAATATGAAGCTAGTCCAACCCCGAACATGCCTTTTTAACTCATTTAAAAAAAATTATAATATATAAAATTAATATTTTTAATTATAAAAAGATAAATAATTATCTAAAATAATTATTTAAGTCATAAAACTAGTAAATATAATTATATAAATATGTTTAATATTAAATAATTATAAAAGTTATTTATATAATTAAGACAACTAAACAACTAAATGAAAAGAAGAAGAAAATGTCATTATTTGGGATCGAACTTAGGTTTGATGGATGAGGACTTGAGAAGCATAAACACTTACCACTGCATTACAATAATTTCTTGGTTATACAATAATATAAAATTTAATTTATACATGCGGGCTTTTTGTCTGAAACCCCTAGACTTTTTAGGTCGGAAGCCAGATCGGCATGGGATCTTTTTCGGACGGACTTTTTAGACACGATTTTTTCCTGGCCTCTAAATTTTGAAACCAAACCAAGCCCAAACCTCATATATTTCGGACGGACCTCTTGGATCGGACCCATTTTACCAACTATAATGTAGATAATCTAAATAACATGGTTGCATTTGTTGAACTATTAAAATGAACTCATAGCTTTAATATACATAACATATTGATAATATCTTGTTTTTTGTTTTTGAAACTGACAAATTTGTACTTCAATTATCTAAATATTTGAAAATTTATTAATTTTTTAAGTATTATATATTGAAAGAAGGAGCAAATTACACATCTTCTATTATATGGAGAAATCAAACTTTTAACTATTAAATCTTTTGAACCAACTGTGGTCTTGCAATCAAATTGGGGGTCCACATTTTAAATTGATGTCATCTTTTTAATCTCTAAATTTAGTTTTGAGTATCTGCCCAATATGTAATGACTAATGAGTGTAAATGTGTTAGTATTGTAATTCTTGGCCGTGAGGGGCTAGAAATATCGGGGTTCTACAATTTTTTAGAAATAAATCCTTAAAATTTGACGTAATATTTATATTGTTGCTGCATGATTTGATCATGGATTCGAATACATCCATTGCATCAGTATGTTTTATAATTTTCTGAAGAAACATAAATTTATAATTCTTAATAATCTTGAAGATTATTAAAAATGAACGTTGAAGTTCTTGATGAAGTACAATAATATCCATCATAATTTTATTAAATATAATGTGTTAATGATGAATACATGAGCTAAAGTTAGTATTCCTGAAGAATATTAAAACATCAAAATTGCAGTTTTGTAAGCTTTTTTCGAGCATTTTTTATTATTCCTTCTTGAAAGTGCTTTATTCATTATAATTACATTGAATTAACTTTTTGCTCCCGAAATAGCACAAATAATTATTGAAGAATATTACATGCTCTTAAAGACAACTCATATTTTAGGTGATATATGTTTATCCTGACGGAAAAATATTATTTTTGTCATATTAACATTAATTTGCTCAATTCCTACTTGTGGACTAATATTGGAATGGATACGCAATATCTCATTATAACAATAAGAAGGATTGCTACAATTTCAAATAACAATATTCTTATTGTCGGCTCTGAAATAGCTTCATTGATCCTCCATATGAGTATCGAATTAATTATATATGATGTATTATTGTATCCAATAATCATACTGCAATGAATTTCATATTTAAGACCCAATTTACCTAAAACATGAATATTTAGAATCATCCCCTTTAAAATAATTGTGTGATGAAGTATCTTCAGAAGATGATTTCTTATTTTGTTAATTCTTTATCACCACTAATACGTACCTATAGAACTTTACGAAATAGTATGTGTATACTTCGTTAAATGACATATCTAGAGCCAATAATTGGGGATTAATTATCGATCAATATGTTGATTTTATATTCCAACTTAAATATTTTCAGCATTAAGGGAGAAACGAAATATGAATGACACAATGCTATGAAATTTTCAATGGATTAACTATTTAAATTTATTTATGCACTATGAACTTGAAGTTTAACAAGTTATTGATTGTCAAACAAGTGATCAAATCTCATATGCACATTGCACATGCACCTTAAATAATTAAAATCATTTGTGGACAAGATAAATTTGTTGATGCTCATCGACGTCAAGAGCGTGGAAGACTTATTACTTATTATGTTAAAGATAAAAATTTTGCGGAATACACAAATCAAATAGAGAAATTATATCACTCCAAAAACCTTTGGAATAAGATCGTCTTGAAGACAAGAATCCCAGTGCATTTTCACGTGCAGAAATAATTATAACACTGGGATTATAGAACGACCAGATCAAAATATAAAAGAAAATTATAAGATTTGATTTTATGAACTTTGTTACTACATGCGATATATGAGAAACGTATAATCACATTTGCCAATAATTTTTTTCAATCAACAAAAAGTTTGTTCAATTTGAAATTATAATCTAGATGTAAAAAACAAATGATAGTGGAGTATCGGAATTATTAGATAAAATAGAAAGAAACAATTGAGGTCGAACTTAACTTGCTAAATAAAAGTAAAGCATTTGGCTTCGCAGCACGTATGATGCCCCAGTAGGACACAAATGAGTGTTTGTATGAAAGAGAAATATAAACAATAAGGTGTTAAGAAATCAAACGAAGTTAGTAGCTCAAGGGTTTAAGTTGGGACCATAAATAAATTTTGATCGAACATGTTCTATCAGTAAAGATTGATATTATGTTCTGTTATTTAATATATATGGTAGTAATCAAGAACATAGAAATCCATTTAATGAGCATCATAATTATATTTGTATATATCATTGGATGCAGATATCTATATGAAAGTCTCTGAAAGCCTTAAGATTCCCAAAATAAATGAAAAATGAATTCACAACATGAATGATATTAAATTATAAATAGTTTGGTGGTACAACCAACTAAGTTAAAATCTTCCTTAAGTTGATACATGAATTATTGAAACTCGTGCATATAGGTGGAGTTTGAAATAAATGATTTGGATACAATTAATTATTATCTCGACCTGCAAATTGAGCATCTCTCATATGAGCATTTTTATGTCAGTCAACCTACTTGAATAAAGTTTATAGATACTTATGTGGTCAAATTGCATCCAATTACCACCCCGATGGTTGTTCGATCACTTGAAGTGGATAAGGATCCATTTAGACCTAAAGAAGATAATGACGATATGTTAGGAACATAAATTCTGTACTTGTGTGTCATTAGAGCACTACTTTATAGGTCTGATACATAATTTGAATTTAGCTTGCTAGAAAATTTTAATATTTTTCCAAGAAAGAGAATTTGGAATCGTATTAATCATATCCTTTGATATCTTCAAGGAAAATACGATATTGGTCTATTTTATGAAAGAAATCGAGATTCAGTATTAATGTCTACTTGATTTAGATTATTTATTTGATCCCCATTAGCGCTAAATCTCATACTAATTATATGTATTATAATATAAGATATATCCTCACTACCTCTATGAGGATAATATAGCGTGTGGTGCATAAATAAGTTATGGGTATGATATGGTGTAATGAAGCATATGTTACTTAAATATTGTTAGTCACATGAGCTCCAGAATAGTGATAGTGGTAATCTAGCAAATTCATTCACTAAATCCCTCCATGTATAAAATATATTCATGATATTGGAATGCAAATATCGCTATCTTGAGAGGGATCAACACCTTTTAATTATTCTGAAGATTAGATCTTGAAGGTCAAATGGTCCTGATAGCCGCATGGTTGTACTCATTTTCCTTTAATAAGTTTTTCACATGATTTTCTTGGTTAAGGTTTCTAACGAGATATCTAGTGCAACACATGAGCAAATGTGTGTTGTATACTCTTTTTTCTCTATTGAATATTTTTCACTATGTTTTTTCGTAGAGATTTTTAATGAGGCATGAACATCAAAACAATAATTTCCAATGAGGGTGTTATATCAAAACTATATCGCTTGTATCACAAACTTAAATGATGATACATCAAAGATTTGCTCAAGTTATAATTTGGCGGATTTATTTACAAGGCATTACCTACATCAACATTCATAAAGTTAGTACACACGATAGATATGCGGCGACTCAAAGATCTAAAATTATTATTAAGGGAGTATTTGTACTCTTTTTCCTTAGAACCAGGTATTCTCTCATGGAGTTTTTCGGCAAGGTTTTAACGTGACGATATTTTTTTCTCTTAGGGTTGTTCATTCAAGGAAGAGTGTTGTAAATAATATCTTTATAAGATTTACATAAAGTGATGATCAAGTAAACTCTTAAACACTAGCTTTGTATCTGCATATGAATCGAGGTCTTTGGTTCTCATAATAATACACATTCATTATTCTCTTGTTATTCTCTTCATTCTAGTTTTCATTCCTTATATAATTTTGTTTCTCGTGCATAAGTACTAGATTAAAGTAATTGGACCTTAGTGGATGTGTTGATTTACTGGTAGAATTGTTAATTTCTGAGACTAACGGTCTTAGGTACGAATATCGATCTTTAAAATTTCATTTATCCAACCAAAAAAATTATAGTTTGATATTTATTTAAATATTATGTGTTCGTATGATTTTTAATATTAACTATTTCTAAATTATACTCTTAAAATTTAAACTTTATTATATTATATCTTTTAGGATTAATTACATTTAATGGTCCAATCTTTGAGTCGAGTTTTAAAAATAACTTTACCTTTAAACAATCAAACAATAAATCATTATCTTTCAAAAAAAATTACAAATATGACATGGTGGTGGGCCTAATATGAGTAAACAAAGGTGTATGAGAGGATAATATATCTGATGTAAAACTTTTTAGGTTTATTTGCCTAAGTATAAAGTAAGTCAGTTTTAAATATGAGCCCTACTGACAGCTGAGTAACTTATCAGTTGTGACGTTATCTGATCTAACTCTTATGTAGAATATGGTGGTACTAGTTTTACTCGGTTTACTTATAAATTCTTTTAAGACTTAGAGGATCAGATCATGCGATTAGGCATTTTGAATACAGACCGTCTAGTTGATTCAGGAAAACTAAACGTATGTAGAATGATGTGTAAAGAATGCAAGAGTACATGAGATTTAACATGGTTTAGAGCAAAATCTCATACATCCACGAACCTGATAACATGTGAATTTTGAATTCCTCAACAATTCATTGGTTTAGACTTCAAATGGAAGTGTTTATAGATCTCAGGTTACTTAAAAATCTATAATTCTTAGGTTATGTGGCAAAGATCAATACATACTTATTAGCACTTTCAAACAACTAAGACTTCATTGTTTATTTACACTTAAAGTTCAACTAACCTTATGTTGAAATCAACGGTAATATATATATTTATTATATATGTGGTCAAGTTGTCAGGAAGCTACTTTGACCAAGATTTTGAGTGACGTAACGTTTAATTTTATGAAATTAAACGGCATAGGATCGATCTACGTTTTGAGTAGATGATCGTAGCGTATTCACATTCTCAAATCCGATTTCCGGTGAGTGAGAAATAATGGATCAAAGTTGGTCACTTAAACATGAAGTTATGTGCTTAAGGGGATAAGCATGGATTAATTAATCCTTATCCCACATTGATTAATGTACATACATTAATTGTCTATATAAGTGGTTCATTGAACACTTAGTATAATTGTGTGCACATGTGATGGGATGAAAAAGCCCACACGCGCGCCGCCGGGCCCGGGTTCGGGTTCGGGTTCGACCGCCCGGCCGATTCCGTTTCGTGGATCGTGTTTTGGGCTTGTTCGTGGGCTTGTTTCGTGGGCACGGTTTCGTGGCCCATTGCCGTATATTTTGGATCGATGTTTGATATCGAGCCCAGATGGAGTTGGTCCGGGCCCAACTCGTGTGGTGTCTGTTGGGCCCACTGCACCTGAAGAGACGTCCGGATCGTCGAATGAACACGACGCACGCGTTGTCCAGATTCATCGTGAATCGATAACGCCCGACATGATGGCTCTACGGAAGCGTGGGACGTTGTCTCCGAAACCGCGCGTAACCCTCTGCACTCAATGGGGACATAACCGTAACACGACTTCAATGCGGTGTTGACTCAGATGCTCCCATGAGGGACGGGCGCTTATAAATAGGACATGTCTCCCAAAGATTAGTCACCTCGCCAATCGCATTCCGGCATTCCAAAGCACTGCATACATAGTTCGTGTCCAGCTCATCCTCGCCTCCGTCCGGTTCACGGAGCTCGTTGGTTTCGGTCTTGCCACCTTCGAGACGCTGCCGTTTTATCTTTGGCGACGATACGCCAGAACCGAGAGCACTACCGGGGCATATCTCGTCTTGCGGAAAGAGGCCTCCTCGACTCGGCATTAGAATACGGTTATCTGTATTTTTATTCTGTTTCTCTTGTGTTTAAGTTCATTGTTAGTTTTGATCATCTCCTACATTTCTGTCACAAGTTGTAATACGCCCGGCAAGTTGTACTATTTGTACGCTTTTTCCAACACCTTACAAATAGTTTGGTTGGGTTAGGCGTTGGATTTTTCAAACTAACTTTGAGTGAACCTTTTACAAGTAAGAATATAAACTAAAAATGGGTTCACTTAGTTTGATATAAACAACCTAGTATATAGTAGGAAATAAAAGGTTAGAATCTCTATGTAGAACATTTGGGTAAATCTTTTTAGTTTCGAGTGTTCTTGAGCTATGAGCGTTGAATGTTTGATATTCTCTTGTGTGCTCTGATTGCTATATTTTTCATAAATTTTGTTTGAAGATAATGTCGATATTTATGGAGAAGAGATTTCAAACTAATCGTGGGAAGGTGCTTGTTTGAAATTCAAACTCTATTGTACTTTTGGAAGTAGATGTTGGACTTATTGCAGTGCGTCTTTTATAGTCTTTTGAAGTGTAGATTTAGATTGTTAAGGACGTTCCGACTTCTTGAACAACGTCCTTTATCGCATGGAGGGCAACTATTTAAGTCTTCAGATTGACTGTCTTCCTGAGAATTCTTATGACAACTTGATAGAAGTATTGATATGTTGTTCCTCAGCATATGTAATGTTAGACAAATATGGACTTTCAGGTCAATGTCTGACTGTGTCTTCTTGGTCTTCTGACTTTACTACTTGCTATAATTGATCTAATGATTTCGGATATAGCTTGAGTTCTGAGTCTGTTTTTTTAATTATGATTTCTGATGTTCAGGTTAACGTGACATCCCAATTCAGGTTCCTTCTCAACTGGATACATGTCAAAAGAAAAACAACACCCTAACAAATAAGTCGTTCAGACAACGTACATTAGATGCTTTTATCAAGAGGTATGGGTTTTGGATACTAACTCAAAATCTTTGTATACATGAGACACAGTTTTCAACCTTATAAAGATGAGATGGACCTCTCAAGTCCAACGTGGATATTTGACCGAGTTTAATGAAATTATGTGGAATCAATATTTCCTTTTCATCACTATCTCTATATTCGTTTTAAAGATAAATCTACACTTGATCATTCAAAATTGGATTCCAATTGATACTGAATATCCAACTCATCTTTCAGAGGATGAGATGATGTTTTATGCCATATTTGTGAAAAAAATTAGAAATTAATATTTTTTTCTATATATTTTAAATTATGTTTTTAGCGATTAATATTTTTTCTATATATTTTAAATATTATGTCATTTTTGCAACTCAATTTAAGGATCAGATTACCATTTCCGCATGATTTCATAAATTTGGACAAAGGTCCAACTCATTTTATAATGCCAAAAAATTGCCATGTGCCACATTTGTAATTTTTTCAAATATTCCTAATTCTCTCTTCTTTTTTTAATAATATAAAGGTCATGTCAGTTCTGTACCACAAAATATAATTAATCATAATTTTTACGCTCAATTACCACAATAAATTATTGAAATTATTTGACAACTAAACTAAATAGGGCATCAAGTCCATATATTTCAAGGTTGTTTATAATACTTGGAGTTTTAAATTTTATTTTGAATATTTAATTACCTATCTCGCCCCCTCTATATATAGAACTATCAATGATCTCATAAATATCTCAATATTGTCTTTTATTATTTTTATGTTTAGTTTTATTATAATATTTGTTTGTATTAATAATCACAAACAAAATGTACACATGGATTAAAAATACATTATAATTACCTAAAATTTATTCAATTGAGTAATATAATTTAGTCCAAACAGTTATTAAAATAATTATAACATGTTATTATCCGTAAGAAATATAAAATAAGCCTCAATTATTATATGTGCTATAGGTTATGAAATTAAATAAAAGCTCACAGTAAATAAATAATTATTGTTTTAATATAGTAATAGTTATACAAGAGTTCTCAGAAATAGGTGGAATTTCTTCGGCGTATTACAAACGGGCCCCAATTTTCTTTTGGTGGAAGGTAAGCTTGAAAATTGAAATATACAAGTGCCCTGAGAGTATTCTACAAATTTACTGAAATATCCTTGCATCCATGTGATCGTGGGGTAGCAACACTTAATTCACTAAATTGTAGGGTTTGATACATTTGAAAATAAACCAATTTAATATTTTGCAATTTTTATGTTTACATCTGATGAAATATTTGAACATAATTTAAATTCATGTGAACAACGGTACTTGAAAATTTAATGGACATTCTGAATCCATTCATATAAATTAAATTAAATTCGATTTACGATTTAGATTATTATATATACGATATGAGCGTGGTTTAAAAAAATTATATACTGAATTATTGATTTGGTTTTGGATTTGTGAAAAAGAAGTAGCAATTCGACCAAACATAACAAATGATTTTAAAATTATTTTTTAATATAATTGTAACAACATATATTTATAATTTTAAACGGATTTGGATAATTATGAGTATGACTACACATGAATTTGGGAAGGTATACACCTCATAGAAAAGTATAGTTTACTGAAAATATTTTTATATCTAAATATATGATCTCTTTAGTTTGGGTAATTAACTAGTACTACTTCACGAGACTGGTACAAGAACAAGTAGCACCAATTATTGTAACAACATATATTTATAATTTTAAATGGATTTGGATAATTATGAGTATGACTACAAAAGTTTGAGACGAGAATTGGTAGTAAAGTCAATTTTTAATCGGACTTTAGACAGTGCATGTAAATACATTCTACACGGGTACAGATGGTTGAAAATATATTTTATTTTTAAATATATTACCTTTTTAATTCCAAGGATTTACGAATATTATAAAACGAGATTGGTGTGGAAATGAGTAGTAAAATAACTTTCTAATCGAATTTAAGACATATATATATATATATATATATATATATATATATATATATATTCTAAACAGATTTCATTGATTCTATAGTATCAAATTTATACTTTAAAATTAATTTCTAATCTATTTGATAGTCACTTTTTCAATCGAAATTGGAAAAGGATACATGTACATATATTCTAGACTAAGTTCAGATGGTTGAAAATATCTTTATATTTAATATATATGACCTTAATTTGGGTATGTAGAGGTATTACTATACTGAACTGATATCTAACGTGAATAATAAAATTATTTTTCAATCGAATTTAAGGCATATACACACATTCTAAACAGATTCATAGATTGAATAATTTCAAATTTAGACTTGAGTTTAATTTCTTTTTTTTTTAGAGAAATATTTTAGTAAAAGTAGTCTTCACTTTTTGTATTTCAAGAAATATATTTTATTATTATCTTTTTAAATCTATCATTATCTATTTTTATTATCATTTTATCCAACCTTTAACACTTCTTCAATGAATCGTTGAAATATTTAATATTTATAAATTATAGTGTAAAGTAATCTTTTGTCGAAATTCAATGAATTATACCCTAGTATTTATATATTTAAAAATAGTTACAAATTCCTGGTTATTTCCAAACTTTTAGTGGTCGAAGCAATAAAATAAAGGACGGATTCCCCTGGTTATGCCCAAACTCGTGTTTGGCCTAAGCGATAAAGTAAGGTGCGAATTAATGATTTTATTTAATAAATACTCATCAATGATTTGCTTGCAAGATTGCAACTCTCTATGACTCTATTTGTGCACTATCACCGCATTAAGGCACCAGATATATTTTCTTATTCAAATATTAAATCTGAAGTCCTTGCATTTAATTAAGTTCCACCCAGTGGCGGATACAGGTAGGAGGGAGAAGGGGCTTAAGCCCCTATCAAGTTTTTTTTTTTTTTTATTATTACTGCAAATTTTTTTGAATTTGTCGAAAACTATCTTCAGCCCCTACTGAGTTGAAGATGTTGAAGAGCGAATTGGCGAAAAATCTAGGATGAGAAGGGGTTGAAATTTGCAAGAAAAATAGAAAGAGGGGGAAGAAAATGGTTGTCTGCGTAAAAATAGAGGTTGGAGAGAGATAAAGAAGATGAAAAAAGAAATAAAAGAATGTACAAAAAAGAAAAAAGTCAAAAAGTAACTTCCCTTCTACAAAAGAAAAAGTGTTATGCAATAAATAACGTTTCTATTAGTTTTGAAAAATGAAACAAACACAATTTATATTTTTGTCTTCTTGCTTTCAACAAAACACAAATCAAAGTCTTTGATCATCTTTTTTCTTCATTTTTTGTGAGTTATCTACTCTTTTTCTATTCCCTTTTTCTTTCAACTTATTTATATTTACATAGAAGTTGTTTGTTAATTGTTATACATTTACTTCTTAATTTATTATTTCTACTCATAAATCTCAATTGTTTATTATTTATTGGCATTTAGTTAATCTATTCTTTGAATTCTGCAGTGAATAATTTCATCTTAAAGCCTCAATTATTTACTATTTTATCATGAAAATAAATATGAATACCATGCTTTCAGTTTAGTTTAGTTAATTGTAAATTTAATTAGAGTTTGGAATTAGGGTTCTAATTGAATATTTTTTAGGTTATGATTTAAATTTATATTTTTTATGTTTTTAATTAAAGAGTTGCATTTGTTTATGTATAAGATGGAGCGTTTTTCAAAAAAAAAGCATAGGTGAGTCATCTTCTTCACCAAGTGAACCTATTGTTGAATCGTGGAGAATCAAATCCAAGTTGAATTAGATTTGAATGAGATTGTTGGTGATCCGGACTACGAAAACTAATAGAGGAGTTCGATATTCTTATTCGTGACCAAGACGGAGAGAGTCTTGATCAGGGTCATTACCAACCAGTTTGGCATTTGTATCGAAAAAGAAATATGGCATTCAAGATATTTGGTATCGAAGATTTATTTGGTTAGAGTACAGTGTATCAAAAGATGTTGTCTTTTGTTTCTGGTGCTATCTATTTAAACAATCAGATAAAAGATGTCGATACGTAGAAGATGCTTTTACAAAGACGGGCTGCAACAATTGGAAAAATGCATTAGAAAAGTTCAATCTTTTTTCAACGATTGGTAATGAGCCGATCTTGAAACGTTTTCAAGTGATGAGAACACGTAGAATTCTATTACCACCACTTTAATTTGATGTGTTGGACTATTTTTGATGTATCAAATATTTATAAATTTTTATTCTATGATTTTTCGTCAATATAAAAATAGAAAGCGCACCAATATTTTTTGCTGTGTCCGCCACTGGTTCCACCTGGAGGGAATACGTTATCATTAATTCAGAAAACATTAAAATATAAGCTATCTTTAATTAGGTACTGCATAACAAATGTAATCTTAATTATTGTCATCATTTCAAATAAAACACACATTTTATTTTATTTTCTATGAAATGACATATCCTTTTCTTCTTCTTTGATAGTTTACAGGATTATTAACTTACGTCATCTCTATTTTATTTTCAGTATGTATAATAATACATTTTGGTCTATTTTAATAGATATATATATATATATATATATATATATATATATATATATATATATAAATAATGAATCTTTATGTACTTTTATGCACCTACATTTTAAAGTAATAAAAATTATTTTATTGAGCTTAAATATTAAAAAAGGCTGTCAGACAAGTTGATGTCTATTTTGATCCTTATCTATATTCCCTTTTGACTTTTCAATTCAATTTCTTTTTTTTTTGTTTTAATATTGCAACCCACCGGAAACCAGAATACCGTCAGGTCCGACACCAATCATGGTATTGGATGGTAAACCTAAATTACCAAATACAATATATATCTAGGGGAAATGTCAATTTTTTTGTAAACTTTCAAATTTAGGAAACATTCTAATTTTGATACATTGTATTTTATTTTCAAATCTAAAACAATTCGATTCTTTTGTTACCAAATAAGTTGAACTAGCGGCCTTAATTCCACGAGAATTATGTAAGATACATAATATAATGATGTTTAGTTTTTTCTATATCATATCTAAACAATCCATGTGGAATTCAAATTTTAGTTGAATTTTTTGGTAGCAAGAAAAAAACTATTCTAAAGTTGAAAATAAAATGCATTTTATGTATCGATATGTCAAAGTCAAAATTATGTTTTAAATATGAAAATTGACGGCGAAAAAATGATTGATCCGTGGAACATGTGGTGAAATGTGTGCTGTATGCTGGAAAAATATTCATATAAGCATAAACAAAATAAAATAGCAAAGCAACACACAATATGGTTACATAATTCGGTAAACCACCTACATCTAGGGGGTCTCACCTAGGGAAATACTTCACTATCTCGAGATAAATTACAAATGACTTATACAATAAGACTTTCTCTTACTACACATATGAAACTTTCCAAATCTTCACCACTATGAAATTTGGATGTGTATACACCACATACAATCTAAATGTGAACATGATCTCCTAACCACTTAATCCCTCAATAAACAACCAAAAAACAAGAATATTACAACTCTTTTACAATTAATGATCAATAGTGTTTACCTCACAAATACTCTTCTACTATAACAAATACTGGAACAAATATCATAAACAATACTACTGATAGCACGTTCTGAAGGAACCTAGTAGGACAAAAATATTCTCTATACTACATTGTGTGAGACCAATTAAGCATGATTTCCTCCACCTTCTAAATGAAAGCACATCTTCTTATATAGTCTTCAAACCCTAAATCTTCTCTTGTACCAATCAATAATTTTCTTTTTTGAAAAAAATCTTTGACTTGTATAAAGACTTTCGTTATAGACAGAGTGCCCTTGTTGATTAGATCTTCATCTCATATATGGTAATTCATATCTCAACCCAATCTACAGTAAATATGATATCATAATTCATGGATCTCATTTCCTTGTATGAATTTATATTTTTGTACAAGAATCATTTTCAATAATAAAACTACCATATATATCAAACACCGTGCTCTTGGAACATTGGAAGACACATGTACATTTGTAAGCATAGTATAACAAAACCTTTGTCTATATAAATTGACAATCTTCTCCAACAGATGGAAATTTTAGGTGTAAAATTGTAATTTTCCATATACATATATAAATGCATTTACTTACTTTTTCCAATTTTTGTCAAGCTATAATCATAATAGCTATTTTTTAAAGATCATGTGACAACAAATTCAAGTTTGAAACATTTATTTTAATATTAACTATTCAACCACTAATCCAATATAATATATATGCATAGAGCTGCCCACGGTTCGGTTCGAACCGAGCGGTTTGATTACATTCTAGTTCGGTTCGGTTCGGTTCTAACCGGAAAAGAACCGTCCTTTTTTTTTTTGTTTTTTCGTTCGATTATGATTCATGCTTCGTTGATTATCGATACAAGTTTAATCTTAAGACAATTGAAACTTCAAAGTGTAAAATGTAAAAAAATACTTGAGAAAGTGAGAATGAGATTGTTTAATTTTTATTTTATTTATAAATCCTAAACCCTTGGATATCACAAATCGATTCCAAGGACCGAGCCTCGTTAAAACCTATGTGAGGAAAAAGAGTACTCGTCTAAGCATTTTCGAGACGACTACATGTTGTCAAAATCGAAATCGTCATCGAACTCATCCGTTTCTTCAGAGGCACCGGTGTCGGTTTCGGCTTCGGTGGTGCTGATTGGAGGATGCTCAAAGACATCATCCCATTTGTTCTCTTGCTCACGAGCCTCGGCTAGAGTGTAGTCCTTGACCATTTTTAATAATATTTCTTATATTCCAAAACATCTACATGCAATTCACTAAAATGACATCTTTATCTCTTTAAGCTCTATTATGTAATGTAGTTATTTTACTTATGTACTTCAATTCTTCATTATCATGTGACATTGTTTATTATTGTCATATATAATATTTGGTTTTTTAATTTAATATTTAATTTAGGTAGTTTAACTTTGAAATTTTCAATTTATAAGTTAAAAAACAAAATTTACTCATCATCTCCACGACACATTCACTCAAATAATTAGTATACAATTTACATTACAATTTACAAGTATAATATTGAAACATAAAATGAAATTAATTTTTTTTTTAAAAAATACACGGTTCCATACTGTTCTGGAACCGGAACCGAACCGCCGGTTCCCGGTTCCTAGATTTCGAAACAGGAACCGAACCGCCGATTCCACCGGTTCCTCGAAACGGTTCGGAACTGCCTGTTCCGGAACCGGTGGTTCCGGTTCAAAACCGGCGGTTCCGGTTCGGTTCCGATTCCGATTCCGATGGACACCTCTATATATGCATATAATTTTTTGACGTTACCAACTTAAAATGATACAAACTGACTTTGATCGGTATGAGTCGTGTACTTAAAAATTTGATTATCCGAAAATAGAGATAATTTATAGCAATTAAATTTTTTTGACTTTATCTATTTCTAAATTCACATGTCTTAGTATTGGTGTCTCTCTCATTCTCTCAATATAAATAGAGAGAAAGAGGTTCAAATAAAAATTATTTTTAACGTGAAAATTAAAAATCACATAAATTTGTCATGAACAAATGAATTCGTTATGAAAATTAATAAATTTATTGGAAAATACTAAATACAAAAATTCAAAATTTTCAACCAGGGGTTCGAATCCTATAAAAGACAAAAATTCTATTTTTTGGACTTTCCCAATAGATTCATCAACTTTCATTACGAATGCATCATTTTTTTTTTTCACGATAAAAATGGTTCTCACGTTGAATTCGAATTTTTGGATTCGGTAACTTTTCAATAAATTCATCAATTTTCATAACAAATTCATTTGGTTCTTAGTTTTTAGGATAAAAATGATTTTGATTTAAACCTAACTCTCTCTATATATTAATCTTAATGTGCTTACCTTTGTCAAAGTCGGGAGACTTTGACATATCAGAATTTTCTTTCTACTTCACTTTTAAATACAGATATACCTGTTTATGTATACATACGAAGAGAAACAATAAATTCATAATATTCCGCATTCATGGAAAAGCCAACGACTTTTGAATAAAAATGGATGAATTAGTATATACACTATACAGTCGAAATTGGATCCTGATCAGCAAGTTCTAACATCTTAAACTTGAACTCAACTATCTATTTTGTCATGTAAACTTAAATATAGTGTTACAAATAATTGTGATAAATAACTTAGTGTGCATTACTTTGTAACATTAATTTTTTTGTTACTATTAATTATGTTAATACCCATAGCTGTTATTCAGTTCATAGTACGTATTTGTCAAAATTAAATCTCATAACCTCTCGGTCACGATCACGAGACAACACTTTTTCATTTTCAATTTGAAGGACAAAACAATATTGAAAAATAGAAATAATTATTATATAGTTTCATATAAAAACATTTGAATAAATGTAAAGCTTGTGATTGTACATAAGTCATAAAAGTCGGGTCACACGTGTAATGTGTGTGAACGTATGAGCACATTTATGTACTGACATAATATGGATAACGCAACATCTGACTGTCAATAGTCATCATCAATTTTATTTTATTTTCATTTTTTTGTTAAATGTTGGTTAGATATTATATTCTATTTAGGAATTGTCGATATTTAAGATTGCATAAAATTATAATATGACGTAGAGGGTTCATTTAATTTTCTTAACTTAAAACTTGAATATAAATTCTGATATATGATTGTTTTGGTTAATGTAATTGTACAATAACTATGACTGGAAAATTATAATTTCAGACATTTCCTCGTGTATTTCTATTTTTTCTTTCTAACATTAGTTTGACCTTTAAATATTATTAATCAAGGTAAAATTTTGCTAATAAAATCATGACATTGTCTTATTTTGTAAATTCAACACATTGTTTAAAAAGTTCAACAATACTCTCACTGTTAACATCCCCATTCTTTAGGGTGAAAACATCATTTCAGTGGAAAAACGACATTGCATATATTGAACAATATTTTCTGAAAAATTTAGGAATGTTGAATTTGCAAAAAATAGTAGTATTATTGAAATGTTCAAATCTACAAAATAAGACAGAAATCATGACAAGCAACAAATAAAGTGCGAAGTCCGAGCACGATAGAACCAATCTTTGCTTCCCAAAACAAATCACACAAGCAGATGCTTGGTAGAATATAACATAGTTAGTAAGAGAATACGCTGCTTATTTATATTATACCTCCAAATTGCTTATGGCCAATTCACAGAATAACTAAACCATAGTCTAAATTGACGCTATCTTCCACTCCTTTTTTTTGGGTTGCTTTGCTTGTTGTGGTAGAAACAAAACATAATTCAATAAAGCAACCTACCATTAATCAATACATCCGGACAGACTGACATAGGTTTTGTCGTATCGTCACCTATGAAATAAAAAGACTATTTAACTTCGTTTCAAATTTACTAGCTCTTAATTAATTGAGTTAAATCGTGAGGTGGGATGGGCTGTATAACTTTATTAACCCTTTAGCTCTACAAAATTGTATAGATTTGTAGCCTATTTAATACGCGTCTCCTAAAAGAAAATATTCGTACACGATTGTTATCCAAACGCTCATAATCAATTATTGTTGCAGCTTCTCCTATTGTATTTTGTATTTTCATCCAATGGCCCCTCAATTCGTTTTTTTTTTTTTTTGAAGGGAGATGAGTCGAAGTTTATATATATAATCCAATTCTCTATAGAAGAAAGCATTTTGCTGTGTAAACACAGAAAACATTACACAACAAGAACCAAATCGATTTGTTGTTTTGTTTGTCTTTTATGTTGTTTATTCTTTTATTGTTACAGTATCCGATCAATGGGCAGGGCAGGGCAGGGCAGAGCCTCTGAGCAGGGGTTCTCACCGGGGGATCGGGCCAACTTCAGTCTCCGAAAACCTGCCTTAATGCCCCACGCTACTGAGCCCAGCAATATAACCATCTCGGAATTTCCTAAATACTGAGGCCTACATTTATGTGTCTTTCCAATGTGGTATCGCCGCAGCAGTTGATCATTAGTTTTTTGGAAAAAAGTTTGGTAATTTAACATGTATATATTGATTTTTCACATTTGATATAAAATAAGAACTCTTTCATATCTAAAATTATTCATGTTGTTAATCTTAACTTTATGTGTTTCGCACGTAGCATTTATTAGTATTTTATCAGATTTTATAATGCCCTAACTTTTTGTTCCTTAGTCCTTCAAATCAATATCTCTACGTTGAAGCCAAAATTATCATAATACATTCGAGCATAATTATCTATGTCAACGACCTATTCCATTTAAGTTTCCATTGGATTTTGATTCTGTTTCTTTCGAAGAAGCGAATATACTAGAATCGGAAATTATATATCAAACATAAAACATCAGAATGGTTGGATATGTGGAAAGTTGTAACCACAATAAATCAAGAGAAAATAATTTATAATCCTGCATATAATTCAATTTTCTGAGTGTAAGAAGAGTTGTTCACATCGACTAAAAGAACCACAAAGATCAACTTCTAGAATTTTCTGTATATAAGAAAGAGTTCTTCACATCAACAAAAAAGATTAATTTATAGGAGAAAAAGGAAAATCGTCAGAATAACATTTTCTGTATATAAGAAAGAGTTCTTTACATCAACAAAAAGATTAATTTATAGTAGAAAAAGGAAAATCATCAAAATAACAAAAGGTCGAGGTTCGATATACAGAAAGAGTTCTTTACATCAACAAAAAGATTAATTTATAGTAGAAAAAGGAAAATCGAGTTCTTTACATCAACAAAAAGATTAATTTATAGTAGAAAAAGGAAAATCATCAAAATAACAAAAGGTCGAGGTTCGATATACAGAAAGAGTTCTTTACATCAACAAAAAGATTAATTTATAGTAGAAAAAGGAAAATCATCAAAATAACAAAAGGTCGAGGTTCGATTGAAGTCATGTTCGGGAAAGGCGGCTAAACACCCGGCTGTGGGTCGTCAACAAGGTCCCCCTTACGGCGCATGCTGCTCTGCCAAGCCAGCAAATTATGTGTACAATACACAACCTCATAGAGGCCACGACCACAACGCCTTTTACCGGCTTCAGGCCTCTCCTTATTGCCATGAGTTCCAGCGACATTCGTCGCAACTCAATTGGGGCCAAGTTCAGCACGGGCCACCCCCTCGCCTTCCACGACTTCAACCTTCGATCCCGCCTTAATGCCCCTGTTTAGGTCACAGGCTCGCACCACTGAGCCCGGCAATCTCTTAACTTAGTATTTCTTATATAAAGAGGCTTATGTTTCTCTGTTTATACGATGTGGTACAATTGCTATTTTGGATTTGGACCAACAGAAATTGACGACATCTTCAATAATGTTTTTTTTGGTTGCTTTGCTGGTTGTGGAAAGTGGAAACAAAAGAATAACCCAATGGACTAACCTACATTAATCAATAAGCCCGCGCATATTTTATTTTATTTTTGGTTAGGTAAGAGAGATGAATTGAAGTTTATATTAAACAATGCATCGAAATAGATTGACACGTACCAATTTGATTGTTTCCTATTTAACCACAATAAAGCAAAAGGTCAAAGTTGGGTTGAATTTAAGAGAGTGAGATAGGAACGAGGTTTAAATTTCTTTATAGTAGATTATAACATCAAGTTATTTCTCTATGTAATAAAGCTTCTCTATACAAGAAAGTTTTTCTGTTCAAATTAGAGATCTACATAATAAGAACCAAATGGAGGTACATAAAACAAAATTAATCAATCTACCAAAATATCTGGTGGATTAACATGTGGGTATAATATTTTTATTCTATTATATCATCTAAATGAAACACTTATAAAAAAATCTTGAATTTTGCTTTCACCAATGAAATATTAGGATCGTGTAATTGAATTTATGTTTGTTTGATTCGTGTAGTGACTGTAGTCCATCAACTTTGTATGTTTTGATGACTGTATTTCAGTTGGTTGTAGGAATTGATTTCATCTTCCGTAGTTTTACTTTGCTTTACTTGTTATAGAAAAAAGGCAATTTCATGTTGGACAGAATATTGAATTCAATAACGCAACCTACAATTAATCAATGCTGACATAGGTAAATCTCATTGAGGCCAAGTCTGGTTTTAGCTACTCAACCTGTATAATATTATATTGTAGATTTTGAGTCCAGAAATAAAAGTTTGTCGATATTTCAGTAATATTGTGTACGTTTTGTTTGGAGTGTCTTCATGTGTCAACAATACTTTTGGAATTTTTGGTGATTGATTTTAATGTATTAAATATAGAATTTGGTATCCGAAGGATTATAGATTTCAACAAGCAAAAATATGTTCATTGTGGTTGCAAGTTTCATTCTATTTTTTTGGGGGGAGGCGTTTAGTTTTAAAAGGAATATAATAAAACTGTGGTTGCAGCTTATCTTAAATTCATCCCTTGTTTTAATTTTTCCATCTAGCCACTTCAATTTATTGTCCTTTTCTACTATGCAAATTCAGTTGCATTTTCTGTTGTTTCTTCAGCCAAGCACACAGGAGGACTACACAGCAACATGCCATGGTTCATGAATGTAAATATAATAATGTTTCCCAGTTAAAAACATTTGGATCTCACTCATAAATCATTTGAAAATCTAAAAAACTCAATACATTTTCGAATGAAAAATGAAATAACATAACAATTGAGAAAGGCCTATGCATCATTCCTCATCGTCAAGCAAGTCACTCAACTAGCAAAATCAACTTCATTTCGATATCACATTCTCATTGAACCCGATTTCAGGGGCACTCATCGTGCCTCGATAGATATCCAATAGCTCGGGAAATTCCTCCTCGTGATTAGCGATGCATCTCTTCAAGAAATTCGTCTCTGACATATGAAACAAGCTGGTGATCCTTATGGATTTCTTCATCAGCCCTCTTGCTTTGAGCATTCTCACAACGTTCCACCTCTGCTTCATTCTTCTATCACAGTTGTAATCAAGAATCGTGGGGCACTGAGCAACATCGCTAGGATTAAATCCCAATTCATTCACGAGAAAATCCATATTGGCTCTTATCTTTTTCTGGGATAGTTTCATACAAATTGGATGCCTTAAAAGTGCAGCAGTTAGGTCAGATTCGGACCAGCCGCACCTTCTATAAACATCCATTTTATGCTTGAGTTGACTCAGACATGCTACCGAACAGTTGGAGGCGCGGACGAACACAAATTTCGACTCGCGAAACCCCAATTCAACAGCCCGATCGACATAAGCGGAGAATTTCTCCTTTTTCAATATCATCATCGACGGCTTGTTCAACATCAACGGCGATTGAAGATTCAGCACCCTCTTTCCCTCAAAATCAAGATGTTTGAAGGAACCCTTCCGCCACCATGTGTGAACGCCATCGACTGGCGAGAAACACGGCGACGATGTTTTATCGGATGAACGATGCTCTTCAAGTAATTATACCATGGTGTGAAATAGTTTGTGAAGCTACCAGTAGCGTAAACGGATATTCGGAGAGCTTCGCGGTAAGAGCAACGGGAACGCCAATTGAGCGGAAGAATTCGAGCTTCGGCGATAGGGTTTTCTCGGCGCAGGATTGGAGAACGCCCGGCCATTTCGTGATGAGTCTGGAGATCTGAACCTTTGTGAATCCGTACCTTTTGAGTAGCTGCAGAACTGCGTCGGAATTCTCGCGCGAATTGATGCACAATTTCTTGGATACAGAGAAGGCGTCATTCAACGACAATCCGCACGACTTTGTGAGATAACTGATCGTGAAAGTAGCTTCGCCCCGCATTTGGTTATCCTTCAACTTCTTTTTGTGATAAAGCATCACCTGGATTTCAACGGGTCTTGGGAATTTCGGAGCGGAGCCAAATCCACCAAACTTGGAATCATAACTATCCGCAAACTATAACAAAACAATGAAAATTAGGTACAACTCTTCATACATATATTTATTTGGGAACCAATGAGGAACACCAAATAGAAGATTCATTAGAGTGAAATCTTTTTGTCATATAATAAACAAATCCATTTAAAACGTGGTGAGGCAGACTCAATATAGCCACAATCCCAAGTAAATGACGATATATGCAAAGCCAAAAACAACACAAACAATTAATGATGAAAGATGAAGAAAGAAAGAGGAAGGTGGACGAAGATACCATACTAAAGGATACCATACTATAATCACAAATAGAGATGAAAAACTTCGAGCTTGTTTTCTCAAGAAAAGGAAAAAAGAAGATAAAGCTCAAAATAATTTTTTTTGCCCCACAAAAATTCTACCTGTTCAGCACATTTCTGGACTGCCCTCTCCGGAAGTCCATCAGGAAGCTTCTCCGATGTCGCAACGGCAGCTAATGCTTCTGAGAGCTGTTCTATTGCAAATGCCCCACTTTTGACCAAGGATTCCTTCTTAGTGTCCCAAGCTTCTTTAATCTTCCTATTAGATAAAAAAAATCCTCAAGCTACATAATTTTTTTAAAAGAAGAAAGGAACAAGGGATATTTGTGGACAAAGAAGAGATACTTCAATTCATTAGTATAAAGAAACAAAAGAAGGTACCCGCTAAATCTCACTGAGACACAAATCTACAACCTAGAATTAATTGGATCACAGAACTGTTACCTAAGTACAGTTTTGAAGCCGGGCCTTCCGTATTTATCATCTGGAGGAAAGTAAGTGCCACCCATTAAAGGCCTTAGGTCAGGTGAAAGGAAGACGCTTAATGGCCAACCACCACCACCATACAACGCTTGCACATAAGTCATGTATAACTAGAAAAGTAGAGCGACATAAAGAACTATTGAAACAGAATCTTCGCCCCATAAAGGTACCGCACATAATACGTTTTAATTTATTTACAGAACATGCACAGACAAACCTATATAGTTTTACAAAACTAAAGGAAAATAACAGCAATGTAGGTCCACGCTATTGCTACCTCAGAAGCTGTAGTTATCGAGAGAGATGAAGCAAGATATTATACAATTCTATTCTTCAAACATTGATCGTTCACCAATAGTTTCTAAAGTGAAATGAAAAATTTGGCCCTCCTTAGTGCTTTAACTAAAAAAAGAAAAAGGGAACTAAGCATGTTGATGTTCTACAAGGTGGAAGATCACCCTCATTTACATATATGAATTCATAAAGACAAAGACACACAGAGATACATATATATATATATAAACACTGGTCAAGTCCACAATAAAGTCATCCGAATCGAAGAAACCAGCCAGAGATGAAGCAATACAAAGTCCGAGAGCAAATACCCCTATCCTGATTTGGTCATAAATCTTTACCTACCAAAAATTTTTAAGTATTTAGTGTATCATATCTTCTACTGTTCTACATGGCCAGTAAGAGATTAATATGTATCTTTGTACAGGGCTGCAAAACCTAGAGCAAAACAAATAGAGCAGATAATATTGCAGAATATTTTCACAATGAGTGGTCCTGAGCTAATTAACAATATCGATAATAATTTACCTTGATGTTAACATTATATACAAACCTGCTTCAAAAGCACCGTGGAAAGGGCATACACGATATTAAAACTACACATCCTCTAATCAACTATTAACATATTTCCTTAATAAATTATACGATGAGTAGGAAAACGAAGGCATAAAATTCCTACACAATAGCCAAAATCATGCTCCAAAACATTCGCAAGAAAAGATCAAGACCCAAACCGTACCGATAATTCTTTCCACGTCTTCTCAGCGGACTCTAATTTAGATATTAAATACGGTTCCTACATTTCCAACAACACACAACATCAGCAGCATAGCAACAGCCGCAATCTCAACAACAACAACAAAAAAGTACAGAAAATCCCCCAGTAGGCCCTTACTAGCTCTACCCCTGAGTTGAACCCTATCTTCTTCCCACTACCTAAGCTATCACCAGATTGTGCGAATTATTAACTAATTACCGCCGAGCACACTATTCTTCCCGAACGACATAGTCGCACTGGAGGCTGCACAAAGAACGCACGCTGCGGAACGCGACTCCCCGCTGGAAAATGCGCGGCGGCGGAGGATAATCGAGCGGCGAAGCTCGCCGTTAAACTGTTCATCGTGCTAGCGGCTGAGTTTGGGATTTTCGGATAAAACGCGAGAAAATCTCCAATCTTTTTATCTGGCCGCGCTTTCCGTACTATATTTTCAAGATTGAGAAGCGCGATTTTAGAATTAAGCAACGCAAATATGTGGCCTGAGAGGCGGGTCGGGTTATCTTTAAAGGGTAAAAGCCTGTGATCAAATTGCCGCCACATATCGTTAACTTCTTCTTTTTTATTTCTTTTCTTTCTCATTCTATATTTCTATTTCTTTTCTTTCTCATTCTACACGCAAATAAATCATTGCTAAAAAAATATTGAGACTAAAAACAAATAGACCATTCACATTAGAGACTATAGACATGTATTGGGCATAAAAACATATTGTATCCTAATTCAAAATTAAAAAAATAATTATGAGTAATTCTTTATTTGAATCTTCGTTATCGATGCTAGTGACCTATGCAAAATTTAAATGCGAAATCTGAAATCAACATCCTATAAATAGGGCTGTATACGAACCGAGCCGAGCCGAACATTGCCAAGCTCGAGCTCGGCTCGTTTAAATTTTATTAAACTCGAGTTGAATTGAAACTTTAAATTGTTTCGAGCTCGGTTCGTTATAAAATTTTTGAGCTCATGAGCTACTCGAATTCGGTTCGATAACTACTCGTTTATGAGATATATTCGAACTCGAGTTCAAACTCGAGCTCGAAGTCTGCTCGTGTTCGACTTTGCTCGTTTTCGAGCTCGAATTCGGTTTGATAATGTGTTATTCGAGATCGAACTCGAATTCGAGCTCGACTCAACTTAAAACACTATTTTATCATAATTCACTATATGATTCCATTACAAAGGATGCATAGTCAACTAATTAATCATAATCGAACAACAATTACAATAAGAAGTTTAACAAAATTCATTACCAAGTGAAATTTTCACAACTAGCAAAAGAAAAATATGTCTAATTCTAGCTAGTTTTAGATGAGATTCATATTAGAAAAAGATGTCTGATTCTAACTAGTTTTGGATATAGACTATATAATATTTAAAATTAATATACTATTTAATATCATTCGAATACATCTACTTCATTCATCTACTTACAAATTATTATTATTATTATATTTATCTCATAGAAATTAATTATGTAAGTTAGATGTTATTTATTTTAAAATTATAATTATAGAGATATAAATATAACTACGTAACTCATACTTGTATATTTATATATTATAATGATCTATATTGATATTTTTGTTCATAAGATAACTTAGTAGATCATATTATTTTTTTAATTTTCCAACTCAATATTTCATTTGATAATATACAATATCATTCTATTACATTTACTTTTCAAAATCTACGTATGAGTTATAAATTATAATTGTTTTATCTCATAGTTACTTAGTTATAAAGGTAGATGAACTTTATATTAGAATTATGAATTATTATTATATTTATCTCATAGTCAATTAGTTATGTAAGTTATTTGTAATTTATTTTTAGAATTTTAATTATAGAGATATAAATATAACTATAACTCAAGTATACTTGTATACTTATACATTATAATTATCTAAATCGATATTTTTGTTCATAAAATAACTTAATAAATCATGTTATTATTTTTTAGTTTTCCAAATCAATATCTCATTATATTAATTAATTTTTCATTTAATGATTTTATTTTATAACACACATGAAAATATATATTAAGGTTTGATTAAAATAATATATATATATATACTAAAACTGAATATACTATTCAATATCATTCAATTACATTTACTTTTCAAAAATATTATACTAGTATAAATAGGATAATTAGTTAATTAGTTATATAAGTTAGATGAAAATTTATACTAAAATATATATTTTGTAATTTATTATTTATTTTAATTATTTAAATATATAAATAATTTATTATCAATACTTCATATATATGCTTATTTGTTGCTAAATAATTACAATTAATGTAGTAGCCCGAAAATTTTATAGTAATTAATAAAGTTTAATTAAGCATTATTAAAGGTTTAAAAGCTATATAAGCTTTAAGAATTCGTAAAATTCGATATAGTGAAATATTAATCGGCATGAATTCAATTAATTTAAGATTTGAATATATGAGATTGGAAAATATAGAGATTTACTAGAAATGAGTTTATTTGTGATTAAATGTGAAATGTGTGTTTATTAATGCATGTTTGCATGAAAAATGCTATTAATTAGAAATTATGCTATGAAATGCATTAATTATTGTGTATGTTATTTTTCTTATAAAATGAGATAAAATATTATTTAGGATATTAAATGTCTTGAATAAATTTGTTTTATTAATAATTAGTGATAAAGAATTATTTTGCATAATTTTCGAAATTAAGAAACAATATTTTGGTTAATTGAATTTTAACATATGAATGGATTTAAATTATGCTATATGAATCTAAATTTAATTATGAATATAAGTTGTATTAGATTTTATAATTTAATTGAGATATAATCCTATTAATTAAGTTATACTAAAATTTGGAATTAGAAAATTTGGAGTGTAAATATAATATTTATTGAAATTAGTGTTTAATTTCCTTGAAATTTTAAATAAATGTACATTACATTTAAATTGAGCATCTAGAACTATAATATATGAAATATATCATCCTCAACCTTAAAACTCCTCCATTTTCGCATTCACACACTCACACACACACAAAAATTTTCTTTTCAATTTTAATCCATAATCAATGGTAGAATTAAGGGATAATCACTCCTAGCAAGGATCAAGCAAAGGAAATCGAGAATTAAAGGACGAAGAAGTGAACCCGTGAAATCAAACGTCACGAGGTGGGTAATGCATTCGAACTTTATTTTGAAGCTAAACACATGATATATTATGAACTTGATTTCTTGTGAAAACATTTGATCACCACATGATAATCATGCTAAATGTTTTACCACATTGTGGGTATGACGGCAATTACCTATCTCGCGGTAGGAAAATGTGAATCATCGCACGCAGGTAGATGGTCGTGAGCTTGCTCATGTAGGCCGCCATGGCATCTGGGAAGGAGGCCTACTTCCTTTACCGAACGACGAGATAGGGTATGACCGTGGTTGTGATCCTTCGGGACCAACTCGGGTATGTTATGCCGGTATGTTTAAAACAATTGTGGTGATATGTTATGAAGATAAATGTTTTTATGAACAAATAAACGTGGATTTCTAAAATCATTTGAAAGAAAAGTTTATTTGAACAAAGTTATAAGTTATGAATATTATGATAGCATTTACCCATCGAGTACTTCTAGTACTACACCGATAAGTGTTTTATCTTGCAGTTGAGCATGGAAGAGGTGTGGCTTCAAACCGAGCGAATAGCTATTTTGTTTTTCGATCGTGAACTATTGTGGTTGAGTGTCATGTCTTCACACATGACATTCATTAGTCTTCCATTGTTAACCTTGAAACGTGAAACCATACTTTTGATAACTTGTAAATATTTTGAAAACTCTCATGTATGTATTTCGAGGTTGTGTTCGTTTGTATGGTTGTTGGATATTTTTCGAGTGCGGTTGGCTTACTCTATTTACAAACGTTATATTGTCCGCTTGTTTCCAAAACCTATCTTCTAAATCACTCTTTATTGAAAGATTATCGTTAATTAAACCGATCACGACTTGATTATTTAGTTAATTAAGTAATTAAATAGTCGGGTCGTGAAGTGGTATCGAGCATTGTTTCGCTTTGATCCGTAAATTTTCTTTCTTCGAGCCAACCTCTTGTAAACCTTTGAGTCATTGGTAGAGGCTCGGTGTTCGATCCATCTCTTCACTCAACCGTAAAGTAAGTCGTAAGTGATGTGTATAATTGAATGAAAGGTGATTATGTTGAACATTCTTAGATGGTATGTGTGAAAATAAATGATATGTGATTATCTGTTTCTAATTAGTATAAAAGTTATATTTGACTATAGGATGGTACGGAGGAAGGTGTTGTTCGAAAGAATGTTGATAATAGGCCTTTGGATTAAGGCGTCGATAGTTTCTTTTCCTTTAGAATCGAGAGGAGCACAGACCGCTTGCTCTCAAACAGTTTATGATCTTGTGGAGATCGGTTTAAAGAGTGCGAGGATCGAGTTAGATGGACTTCTCGCATTGGTTAATGCTTTACCTCCTTCTTGGCGGGGATGGGCATCGAAATGGCTTTGAATTATGTACACATTGATATGGAGTGCATCATCGGTAATCTCGATCGATTCGTAGACCTTATAAAAGGCATTATCGAATAATAGGAGATCCCCGAGTTACCAGATCGTCCTTTTGATCAATTTATTCCAATAGATTCATCGATTCTAGATGATTTTCTTCATCCAAAATGGGAGAGATTAAACCTATGTTCCGTGAGGTTATCATTCCTAGTCCTCCTTCGAATCTTGTTCGGATAGCGATAGTTTTTTCCTCTTGGACCTCGGTGGACCCTAGATGATTTAGATCTGTTTGAACACCATTTGACCGAAAACTCCTTCACCACCTTTATCTCCTCTTCCCGAAATATCCTTAATCATGTCTCCCATCGAGGTAGCCTAGAATTTGAACAACCACTACCGTTGGCACTTCCTATTTGAGACCTCTAGTCACGGTGAAATGCCTCTTTATCCGATCCTTCCTTCTTTTGCCGGAGAGGCCGCCACTATCACCGATCATGCTCATACTCACAAGATAAAAAGGAAGAAGAGCCGAAGAGGAACCGTAAGAGACCACGAGGAAGACATAGATAGATAAGAGAAATATGTTCAAAGCTAGGTAGGATAGTTAGAATGGGAAGGCAGAACTACCAGCCAGTATCAGTGAAACTAACTTATTTTGTAAAAGTCCTCACTGAGGCAATTTTTGTAACCATAACATGCTACTTATTTTGTTGTTGTTTTTGTAAATTATAATATGTCGTATATCTTTGTTGTTTCTCATGTTGTTGGGTCCTTAAATCCTGTGATGATTGCGCTTTACTATAATTTGAAACCTTATTTCCTTGTTGTGATATCTTATCAATCTTTGTGATAATAATATTCTTCTTTTGGTATTAGTATGCCTCAAGAAGAAGAAATACAAGTTTGGAAGAAAGAGATAGTGAAGCAACACCTCGAACTTTCCAAATCGTGAACCCTCTCCACCAAATCGAAAAATTTCGAACTCTTTCTTCGTCAAAACCACCTAACTTCACGGGGAGTCGGTAGTCTGCCAAGTCAAGAGTGGGTAAGAACTATTGAGAGAATCTTTAAGTTCTTGGAATGTAACGATCAATAATGTTTCTTGTGCATAAATTTTTGATGAAAGGACTGGATTTACGGTGGGAGGCCAGAAAACCCTCACCCCGAGCAATTGGCGAACTTTACATGGGAACAATTCAAGGAAGAATCGTATGCTAAGTTCATTCCTCAAGCTATAAATGAAGGAAATTGAATTTATGAATTTGAAACAAGGTAATAGGAGTGTGGCGGAATACGATCGGGAATTTTGCACCTTATCCCGATATGCACCTTATAAAGTAAAGCAGATGAGAAGATGGTGAGATGTTTCGCTCGGATTACGACCGAAATCCGAATTATTTTAGCCGCTCAACCTCCCATGTCTTACGCAGAAACCCTTAACCGTCGTTGGACATGGAAATGGAGATTCGTTTGAAAAGCATCTTCTTGAGACTAATGTTGGCGTACAAGGAATTATATCAACAAAATCCTCCCAAATGGAACAAAATATAAAGGAAAAGAAAATGGGAGATGCGAGGAAATTCAAGCAAAAGACCGTTTCAAAGGCAAAGCTCCACGGTGTCGAGATCATTCCGATCACCGACCTCTTGGACAACCATTCTTTTCTCGAATCGATAAGATCACCTATGTGCCCTCAATGCAACCGTACACATTTCGGTTTATGTCGGAAGCGGGAGCAATACTTGCTATTCATGTGGGCGAGACGGTCACTTTTTACACTTTGTCCATACAGCATGAATGTGGCCGGGAGAGGAGAAAGAGGAAAATCTTCGCGACCCGTTCAGACTGTGAAAGCAATGACCGGATATCCACAACCACCTCGCTATCAACTTCCTCCACCACCAGTAATTGCAACTGCAGAGACTTCAGCTCAGCAGATGTCATCTCAATCTTTACAAGTCCAACCTCAACATCAGCATGCGTATGCTTTGAAGCAAAAGCAATCGGAAAAGAGTACGGGAAATCTAACAGGTATGGCCCAGTTAAAAGGTGTACATGTTATAGTTTTGTTTGATACGGGAGCATCGCATTCTTTCATTTCTACCGCATGCGTAGATAATCTTGAACTTCCCGTAGAATCATCTGAAGTAGGGTTCAAAGTACTTACTCCAATAGGTGGGCGACCGTTAGTTGATAAAGTATGTCCTAACTTAGAATTCGAGTTAGGATCACTTCAGTTAAAAGCTGAATCATTACGCCTCTTATGCATATGGGACGTAGATATTATCTTGGGTATGGATTGGTTAACGGAAAATTTCGCAACGATTCGTTGTGAACAACGAGAAATCGCATTTCAACCACCGGGAAAAGAACCCACGTGCTTTTATGGGATTGATGAGAGAAGAAGAAGGGTGCCTGTGATATCAGCTTTACAGGCAGAAAAGTTGATAAGATGTAACGAAAATCATGCCTATCTGATATGCCTAAGCAAGGAAGACAAGAAGGATAGGAAGATTGAGAATGTGCCGGTTGTTCGAGAATATCCAGACGTATTTCCAGAAAAATTACCCGGTATACCGCCGGATCGACAATTGGATTTCGCGATCGATCTTGAGCCAGGATCCGCGCCAATTTCCAAAGCACCGTATCGGATGGCTCCTAAAGAATTGCAAGAATTGAAAGTCCATTACAGAACTTTGGATTTAGGATTTATTCGACCAAGCGTCACACCAGGGAGCACCGGTGTTATTCGTCAAAAGAAGGACGGCACCTTAAGAATGTGTATCGACTATCGAGAATTGAATAAGGTGCCATTGAAGAATAAATATCCACTTCCTCGAATTGACGACTTGTTCGACCAATTGAAAGGAGCAAAGGTATTTTCGAAAATCGATCTAAGATCGGGTTATCACCAAGTGAAAATCAAACCTGAGGACATACCTAAAACCGCTTTTAGGACCCGATATGGACACTACGAATTTGTAGTGATGCCGTTTGGACTGACCAATGCTCCGGCTGTATTCATGGACCTCATGAACCGCGTATTCCATGAATATCTTGATAAATTCGTGTTAGTGTTCATCGATGATATTTTGATCTATTCAAAGAGCGAACAAGAACACGAAGCGCATTTGAGAACCGTATTGGAGAAATTAAGAATGCAACGATTATATGCTAAATTTAGCAAATGCGACTTCTGGCTAAAAGAAGTCAATTTCCTGGGGCATATAATTTCCGCTGAAGGAATCAAAGTGGATCCTGCCAAGGTCCAAGCGGTACAGGAGTGGAAGTCGCCTATGACTCCAAATGAGATTCGTAGTTTTCTGGGTTTAGCCGGGTACTATAGAAGATTTATCGAGGGATTTTCTAAAATTGCTAAACCAATGACGCTTAACTGCTGAAGAAAGGGATAAAATTTCAATGGACTCGAATGCGAAGACAGTTTCAAGAACTCAAAGAAAGATTGACCAACGCTCCTATCTTAACAATACCTGATCCAGAGAAAGACTATACCATATACACAGATGCGTCGAGAAATGGAATAGGATGCGTTTTAATGCAAGAAGGAAAGGTCGTCGCATACGCTTCCGACAGTTGAAGATTCATGAACATAACTATCCCACTCACGATTTGGAACTCGCAGCAGTGGTTCATGCTTTAAAAATATGGAGACATTATCTGTACGGATCGAGATGTGAGATTTTCACGGACCACAAAAGTTTGAAGTATTTCTTTGAACAAAAGACTTGAATATCGACAACGAAGATGGCTCGAATGGTCAAAGACTACGATTGTGAGATCAAGTATCATCCGGAAAAGCTAATGTCGTAGCGGACGCCCGAGTAGGAAAAGTCGGAGAAATTAGGAACTCTTTAACGGATCAAGGAGAATTATTAAAGAGCTCGAGAAAATGAAGCCGAAACCGTGTTACCTCCCGAAATATTGAGGAATTGTAGCGTCATTGATGGTACTTCCGGATTTGAGAACTCGACATCGAGCGCAAAGAAGAGATAAACAACTTGAAACTCTACGAGCAAAGATTCGAATGGGAAATTTTCCGAATATCATGAAGGCGGAGATAATGCGATTATGTTTGGTAATCGCATATACGCATTCTAACGATACTGAAATGAAAAATGAAATTATGAATGAAGCTCATAAGGTTCCATACGCTGCACATCCCTAAATGCGAAGATGTACGTGATCTTAAACAAAAGTTCATGTGGACGGGGATGAAGCAAGACATTGCCTCCCACGTCGAACGGTGTTTAGCGTGCCAACAAGTAAAAGCTTTACATCAAAGACCATACGGAAAGTTACTGACCTCTTGAAGTGCACGAATGGAAATGGGATCACATCGCTATGGATTTTGTAATTGGTTTACCCAAGTCTAGACGAGAAATACGGCCATATGGGTAATCATTGATCGATTAACCAAGAGCGCTCATTTCATTCCAATTCGATAACGTATGGAGCAGATAAGTTGGCACGATTTATGTTCGGAAATTGTTCGGCTACATGGAGTGCCGATCTCAATCACCTCGGATCGTGATGCCAAATTCACCTCTCGATTACGGACTACTTTTCAAAAGAATTGGGCACTCGGTTAAATTTTAGCACCGCTTTTCATCCCAGCATGCACGGTCGGGACCGAGAGAACAATTCAAACCCTCAAGATATGCTCGAACTGTGGTGCTTGATCGAGAGATCAATGGGAACAAGTCTTACCATTGATCGAATTCGCCACAACAACATTATCAAGCTACGATCGACACGGCACCTTATGAAGCACTTTATGGTAAAAGTGCGGATCACCTCTGTATTGGGACGAGGTAGGAGAACGGAAGATTCTTGCCCGAAGCGATTGAAGAAATGGTTCAAATTGTACGACAAATAAAACAAAGAATGAAAGAAGCTCAAGACCGAAAAAGTCCTATCTCGATCATCGCCGTATGAATTGAAGTTCAAATAGGGACAAGGTCTTTCTTAAAGTTTCCCAACTAAAGGAGTTCACCGTTTTGGAATAAAAAGGAAACTTAAACCCGCATTTCTTGGACCTTATGAGATATTGGAACGGATTGGGCTCAGAGCCTATAGGTTAGCGTTGCCTCCAAACCGCTAACGCATACATGACGTTTTCACGTATCTCGACTTAGAAAGTATGTATATGATCCACAACATATTCTTCATTATGATGAAATAGTCCCCAATGTCGACTTAAGTTATGAAGAAGGGCTTGAAAGCATTACGGACCGAAAAGAATGGAAATTAAGGAATAAAGTTATTCCTTTAGTGAAAGTTCAATGGAAACATCATGGTCCAGAAGAAGTTCGATTCTCGGTTTGAAAAATTACAATCGTTCGACCGACCGATGCACATCCCTAACACCAACACAATTTTATTCAGAGTTGTTTAGAATACTTAAACTCATCAAAGTCAAATCAATTCAATACTGGACTTGAGGCAAAATATTGAATAATATCTTACATATATTTAGTTCAACTTTCGAAATATGAAATGCAGATATGTAATTTTCTAAGTTAAAGCATAGCTATAGGTTAAGGGCAAGTCTATAGTGCGCTTGAGCGCAGTGTGAGAATTAATTTTACTGCTTTCATATGATACAAACCTTAATATTAAAATGAGTATCATCATTATTAAACTGCTTTCATGGAATAGTTTTACAAACAGTATATATATACACACATGTATCTATAGCTATTAATGAAAATGTAGTAGAATTAAATGGTGGGTCATGAGAGTAATAAATGAATATATTAATGGATAGTGGAAGTAAAATGATGAGTAATAAATAATTTTTTTTAAATAAGTATGTAGATTTAAGTTAAAAATTATGGAAATAATGTTTTTAAAAAAATAAATATTTTTATAAACGGATTAAAACATAATTAAATAAGTGTTTTTGGTGGACCGAAAGAGTATGTATTTATTTATTGTGAATCATTCAGGTTACTGTATTTCTTGACCATTCTACTATTAATTTCTTGAAATTAATTAAGACCATGGGATTTTTTCAATTTTAATATATTGAAATAATATATATTTATTGATTATATGTTTTAAAACTTAAATGAATTCTGGTAATTAGCGGATATTACTACACGAGAATAAGACGAGAATATAATTTTCTCTATTTTTAATTCTTTTGCTATTTATATTATTTCGTACAAGAATATACATTCTAGACGGATACAAACATTTATCGACATATCTATGTGAAATTCTGAAGCTCACATTATTTTTTTGGTGAGCCTTCACAATTAATAAAAAGTTTTGAAATAAATAGTAAATTCAAACTTAAATCGAAAGGATTACAAATTATTGAAATAAATATATATTTTATTAATTAGATCTTTTATAAATTTAAATGAATTTAGGTAATTAGTGGATACTATTATACGAAAATAAGATGAGAACATATAGTAAAACCAATTTTAATCCGATTTGGCACAGTTATATATGTATATAAATTCTAAACCGGTCAATACAATAAACAACACGTACTATGTGAATTGACAAGAATATAATTTTCTCTATTTCTAAGTCTTTTGCTATTTATATTATTTGGGTACAAGAATTTAAACTTCACCCGTCGAATTTATATTATTTATATTATGAGGGTACGAGAATTAATATATATTTTACTAATTAGATATTTTATAAATTTAAACGAACCCAGGTAATTAATGGATAATACTATACGAGAATGAGACGAGAACATATAGTAAAATCAATTTTTAATCTGATTTGTGACAGCTACATGTATATAAATTCTAAACATGTCAATACATTAAACGACACGTCTACTTAGTTTTAATTTTTACCTATCCATATTATTTTTATTATTAATAATTACTCTGTAATGTTCAAATCTTATTGAAACGAATAACTAATTATTGTATATTTATAAAATTAATCAATTTCGGGTAATTAATTAAATTTGGGACGAGTGCATGTATGTATATGCTAGACATGTTCTCTATTTTTTAATCTTTTGATATTTATATTATTTACTATTAATATTTATTCTCTAATGTTCAAGTCATTATTGAAATATATAATCAATTAATGTGACAACTTATATGTATAAATTTAAACATATTTGGGTAGTTAGCAGGCATTAACTATACGGGTTGAGATGAAAGCAGTAGTAAAAATATTTTTAATCAGGTTTGGGATATGTACGAGCATATAAATTCTAAAGGAATTTTAACATTAATCGACAAGCATGCGTAAAATTTTCTCTATTTTTTTATCTTTCGTTATTGATACTATTTATTATTAATGATTACTTTCGACATTTTTTATTTTTATCGAGACGAATAACCAATCACTATAACAAATTATATTTATAAATTTAAACAACTTCAGATAATTTATCGAATTTAAGACGGGTATGAATATATACGTTCTAAACAAAAATTATTAACATGTCTAAGAATATTTAATCTTCTACACGTAAATTACAATATAAAGTAATTTTTCATTAGAATTCGACGAAATATAACCTATATATATCACATTAGACATATTATCCTGATATAAAAAAATTTCATTTAATATACCAAATTCAAACGTATCGCCCTGATATAAGATTAATATAACATAATATATTTTCCGTCGAAATTCGACGGGTTACACACTAGTTTGTACCTAAATCAATAATCCTCTAACAACTTGATATTTGAGATATTGGACCCATTTCATGTCGGTCCAGTATTTTCCAAACATTTTGAATGTAAAACATAGTGTACACATAATCTTTTTCCCCCCCTTTTTGATTTGGAAAAGGAAAACGGTGAAGATTGAACCATGACCCTCTTTTGTACACATAAAAGAGACTTTGCAGCTTGGATGTATACGAAGTAACTACACATTATCATTTTAAATTATTCAAGGATGTAAATTTCCACCCAGTATCACATTTAGCAATATATTATAAAAAATTGTATAAAACTATCAGATGGATCAAGATCTGTTAAATGAGCCAAAATTCTTGATGCAAGTCCATATATATCGAATGGTATATCATAATTTTACTTATATTTTATATTATTTAGATCCGAACAATGATTCATCTACAAATCTTGACCCCTCGTACCATTTTACATGATACCCACCTTAGCAGTGACGGAGCTAGAAATATTTATCTGGGGGCCCGAATAATTATAATTTTAAAAATATAATTATAAATTATAATAATTCACTCTAGCACAAGGAGAATCGAGATGCCGTTATAGCCTAGGTTTTCGTCGATTGAGGAAGTCGAGTTACCGCTTTAAGCAATTTCAGTAATAGTTTAATATTTGAATTACATAATAACGTTAAAAAAAATAAAAAATATGATCATCTCATAGCATGAATTATAAGAGCAAATCTAATGTATAACGTCATTTTGATATGGATTTTACACCAAAATGATGTATTTTCGCACCCATGCGAAATTTGATATAAGTGAATAGCTTTACATAAAATATGTATGATGGTAATAAATTATGATGAAAACTACATAATATTAATATTTAGAATTTCAGTGTAGTTTAGAGTTTGACTAAAATGATATATTTTCGACATAAAGTTGGATAAAGAATGGTAAATTCTTTTATTAGACATTCCGATAAAAGAACTTGTGATAATAAAGATGTAATCAATACTTATATCTCTAAAATAATTCTCATATATTTAATTGATCTATCATCAGCAACATCTTTATGATTTAAAACAAAATTCCATTGGATTTTGATTCTGTTTCTTTTGAAGAAATGAATATACTAGAATCGTAAATTAATATATCAAACATAAAACAACTAGCATCAGAATGGTTTGATATGTGGAACGTTGTAACCACAATAAATCAAGAGAAAATAATTTATAATCCTTGCATATAATTCAATTTTCTTTGTGTAAGAAGAGTTGTTCACATGGACTAAAAGAACCACAAATATCAACTTCTAGAATTTTCTGTATAAAAGAAAACAAAAAGATTAATTTATAGTAGAAAAAGGAAAATCGTCAAAATAACAAAAGGTCGAGGTTCGATTGATGTCATGTTCGGAAACGGCGGTTAAACACCCGGCTGTGGGTCGTCAACAAGGCCACCCTTACGGCGCATGCTGCTCTGCCAAGCCAGCAAATTAAGTGTACAATACACAACCTCATAGAGGCCACAACCACAAAGCCTTTTACCGGCTTCAGGCCTATCCTTATTTCCATGAGTTCCAGCGACAATCGTCGCAACTCAGTTGGGGCCAAGTTCAGCACGGGCCCGATCGGGCCGCCCCTCGTGTTCACGACTTCAACCTTCGATCCCGCCTTAATGCGCCTGTTTAGGTCACAGGCTCGCACCACTGAGCACGACAATCTCATAACTTCGTAGTTTCTTATATAAAGAGGCTTACGTTTCTCTGTTTATACGATGTGGTACATTGCTATGTTGGATTTGGGCCAACAGAAATTGACGACATCTTCAATAATGTTTTTTTGGTTGCTTTGCTGGTTGTGGAAAAGTGGAAACAAAAGAATAACCCAATGGACTAACCTACCATTAATCAATAAGCCCGCGCACATTTTATTTTATTTTTGGTTAGGGAAGAGAGATGAATTGAAGTTTATACTAAACAATGCATCGAAATAGATTGACACGTACCAATTTGATTGTTTCCTACTTAACCACAATAAAGCAAAAGTTCAAAGTTGGGTTGAATTTAAGAGACTGAGATAGGAACGAGTCCGACCCTACCCGCCGAGGTAGCATTTTCTCAAATAAAGAGGTTTACATTTCTTTATAGTAGATTAGAACAAGAAGTTATTTCTCTATGTAATAAAGCTCCTCTATACAAGAAGGTTTTTCTATTCAAATTAGAGATCTACACAATACGAACCAAATGGAGGTACATAAAACAAAATTAATCAATCTACCAAAATATCTGGTGGATTAACATGTGGGTATAATATTTTTATTCTATTATATCATCTAAATGAAACACTTATAAAAAAATCATGAATTTTGCTTTACCAATGAAATATTAGGATCGTGTAATTGAATTTATGTTTGTTTGATTCGTGTAGTGACTGTAGTCCATCAACTTTGTATGTTTTGATGACTGTATTTCAGTTGGTTGTAGGAATTGATTTCATCTTCCGTAGTTTTACTTTGCTTTACTTGTTAAAGAAAAATGGCAATTTCATGTTGGACAAAATATTGAGTTCAATAACGCAACCTACAATTAATCAATGCTGACATAGGTAAATCTCATTGAGGCCAAGTCTGGTTTTAGCTACTCAACCTGTATAACATTATATTGTAGATTTCGAGTCCAGAAATAAAAGGTTGTCAATATTTCAGTAATACTGTGTAGGTTTTGTTTGGAGTGTCTTCATGTGTCGGCAATACTTTTGGAATTTTTGGTGATTGATTTTAATTTATTAAATATAGAATTTGGATCCGAAGGATTATAGATTTCAACAAGCAAAAATATGAGATAGATTAACCCATATGAGTATATGGGACTGTTCATTGTGGTTGCAAGTTTCATTCTTTTTTTTTTTTTTTGTGAGGGGAGTTAGTTTTAAAAGGAATATAATAAAACTGTGATTGCAGCTTATCTTAAATTCATCCCTTGTTTTAATTTTTATTTTTAATTTTTCCATCCATTTAGCCACTTCAATTTATTGTCCTTTTCTACTATGCAAATTCAACTGCATTTTCTGTTGTTTCTTCAGCCAAGCACAGAACAGGAGGACTAAGCAACATGCCATGGTTCATGAATGTAAATATAATAATATTTCCCCGTTAAAAACATTAGGATCTCACTCATAAATCATTTGAAAATCTAAAAAACTCAATCCATTTTCCAATGAAAAATGAAATAACATAACAATTGAGAAAGGCCTATGCATCATTCTTCATCGTCAAGCAAGTCACTCAACTAGCAAAATCAACTTCATTTTGATATCACATTCTCATTGAACCCGTCGATTTCAGGGGCACTCATCGTGCCTCGATAGATATCCAACAGCTCGGTAAATTCCTCCTCGTGATCAGCGATGTATCTCTTCAAGAAATTCATCTCTGAAATATGAAACAAGCTGGTGATCCTTATGGATTTCTTCATCAGCCCTCTTGCTTTGAGCATTCTCACAACATTCCACCTCGCTTCATTCTTCTATAGCGCTTGTAATCAAGAATCGCAGGCAGCGAGCAACATCGCTAGGATTAAATCCCAATTCATTCACGAGAAAATCCATATTGGCTCTCATCTTTTATGGGATAGTTTCATACAAATTGGATGCCTTAAAAGTGCAGAGTTAGGTCGATTCGGACCAGCCGCACCTTCTATAAACATCCATTTTATGCTTGAGTTGACTCGGACATGCTACCGAACAGTTGGAGGCGGAAGAACACAAATTTCGTCTCGCGAAACCCCAATTCAAAGAACACGATCGACATAAGCGGAGAATTTCTCCTTTTCAATATCATCATCGACGGCTTGTTCAACATCAACGAAGCGATTGAAGATTCAGTACCCTCTTTCCTCAAAATCAAGATGTTTGAAGGAACCCTTCCGCCGACCATGTGTGAACGCCATTGGAATGTTGAGAAACACGGCGACGATGTTTTATCGGATGAACGATGCTCTTCAAGTAATTATACCATGGTGTGAAATAGTTTGCGGCTACGCCGCGGCGTAAACGGATATTCGGAGAGCTTCTGCGGTAAGGCGATGGCTGAACACCGATTGAGCGAAGAATTCGAGCTTTGCGATAGGGTTTTCTCGACGCAGATTGGAGAACGCCCGCCATTTCGTGACGAGTGCGGAGATCGAACCTTTGTGAATCCTACCTTTTGAGTAGGCTAGAGCTGCGCGTCGAATTCTCGCGATTTGATGCACAATTTCTTAGATACCGAGAACGCGTCATTCAACGACAATCCGCACGACTTTGTGAGATAGCGATCGTGAAAGTCGCATTGCCGCCGCTAAAATCGAAGGTAATTTTCGAGAGGAGAAATGCGCTAGAAATTTTGGGGCGATCAAAATGGCGAACCCTAATCATTGAAATATGTTTTTTCTTTGTTATAGATTAGTGCATACGTTTGATTCGATTCATTGAAATATGTTGTTGTATAACCATGGGAACTAAAGAATTTAATTAGCTTTCTTCTATGCCGAACATAAATAAAAATCTTGCAACATGTGAATAACCTCAAAAAAATAAAATTGATCAAATAACTATTTCGATTAGTAATAAGTGATTGACTTTTAATTATATTTTTATTAAATTAGTTCTCTTTGGTTTTAAATTTATTAAAAGAAAACAAGGAATAAAAAATGAGAAAATTTTGTTACATTTTAGTGTCCTAGACTTTTTATCTCATATTTTTAAAGGGAAAAAAATCTAATACATAGGAAAATATTAACACATTAGTATCTCATAGCAATATTATGAATTGAACCTGAAAATGAGCAACTTGGAAAAACCATTTTGAAAAATACATCCACCCAATAAAACTCGTGAAAAAGCGAAAAAATAGTAAAATATATGTTTTCCACTATTGTTCCGTTAAATAGTACACACCCTTATAATAACATAATGAATAGATGTAGATTTATTTACTTCTTGATAAAATCAGTTGTTCATAAAATGATGAATATTTAAAATAAATATTAATTAAAATCATTACTTAGATTTGATTAAATTCATGAAATTTGAAATATTTTAGTAACTAAGCTCAATTCGATAAAGCGACACGCCTTTCAAGTTTCAACCCACAATGTGTGAAAAAATTAGGTTACCGGATTTATAGGTGTAGTGGAATCTTCTTAAATTAATACTCGATGAGTTAATAATTTTTGAGCTAATAATTTTCTACAATCGATTTGAGATAATTATGTAAATAAATAAGATAAAGATTTTCAAAAGACCCTTATATAAATCTATGGTTCCATCGATATCATAAATCAATAATCTTCTAAAATTACAAAATGTCTATTATAGTAAAATATAAATTTATTGCTGTTTGTTTTCTATTGAAATTTAAATAAACATAATTTTTATCTCTAACTTTTCTCATAGCACCAAAAAGTCCATGTGTGGTGTTCTCGAATTGCTAAAAAATTATAATAAAATTGTGATTGCGACTTATCTCAAATTCATCCCATGTTTTAATTTTAATTTTAATTTTCCATCCATTTATTTAGCCACTTCAATTTATTGTCCTTTTCTACTATGCAAATTCAACTGCATTTTCTGTTGTTTCTTCAGCCAAGCACAGAACAGGAGGACTAAGCAACATGCCATGGTTCATGAATGTAAATATAATAATATTTCCCCGTTAAAAACATTAGGATCTCACTCATAAATCATTTGAAAATCTAAAACTCAATCCATTTTCCAATGAAAATGAAATAACATAACAATTGAGAAAGGCTATGCATCATTCTTCATCGTCAAGCAAGTCACTCAACTAGCAAAATCAACTTCATTTTGATATCACATTCTCATTGAACCCGTCGATTTCAGGGGCACTCATCGTGCCTCGATAGATATCCAACAGCTCGGTAAATTCCTCCTCGTGATCGTGATGTATCTTTTCAAGAAATTCATCTCGAAATATGAAACAAGCTGGTGATCCTTATGGATTTCTTCATCAGCCCTCTTGCTTTGAGCATTCTCACAACATTCCACCTCTGCTTCATTCTTCTATAGCAGTTGTAATCAAGAATCGCAGGGCACTGAGCAACATCGCTAGGATTAAATCCCAATTCATTCACGAGAAAATCCATATTGGCTCTCATCTTTTTATGGGATAGTTTCATACAAATTGGATGCCTTAAAAGTGCAGCAGTTAGGTCAGATTCGGACCAGCCGCACCTTCTATAAACATCCATTTTATGCTTCAGAGTTGACTCAGACATGCTACCGAACAGTTGGAGGGCGCGGAAGAACACAAATTTCGTCTCGCGAAACCCCAATTCAGCAGCACGATCGACATAAGCGGAGAATTTCTCCTTTTTCAATATCATCATCGACGGCTTGTTCAACATCAACGAAGCGATTGAAGATTCAGGTACCCCTCTTTCCCTCAAAATCAAGATGTTTGAAGGAACCCTTTCCGGCCAGCCATGTGTGAACGCCATTGGAATGCTGAGAAACACGGCGACGATGTTTTTATCGGACTGAACGATGCTCTTCAAGTAATTATACCATGGTGTGAAATAGTTTATGGCTACGCGCAGTAAACGGATATTCGGAGAGCTTGCGGTAAGACGACAGAGGAACACCGATTGAGCGAAGAATTCGAGCTTTGCGATAGGGTTTTCTCGACGAGGATTGGAGAACGCCCGCCATTTCGTGACGAGTCCGGAGATCGAACCTTTGTGAATCCGCACTTTTGAGTAGGCTGAATCTGCGTCGAATTCTCGCGATTTGATGCACAATTTCTTAGATACCGAGAAGGCGTCTATTCAACGACAATCCGCACGACTTTGTGAGATAAGCGATCGTGAAAGTCGCATTGCCGCCGCTAAAATCTGAAGGTAATTTTCGAGAGGAGAAATGCGCTAGAAATTTTGGGGCGACGAAAATGGCCGGAACCCTAATCAACCTGCTGTTATAGATTAGTGCATACGTTTGATTCAGTTCATTGAAATATGTTGTTGTATAACCATGGGAACTAAAGAATTTAATTAGCTTTCTTCTATGCCGAACATAAATAAAAATACTGCAACATGTGAATAACCTCAAAAAAAATAAAAATTGATCAAATAACTATTTCAGTTAGTAATAAGCTGATTGACTTTTAATTATATTTTTATTAAATTCGTTCTCTTTGGTTTTAAATTTATTAAAAGAAAACAAGGAATAAAAAAATGAGAAAATTTTGTTACATTTTAGTGTCCTAGACTTTTTATCTCATATTTTTTAAAGGGAAAAAAAATCTAATACATAGGAAAATATTAACACATTAGTATCTCATAGCAATATTATGAATTGGATTTGAAAATGAGCGACTTGGAAAAACCATTTTGAAAAATACATCCACCCAATAAAACTCGTGAAAAAGCGAAAAATAGTAAAATATATGTTTTCCACTATTGTTCCGTTAAATAGTACACACCCTTATAATAACATAATGAATAGATGTAGATTTATTTACTTCTTGATAAAATCAGTTGTTCATAAAATGATGAATATTTAAAATAAATATTAATTAAAATCATTACTTAGATTTGATTAAATTCATGAAATTTGAAATATTTTAGTAACTAAGCTCAATTCGATAAAGCGACACGCCTTTCAAGTTTCAACCCACAATGTGTGAAAAAATTAGGTTACCGGATTTATAGGTGTAGTGGAATCTTCTTAAATTAATACTCGATGAGTTAATAATTTTTTGAGCTAATAATTTTCTACAATCCCGATTTGAGATAATTATGTAAATAAATAAGATAAAGATTTTCAAAAGACCCTTATATAAATCTATGGTTCCATCGATATCATAAATCAATAATCTTCTAAAATTACAAAATGTCTATTATAGTAAAATATAAATTTATTGTTGTTTGTTTTCTATTGAAATTTAAATAAACATAATTTTTATCTCTAACTTTTCTCATAGCACCAAAAGTCCATGTGTGGTGTTCTCGAATTGCTAAAAAAATTATAATAAAATTGTGATTGCACTTATCTCAAATTCATCCCATGTTTTAATTTTAATTTTAATTTTTCCATCCATTTATTTAGCCACTTCAATTTATTGTCCTTTTCTACTATGCAAATTAACTGCATTTTTCATTGTTTCTTCACCAAGCACGTAAGCAGGAGGACTAAGCAACATGCCATGGTTCATGAATGTAAATATAATAATATTTCCCCGTTAAAAACATTAGGATCTCACTCATAAATCATTTGAAAATCTAAAAAACTCAATCCATTTTCCAATGAAAAATGAAATAACATAACAATTGAGAAAGGCCTATGCATCATTCTTCATCGTCAAGCAAGTCACTCAACTAGCAAAATCAACTTCATTTTGATATCACATTCTCATTGAACCCGTCGATTTCAGGGGCACTCATCGTGCCTCGATAGATATCCAACAGCTCGGTAAATTCCTCCTCGTGATCAGCGATGCATCTTTTCAAGAAATTCGTCTCTGACATATGAAACAAGCTGGTGATCCTTATGGATTTCTTCATCAGCCCTCGTGCTTTGAGCATTCTCACAACGTTCCACCTCTGCTTCATTCTTCTATCGCAGTTGTAATCAAGAATCGCGGGGCACTGAGCAACATCGCTAGGATTAAATCCCAATTCATTCACGAGAAAATCCATATTGGCTCTCATCTTTTTCTGGGATAGTTTCATACAAATTGGATGCCTTAAAAGTGCAGCAGTTAGGTCCGATTCGGACCAGCCGCACCTTCTATAAACATCCATTTTATGCTTCAGAGTTGACTCAGACATGCTACCGAACAATTGGAGGGCGCGGACGAACACAAATTTCGTCTCGCGAAACCCCAATTCAGCAGCACGATCGACATAAGCGGAGAATTTCTCCTTTTTCAATATCATCATCGACGGCTTGTTCAACATCAACGAAGCGATTGAAGATTCAGGTACCCCTCTTTCCCTCAAAATCAAGATGTTTGAAGGAACCCTTTCCGGCCAGCCATGTGTGAACGCCATTGGAATGCTGAGAAACACGGCGACGATGTTTTTATCGGACTGAACGATGCTCTTCAAGTAATTATACCATGGTGTGAAATAGTTTGCGAAGCTACGCCGCAGCAGAAACGGATATTCGGAGAGCTTCTGCGGTAAGACGGCAGCGGGAACACCGATTGAGCGAAAGAATTCGAGCTTTTGCGATAGGGTTTTCTCGACGCAGGATTGGAGAACGCCCGGCCATTTCGTGACGAGTCTGGAGATCTGAACCTTTGTGAATCCGTACCTTTTGAGTAGCTGCAGAACTGCGTCTGAATTCTCGCGCGATTTGATGCACAATTTCTTAGATACCGAGAAGGCGTCATTCAACGACAATCCGCACGACTTTGTGAGATAACTGATCGTGAAAGTCGCATTGCCGCCGCTAAAATCAAGGTAATTTTCGAGAGGAGAAATGCGCTAGAAATTTTGGGGCGATTTAAATGGCGGAACCCTAATCAACTCTTTGTTATAGATTAGTGCATACGTTTGATTCAGTTCATTGAAATATGTTGTTGTATAACCATGGGAACTAAAGAATTTAATTAGCTTTCTTCTATGCCGAACATAAATAAAAATCTCGCAACATGTGAATAACCTCAAAAAATAAAATTGATCAAATAACTATTTCGATTAGTAATAAGTCGATTGACTTTTAATTATATTTTTATTAAATTCGTTCTCTTTGGTTTTAAATTTATTAAAAGAAAACAAGGAATAAAAAATGAGAAAATTTTGTTACATTTTAGTGTCCTAGACTTTTTATCTCATATTTTTAAAGGAAAAAAATCTAATACATAGGAAAATATTAACACATTAGTATCTCATAGCAATATTATGAATTGAATGAAAATGAGCGACTTGGAAAAACCATTTTGAAAAATACATCCACCCAATAAAACTCGTGAAAAAGCGAAAAAATAGTAAAATATATGTTTTCCACTATTGTTCCGTTAAATAGTACACACCCTTATAATAACATAATGAATAGATGTAGATTTATTTACTTCTTGATAAAATCAGTTGTTCATAAAAATGATGAATATTTAAAATAAATATTAATTAAAATCATTACTTAGATTTGATTAAATTCATGAAATTTGAAATATTTTAGTAACTAAGCTCAATTCGATAAAGCGACACGCCTTTCAAGTTTCAACCCACAATGTGTGAAAAAATTAGGTTACGGATTTATAGGTGTAGTGGAATCTTCTTAAATTAATACTCGATGAGTTAATAATTTTTTGAGCTAATAATTTTCTACAATCTCGATTTGAGATAATTATGTAAATAAATAAGATAAAGATTTTCAAAAGACCCTTATATAAATCTATGGTTCCATCGATATCATAAATCAATAATCTTCTAAAATTACAAAATGTCTATTATAGTAAAATATAAATTTATTGTTGTTTGTTTTCTATTGAAATTTAAATAAACATAATTTTTATCTCTAACTTTTCTCATAGCACCAAAAGTCCATGTGGTGTTCTCGAATTGCTAAAAAATTATAATAAAATTGTGATTGCGACTTATCTCAAATTCATCCCATGTTTTAATTTTAATTTTTAATTTTCCATCCATTTATTTAGCCACTTCAATTTATTGTCCTTTTCTACTATGCAAATTCAACTGCATTTTCGTTGTTTCTTCACCAAGCACACGAGCAGGAGGACTAAGCAACATGCCATGGTTCATGAATGTAAATATAATAATATTTCCCGTTAAAAACATTAGGATCTCACTCATAAATCATTTGAAAATCTAAAACTCAATCCATTTTCCAATGAAAATGAAATAACATAACAATTGAGAAAGGCCTATGCATCATTCTTCATCGTCAAGCAAGTCACTCAACTAGCAAAATCAACTTCATTTTGATATCACATTCTCATTGAACCCGTCGATTTCGGGGCACTCATCGTGCCTCGATAGATATCCAACTCGGTAAATTCCTCCTCGTGATCGCGATGCATCTTTTCAAGAAATTAGTCTCGACATATGAAACAAGCTGGTGATCCTTATGGATTTCTTCATCGACCCTCGTGCTTTGAGCATTCTCACAACGTTCCACCTCTCGCTTCATTCTTCTATCGCAGCTTGTAATCAAGAATCGCGGGGCGAGCAACATCGCTAGGATTAAATCCCAATTCATTCACGAGAAAATCCATATTGGCTCTCATCTTTTCTCGATAGTTTCATACAAATTGGATGCCTTAAAAGTGCAGCAGTTAGGTCCGATTCGGACCAGCCGCACCTTCTATAAACATCCATTTTATGCTTCAGAGTTGACTCAGACATGCTACCGAACAGTTGGAGGGCGCGGACGAACACAAATTTCGTCTCGCGAAACCCCAATTCAGCAGCACGATCGACATAAGCGGAGAATTTCTCCTTTTTCAATATCATCATCGACGGCTTGTTCAACATCAACGAAGCGATTGAAGATTCAGGTACCCCTCTTTCCCTCAAAATCAAGATGTTTGAAGGAACCCTTCCGCCAGACCATGTGTGAACGCCATTGGAATTGAGAAACACGGCGGCGATGTTTTATCGGATGAACGATGCTCTTCAAGTAATTATACCATGGTGTGAAATAGTTTATGGCTACGCCGCAGTTGTAAACGGATATTCGAGAGCTTCTGCGGTAAGACGACGTGGAACACCGATTGAGCGAAAGAATTCGAGCGTTTGCGATAGGGTTTTCTCGACGCAGGATTGGAGAACGCCCGGCCATTTCGTGACGAGTCTGGAGATCTGAACCTTTGTGAATCCGTACCTTTTGAGTAGGCTGCGAATCTGCGTCAATTCTCGCGCGATTTGATGCACAATTTCTTAGATACCGAGAAGGCGTATTCAACGACAATCCGCACGACTTTGTGAGATAAGCGATCGTGAAAGTCGCATTGCCGCCGCTAAAATCAAGGTAATTTTCGAGAGGAAATGCGCTAGAAATTTTGGGGCGATTTAAATGGCGGAACCCTAATCAACCTCTTTGTTATAGATTAGTGCATACGTTTGATTGATTCATTGAAATATGTTGTTGTATAACCATGGGAACTAAAGAATTTAATTAGCTTTCTTCTATGCCGAACATAAATAAAAATCTCGCAACATGTGAATAACCTCAAAAAATAAAATTGATCAAATAACTATTTCAGTTAGTAATAAGGTGATTGACTTTTAATTATATTTTTATTAAATTCGTTCTCTTTGGTTTTAAATTTATTAAAAGAAAACAAGGAATAAAAAATGAGAAAATTTTGTTACATTTTAGTGTCCTAGCCTTTTATCTCATATTTTTAAAGGGAAAAAATCTAATACATAGGAAAATATTAACACATTATTATCGCATAGCAATATTATGAATTGGATGAAAATGAGCGACTTTGAAAAACCATTTTGAAAAATACATCCACCCAATAAAACTCGTGAAAAAGCGAAAAAATAGTAAAATATATGTTTTCCACTATTGTTCCGTTAAATAGTACACACCCTTATAATAACATAATGAATAGATGTAGATTTATTTACTTCTTGATAAAATCGATTGTTCATAAAATGATGAATATTTAAAATAAATATTAATTAAAATCATTACTTAGATTTGATTAAATTCATGAAATTTGAAATATTTTAGTAACTAAGCTCAATTCGATAAAGCGACACGCCTTTCAAGTTTCAACCCACAATGTGTGAAAAAATTAGGTTACCGGATTTATAGGTGTAGTGGAATCTTCTTAAATTAATACTCGATGAGTTAATAATTTTTGAGCTAATAATTTTCTACAATCCGATTTGAGATAATTATGTAAATAAATAAGATAAAGATTTTCAAAAGACCCTTATATAAATCTATGGTTCCATCGATATCATAAATCAATAATCTTCTAAAATTACAAAATGTCTATTATAGTAAAATATAAATTTATTCTGTTTGTTTTCTATTGAAATTTAAATAAACATAATTTTTATCTCTAACTTTTCTCATAGCACCAAAAAGTCCATGTGTGGTGTTCTCGAATTGCTAAAAAATTATAATAAAATTGTGATTGACTTATCTCAAATTCATCCCATGTTTTAATTTTAATTTTTAATTTTTCCATCCATTTATTTAGCCACTTCAATTTATTGTCCTTTTCTACTATGCAAATTCAACTGCATTTTTGTTGTTTCTTCACCAAGCACGAGCAGGAGGACTAAGCAACATGCCATGGTTCATGAATGTAAATATAATAATATTTCCCGTTAAAAACATTAGGATCTCACTCATAAATCATTTGAAAATCTAAAACTCAATCCATTTTCCAATGAAAATGAAATAACATAACAATTGAGAAAGGCCTATGCATCATTCTTCATCGTCAAGCAAGTCACTCAACTAGCAAAATCAACTTCATTTTGATATCACATTCTCATTGAACCCGTCGATTTCAGGGCACTCATCGTGCCTCGATAGATATCCAACACTCGGTAAATTCCTCCTCGTGATCGCCGATGCATCTTTTCAAGAAATTGTCTCGACATATGAAACAAGCTGGTGATCCTTATGGATTTCTTCATCACCCTCGTGCTTTGAGCATTCTCACAACGTTCCACCTCGCTTCATTCTTCTATCGCGGTTGTAATCAAGAATCGCGGGGCCGAGCAACATCGCTAGGATTAAATCCCAATTCATTCACGAGAAAATCCATATTGGCTCTCATCTTTTTAGGATAGTTTCATACAAATTGATGCCTTAAAAGTGCGTGATTAGGTCCGATTCGGACCAGCCGCACCTTCTATAAACATCCATTTTATGCTTGAGTTGACTCGGACATGCTACCGAACAGTTGGAGGCGCGGACGAACACAAATTTCGCCTCGCGAAACCCCAATTCAGCAAAGACGATCGACATAAGCGGAGAATTTCTCCTTTTCAATATCATCATCGACGGCTTGTTCAACATCAACGAAGCGATTGAAGATTCGGTACCCTCTTTCCTCAAAATCAAGATGTTTGAAGGAACCCTTTCCGCCACCATGTGTGAACGCCATTGGAATTGAAACACGGCGACGATGTTTTATCGGATGAACGATGCTCTTCAAGTAATTATACCATGGTGTGAAATAGTTTGCGGCTACGCCGCAGTAAACGGATATTCGGAGAGCTGCGGTAAGACGACAGTGGGAACACCGATTGAGCGAAAGAATTCGAGCGTTTGCGATAGGTTTTTCGACGCAGATTGAGAACGCCCGCCATTTCGTGACGAGTCCGGAGATCGAACCTTTGTGAATCCGTACCTTTTGAGTAGCTGCAGAATCTGCGTGCGAATTCTCGCGATTTGATGCACAATTTCTTAGATACCGAGAAGGCGTCATTCAACGACAATCCGCACGACTTTGTGAGATAAGCGATCGTGAAAGTCGCATTGCCGCCGCTAAAATCTGAAGGTAATTTTCGAGAGGAGAATGCGCTAGAAATTTTGGGGCGATTTAAATGGCGGAACCCTAATCAACTCTTGTTATAGATTAGTGCATACGTTTGATTGATTCATTGAAATATATTGTTGTATAACCATGGAACTAAAGAATTTAATTAGCTTTCTTCTATGCCGAACATAAATAAAAATCTCGCAACATGTGAATAACCTCAAAAAAATAAAATTGATCAAATAACTATTTCGGTTAGTAATAAGTCGATTGACTTTTAATTATATTTTTATTAAATTCGTTCTCTTTGGTTTTAAATTTATTAAAAGAAAACAAGGAATAAAAAAATGAGAAAATTTTGTTACATTTTAGTGTCCTAGCCTTTTTATCTCATATTTTTTAAAGGGAAAAAAAATCTAATACATAGGAAAATATTAACACATTATTATCGCATAGCAATATTATGAATTGGACTGAAAATGAGCAGCTTGGAAAAAACCATTTTGAAAAAATACATCCACCCAATAAAACTCGTGAAAAACCGAAAAATAGTAAAATATATGTTTTCCACTATTGTTCCGTTAAATAGTACACACCCTTATAATAACATAATGAATAGATGTAGATTTATTTACTTCTTGATAAAATCAGTTGTTCATAAAAATGATGAATATTTAAAATAAATATTAATTAAAATCATTACTTAGATTTGATTAAATTCATGAAATTTGAAATATTTTAGTAACTAAGCTCAATTCGATAAAGCGACACGCCTTTCAAGTTTCAACCCACAATGTGTGAAAAAAATTAGGTTACCGGATTTATAGGTGTAGTGGAATCTTCTTAAATTAATACTCGATGAGTTAATAATTTTTTTGAGCTAATAATTTTCTACAATCCTGATTTGAGATAATTATGTAAATAAATAAGATAAAGATTTTCAAAAGACCCTTATATAAATCTATGGTTCCATCGATATCATAAATCAATAATCTTCTAAAATTACAAAATGTCTATTATAGTAAAATATAAATTTATTGTTGTTTGTTTTCTATTGAAATTTAAATAAACATAATTTTATCTCTAACTTTTCTCATAGCACCAAAAAGTCCATGTGTGGTGTTCTCGAATTGCTAAAAAATTATAATAAAATTGTGATTGCAGCTTATCTCAAATTCATCCCATGTTTTAATTTTAATTTTTAATTTTTCCATCCATTTATTTAGCCACTTCAATTTATTGTCCTTTTCTACTATGCAAATTCAATGCATTTTTGTTGTTTCTTCACCAAGCACGTAGCAGGAGGACTAAGCAACATGCCATGGTTCATGAATGTAAATATAATAATATTTCCCGTTAAAAACATTAGGATCTCACTCATAAATCATTTGAAAATCTAAAACTCAATCCATTTTCCAATGAAAATGAAATAACATAACAATTGAGAAAGGCCTATGCATCATTCTTCATCGTCAAGCAAGTCACTCAACTAGCAAAATCAACTTCATTTTGATATCACATTCTCATTGAACCCGTCGATTTTTGTGGGCACTCATCGTGCCTCGATAGATATCCAACACTCGGTAAATTCCTCCTCGTGATCGCGATGCATCTTTTCAAGAAATTGTCTCGACATATGAAACAAGCTGGTGATCCTTATGGATTTCTTCATCACCCCGTGCTTTGAGCATTCTCACAACGTTCCACCTCGCTTCATTCTTCTATCGCGCTTGTAATCAAGAATCGCGGGGCATCGAGCAACATCGCTAGGATTAAATCCCAATTCATTCACGAGAAAATCCATATTGGCTCTCATCTTTTTCTGGGATAGTTTCATACAAATTGGATGCCTTAAAAGTGCAGCAGTTAGGTCCGATTCGGACCAGCCGCACCTTCTATAAACATCCATTTTATGCTTGAGTTGACTCGGACATGCTACCGAACAGTTGGAGGCGCGGACGAACACAAATTTCGCCTCGCGAAACCCCAATTCAAGAAGACGATCGACATAAGCGGAGAATTTCTCCTTTTCAATATCATCATCGACGGCTTGTTCAACATCAACGGCGATTGAAGATTCAGTACCCTCTTCCCTCAAAATCAAGATGTTTGAAGGAACCCTTCCGCCAGCCATGTGTGAACGCCATTGGAATCTTTGAGAAACACGGCGACGATGTTTTATCGGATCGAACGATGCTCTTCAAGTAATTATACCATGGTGTGAAATAGTTTGCGAAGCTACGCCGCAGCAGAAACGGATATTCGGAGAGCTTCTGCGGTAAGACGACAGCGGGAACACCGATTGAGCGAAAGAATTCGAGCGTTTGCGATAGGGTTTTCTCGACGCAGGATTGGAGAACGCCCGGCCATTTCGTGACGAGTCTGGAGATCTGAACCTTTGTGAATCCGTGTACCTTTTGAGTAGCTGCAGAACTGCGTCTGAATTCTCGCGCGATTTGATGCACAATTTCTTAGATACCGAGAAGGCGTCATTCAACGACAATCCGCACGACTTTGTGAGATAACTGATCGTGAAAGTCGCATTGCCGCCGCTAAAATCAAGGTAATTTTCGAGGAGAAATGCGCTAGAAATTTTGGGGGCGAAAATGGCGGAACCCTAATCAACCTGCTGTTATAGATTAGTGCATACGTTTGATTCAGTTCATTGAAATATATTGTTGTATAACCATGGGAACTAAAGAATTTAATTAGCTTTCTTCTATGCCGAACATAAATAAAAATACTGCAACATGTGAATAACCTCAAAAAAAATAAAAATTGATCAAATAACTATTTCAGTTAGTAATAAGCTGATTGACTTTTAATTATATTTTTTATTAAATTCGTTCTCTTTGGTTTTAAATTTATTAAAAGAAAACAAGGAATAAAAAAATGAGAAAATTTTGTTACATTTTAGTGTCCTAGCCTTTTTATCTCATATTTTTTAAAGGGAAAAAAAATCTAATACATAGGAAAATATTAACACATTATTCTCGCATAGCAATATTATGAATTGGACTGAAAATGAGCGACTTGGAAAAACCATTTTGAAAAATACATCCACCCAATAAAACTCGTGAAAAAAGCGAAAAATAGTAAAATATATGTTTTCCACTATTGTTCCGTTAAATAGTACACACCCTTATAATAACATAATGAATAGATGTAGATTTATTTACTTCTTGATAAAATCATTGTTCATAAAAATGATGAATATTTAAAATAAATATTAATTAAAATCATTACTTAGATTTGATTAAATTCATGAAATTTGAAATATTTTAGTAACTAAGCTCAATTCGATAAAGCGACACGCCTTTCAAGTTTCAACCCACAATGTGTGAAAAAAATTAGGTTACCGGATTTATAGGTGTAGTGGAATCTTCTTAAATTAATACTCGATGAGTTAATAATTTTTTTGAGCTAATAATTTTCTACAATCCTGATTTGAGATAATTATGTAAATAAATAAGATAAAGATTTTTCAAAAGACCCTTATATAAATCTATGGTTCCATCGATATCATAAATCAATAATCTTCTAAAATTACAAAAATGTCTATTATAGTAAAATATAAATTTATTGCTGTTTGTTTTCTATTGAAATTTAAATAAACATAATTTTTATCTCTAACTTTTCTCATAGCACCAAAAAGTCCATGTGTGGTGTTCTCGAATTGCTAAAAAAAATTATAATAAAATTGTGATTGCAGCTTATCTCAAATTCATCCCATGTTTTAATTTTAATTTTTAATTTTTCCATCCATTTATTTAGCCACTTCAATTTATTGTCCTTTTCTACTATGCAAATTCAACTGCATTTTCTGTTGTTTCTTCAGCCAAGCACAGAACAGGAGGACTAAGCAACATGCCATGGTTCATGAATGTAAATATAATAATATTTCCCCGTTAAAAACATTAGGATCTCACTCATAAATCATTTGAAAATCTAAAAAACTCAATCCATTTTCCAATGAAAAATGAAATAACATAACAATTGAGAAAGGCCTATGCATCATTCTTCATCGTCAAGCAAGTCACTCAACTAGCAAAATCAACTTCATTTTGATATCACATTCTCATTGAACCCGTCGATTCGGGGCACTCATCGTGCCTCGATAGATATCCAACACTCGGTAAATTCCTCCTCGTGATCGATGCATCTTTTCAAGAAATTGTCTCGACATATGAAACAAGTGGTGATCCTTATGGATTTCTTCATCACCCTCGTGCTTTGAGCATTCTCACAACGCTCCACCTCCGCTTCATTCTTCTATCGCAGCTTGTAATCAAGAATCGCGGCACCGAGCAACATCGCTAGGATTAAATCCCAATTCATTCACGAGAAAATCCATATTGGCTCTCATCTTTTTCTGGGATAGTTTCATACAAATTGGATGCTTTAAAGTGCAGCGATTAGGTCCGATTCGGACCAGCCGCACCTTCTATAAACATCCATTTTATGCTTGAGTTGACTCGGACATGCTACCGAACAGTTGGAGGCGCGGACGAACACAAATTTCGTCTCGCGAAACCCCAATTCAAGAAAGACGATCGACATAAGCGGAGAATTTCTCCTTTTCAATATCATCATCGACGGCTTGTTCAACATCAACGAAGCGATTGAAGATTCAGTACCCTCTTCCTCAAAATCAAGATGTTTGAAGGAACCCTTTCCGCCACCATGTGTGAACGCCATTGGAATCTTTGAGAAACACGGCGACGATGTTTTATCGGATGAACGATGCTCTTCAAGTAATTATACCATGGTGTGAAATAGTTTGCGACTACGCCGCAGCAGTAAACGGATATTCGGAGAGCTTGCGGTAAGACGACAATGGAACACCGATTGAGCGAAAGAATTCGAGCTTTGCGATAGGGTTTCTCGACGCAGATTGGAGAACGCCCGCCATTTCGTGACGAGTCCGGAGATCGAACCTTTGTGAATCCGTACCTTTTGAGTAGCTGCAGAACTGCGTCTGAATTCTCGCGCGATTTGATGCACAATTTCTTAGATACCGAGAAGGCGTCATTCAACGACAATCCGCACGACTTTGTGAGATAACTGATCGTGAAAGTCGCATTGCCGCCGCTAAAATCAAGGTAATTTTCGAGAGGAGAAATGCGCTAGAAATTTTGGGGCGACGAAAATGGCCGGAACCCTAATCAACCTCTTTGTTATAGATTAGTGCATACGTTTGATTGATTCATTGAAATATGTTGTTGTATAACCATGGGAACTAAAGAATTTAATTAGCTTTCTTCTGCCGAACATAAATAAAAATCTTGCAACATGTGAATAACCTCAAAAAAATAAAATTGATCAAATAACTATTTCGCTTAGTAATAAGTGATTGACTTTTAATTATATTTTTATTAAATTAGTTCTCTTTGGTTTTAAATTTATTAAAAGAAAACAAGGAATAAAAATGAGAAAATTTTGTTACATTTTAGTGTCCTAGCCTTTTATCTCATATTTTTTAAAGGGAAAAAATCTAATACATAGGAAAATATTAACACATTAGTATCTCATAGCAATATTATGAATTGGATGAAAATGAGCGACTTGGAAAAACCATTTTGAAAAATACATCCACCCAATAAAACTCGTGAAAAAGCGAAAAATAGTAAAATATATGTTTTCCACTATTGTTCCGTTAAATAGTACACACCCTTATAATAACATAATGAATAGATGTAGATTTATTTACTTCTTGATAAAATCAGTTGTTCATAAAAATGATGAATATTTAAAATAAATATTAATTAAAATCATTACTTAGATTTGATTAAATTCATGAAATTTGAAATATTTTAGTAACTAAGCTCAATTCGATAAAGCGACACGCCTTTCAAGTTTCAACCCACAATGTGTGAAAAAAATTAGGTTACCGGATTTATAGGTGTAGTGGAATCTTCTTAAATTAATACTCGATGAGTTAATAATTTTTTTGAGCTAATAATTTTCTACAATCCTGATTTGAGATAATTATGTAAATAAATAAGATAAAGATTTTTCAAAAGACCCTTATATAAATCTATGGTTCCATCGATATCATAAATCAATAATCTTCTAAAATTACAAAAATGTCTATTATAGTAAAATATAAATTTATTCTGTTTGTTTTCTATTGAAATTTAAATAAACATAATTTTTATCTCTAACTTTTCTCATAGCACCAAAAGTCCATGTGTGGTGTTCTCGGTGCTAAAAAATTATAATAAAATTGTGATTGCACTTATCTCAAATTCATCCCATGTTTTAATTTTAATTTTAATTTTTCCATCCATTTATTTAGCCACTTCAATTTATTGTCCTTTTCTACTATGCAAATTCATTGCATTTTCGTTGTTTCTTCACCAAGCACGTAGCAGGAGGACTAAGCAACATGCCATGGTTCATGAATGTAAATATAATAATATTTCCCGTTAAAAACATTAGGATCTCACTCATAAATCATTTGAAAATCTAAAACTCAATCCATTTTCCAATGAAAATGAAATAACATAACAATTGAGAAAGGCCTATGCATCATTCTTCATCGTCAAGCAAGTCACTCAACTAGCAAAATCAACTTCATTTTGATATCACATTCTCATTGAACCCGTCGATTTCGGGGCACTCATCGTGCCTCGATAGATATCCAACAACTCGGTAAATTCCTCCTCGTGATCGCGATGCATCTTTTCAAGAAATTGCGTCTCGACATATGAAACAAGCTGGTGATCCTTATGGATTTCTTCATCGCCCTCGTGCTTTGAGCATTCTCACAACGTTCCACCGCTTCATTCTTCTATCGCGGTTGTAATCAAGAATCGCGGGGCGAGCAACATCGCTAGGATTAAATCCCAATTCATTCACGAGAAAATCCATATTGGCTCTCATCTTTTCGGGATAGTTTCATACAAATTGGATGCCTTAAAAGTGCAGCGATTAGGTCCGATTCGGACCAGCCGCACCTTCTATAAACATCCATTTTATGCTTGAGTTGACTCGGACATGCTACCGAACAGTTGGAGGCGCGGACGAACACAAATTTCGCCTCGCGAAACCCCAATTCAAGAAGACGATCGACATAAGCGGAGAATTTCTCCTTTTCAATATCATCATCGACGGCTTGTTCAACATCAACGGCGATTGAAGATTCAGTACCCTCTTTCCTCAAAATCAAGATGTTTGAAGGAACCCTTTCCGCCACCATGTGTGAACGCCATTGGAATGCTGAGAAACACGGCGACGATGTTTTTATCGGACTGAACGATGCTCTTCAAGTAATTATACCATGGTGTGAAATAGTTTGCGAAGCTACGCCGCAGCGTAAACGGATATTCGGAGAGCTTCGGTAAGGCGGCGGGAACACCGATTGAGCGAAAGAATTCGAGCTTTGCGATAGGGTTTTCTCGACGCAGATTGAGAACGCCCGCCATTTCGTGACGAGTCTGGAGATCTGAACCTTTGTGAATCCGTACCTTTTGAGTAGCTGCAGAACTGCGTCTGAATTCTCGCGCGATTTGATGCACAATTTCTTAGATACCGAGAAGGCGTCATTCAACGACAATCCGCACGACTTTGTGAGATAACTGATCGTGAAAGTCGCATTGCCGCCGCTAAAATCAAGGTAATTTTCGAGAGGAGAAATGCGCTAGAAATTTTGGGCGGATTTAAATGGCGGAACCCTAATCAACCCTTTGTTATAGATTAGTGCATACGTTTGATTCATTCATTGAAATATGTTGTTGTATAACCATGGGAACTAAAGAATTTAATTAGCTTTCTTCTATGCCGAACATAAATAAAAATATCGCAACATGTGAATAACCTCAAAAAAATAAAATTGATCAAATAACTATTTCAGTTAGTAATAAGTCGATTGACTTTTAATTATATTTTTATTAAATTAGTTCTCTTTGGTTTTAAATTTATTAAAAGAAAACAAGGAATAAAAAATGAGAAAATTTTGTTACATTTTAGTGTCCTAGCCTTTTTATCTCATATTTTTAAAGGGAAAAAAATCTAATACATAGGAAAATATTAACACATTAGTATCTCATAGCAATATTATGAATTGACTGAAAATGAGCGACTTGGAAAAACCATTTTGAAAAATACATCCACCCAATAAAACTCGTGAAAAAAGCGAAAAATAGTAAAATATATGTTTTCCACTATTGTTCCGTTAAATAGTACACACCCTTATAATAACATAATGAATAGATGTAGATTTATTTACTTCTTGATAAAATCAGTTGTTCATAAAATGATGAATATTTAAAATAAATATTAATTAAAATCATTACTTAGATTTGATTAAATTCATGAAATTTGAAATATTTTAGTAACTAAGCTCAATTCGATAAAGCGACACGCCTTTCAAGTTTCAACCCACAATGTGTGAAAAAATTAGGTTACCGGATTTATAGGTGTAGTGGAATCTTCTTAAATTAATACTCGATGAGTTAATAATTTTTTGAGCTAATAATTTTCTACAATCGATTTGAGATAATTATGTAAATAAATAAGATAAAGATTTTCAAAAGACCCTTATATAAATCTATGGTTCCATCGATATCATAAATCAATAATCTTCTAAAATTACAAAAATGTCTATTATAGTAAAATATAAATTTATTGCTGTTTGTTTTCTATTGAAATTTAAATAAACATAATTTTTATCTCTAACTTTTCTCATAGCACCAAAAAGTCCATGTGTGGTGTTCTCGAATTGCTAAAAAATTATAATAAAATTGTGATTGCAGCTTATCTCAAATTCATCCCATGTTTTAATTTTAATTTTAATTTTTCCATCCATTTATTTAGCCACTTCAATTTATTGTCCTTTTCTACTATGCAAATTCAATCGCATTTTTGTTGTTTCTTCACCAGCACGAGCAGGAGGACTAAGCAACATGCCATGGTTCATGAATGTAAATATAATAATATTTCCCGTTAAAAACATTAGGATCTCACTCATAAATCATTTGAAAATCTAAAACTCAATCCATTTTCCAATGAAAATGAAATAACATAACAATTGAGAAAGGCCTATGCATCATTCTTCATCGTCAAGCAAGTCACTCAACTAGCAAAATCAACTTCATTTTGATATCACATTCTCATTGAACCCGTCGATTTCGGGGCACTCATCGTGCCTCGATAGATATCCAACACTCGGTAAATTCCTCCTCGTGATCGCCGATGCATCTTTTCAAGAAATTGTCTCGACATATGAAACAAGTGGTGATCCTTATGGATTTCTTCATCACCCTCGTGCTTTGAGCATTCTCACAACGTTCCACCTCGCTTCATTCTTCTATCGCAGTTGTAATCAAGAATCGCGGGCATCGAGCAACATCGCTAGGATTAAATCCCAATTCATTCACGAGAAAATCCATATTGGCTCTCATCTTTTTCTGGGATAGTTTCATACAAATTGGATGCCTTAAAAGTGCAGCGATTAGGTCCGATTCGGACCAGCCGCACCTTCTATAAACATCCATTTTATGCTTCGAGTTGACTCGGACATGCTACCGAAGCGGTTGGAGGGCGGACGAACACAAATTTCGTCTCGCGAAACCCCAATTCAAAGAACACGATCGACATAAGCGGAGAATTTCTCCTTTTCAATATCATCATCGACGGCTTGTTCAACATCAACGGCGATTGAAGATTCAGTACCCTCTTTCCCTCAAAATCAAGATGTTTGAAGGAACCCTTTCCGCCACCATGTGTGAGCGCCATTGGAATCTTTGAGAAACGGCGACGATGTTTTATCGGATGAACGATGCTCTTCAAGTAATTATACCATGGTGTGAAATAGTTTGCGGCTACGCCGCAGCAGTAAACGGATATTCGGAGAGCTTGCGGTAAGACGACGCGGAACACCGATTGAGCGAAAGAATTCGAGCTTTGCGATAGGGTTTTCTCGACGCAGATTGGAGAACGCCCGCCATTTCGTGACGAGTCCGGAGATCTCAACCTTTGTGAATCCGCACCTTTTGAGTAGGCAGAAGCTGCGTCGAATTCTCGCGATTTGATGCACAATTTCTTAGATACCGAGAAGGCGTCATTCAGCGACAATCCGCACGACTTTGTGAGATAAGCGATCGTGAAAGTCGCATTGCCGCCGCTAAAATCAAGGTAATTTTCGAGGAGAAATGCGCTAGAAATTTTGGGGCGACGAAAATGGCGGAACCCTAATCAACTTTGTTATAGATTAGTGCATACGTTTGATTCGATTCATTGAAATATGTTGTTGTATAACCATGGGAACTAAAGAATTTAATTAGCTTTCTTCTATGCCGAACATAAATAAAAATCTTGCAACATGTGAATAACCTCAAAAAAATAAAATTGATCAAATAACTATTTCGAGTTAGTAATAAGTCGATTGACTTTTAATTATATTTTTATTAAATTCGTTCTCTTTGGTTTTAAATTTATTAAAAGAAAACAAGGAATAAAAAATGAGAAAATTTTGTTACATTTTAGTGTCCTAGCCTTTTTATCTCATATTTTTAAAGGAAAAAAATCTAATACATAGGAAAATATTAACACATTAGTATCTCATAGCAATATTATGAATTGAATTTGAAAATGAGCACTTGGAAAAACCATTTTGAAAAATACATCCACCCAATAAAACTCGTGAAAAAAGCGAAAAAATAGTAAAATATATGTTTTCCACTATTGTTCCGTTAAATAGTACACACCCTTATAATAACATAATGAATAGATGTAGATTTATTTACTTCTTGATAAAATCGATTGTTCATAAAATGATGAATATTTAAAATAAATATTAATTAAAATCATTACTTAGATTTGATTAAATTCATGAAATTTGAAATATTTTAGTAACTAAGCTCAATTCGATAAAGCGACACGCCTTTCAAGTTTCAACCCACAATGTGTGAAAAAATTAGGTTACCGGATTTATAGGTGTAGTGGAATCTTCTTAAATTAATACTCGATGAGTTAATAATTTTTGAGCTAATAATTTTCTACAATCCGATTTGAGATAATTATGTAAATAAATAAGATAAAGATTTTTCAAAAGACCCTTATATAAATCTATGGTTCCATCGATATCATAAATCAATAATCTTCTAAAATTACAAAATGTCTATTATAGTAAAATATAAATTTATTGTTGTTTGTTTTCTATTGAAATTTAAATAAACATAATTTTTATCTCTAACTTTTCTCATAGCACCAAAAGTCCATGTGTGGTGTTCTCGAATTGCTAAAAAATTATAATAAAATTGTGATTGCACTTATCTCAAATTCATCCCATGTTTTAATTTTAATTTTTAATTTTTCCATCCATTTATTTAGCCACTTCAATTTATTGTCCTTTTCTACTATGCAAATTCATTGCATTTTTGTTGTTTCTTCACCAAGCACGAGCAGGAGGACTAAGCAACATGCCATGGTTCATGAATGTAAATATAATAATATTTCCCGTTAAAACATTAGGATCTCACTCATAAATCATTTGAAAATCTAAAACTCAATCCATTTTCCAATGAAAATGAAATAACATAACAATTGAGAAAGGCCTATGCATCATTCTTCATCGTCAAGCAAGTCACTCAACTAGCAAAATCAACTTCATTTTGATATCACATTCTCATTGAACCCGTCGATTTCGGGGCACTCATCGTGCCTCGATAGATATCCAACACTCGGTAAATTCCTCCTCGTGATCGCCGATGCATCTTTTCAAGAAATTGTCTCGACATATGAAACAAGTGGTGATCCTTATGGATTTCTTCATCAGCCCTCGTGCTTTGAGCATTCTCACAACGTTCCACCTCTGCTTCATTCTTCTATCGCAGTTGTAATCAAGAATCGCGGGGCACTGAGCAACATCGCTAGGATTAAATCCCAATTCATTCACGAGAAAATCCATATTGGCTCTCATCTTTTTCTGGGATAGTTTCATACAAATTGGATGCCTTAAAAGTGCAGCAGTTAGGTCCGATTCGGACCAGCCGCACCTTCTATAAACATCCATTTTATGCTTCAGAGTTGACTCAGACATGCTACCGAACAGTTGGAGGGCGCGGACGAACACAAATTTCGTCTCGCGAAACCCCAATTCAGCAGCACGATCGACATAAGCGGAGAATTTCTCCTTTTTCAATATCATCATCGACGGCTTGTTCAACATCAACGGCGATTGAAGATTCAGTACCCTCTTTCCTCAAAATCAAGATGTTTGAAGGAACCCTTCCGCCACCATGTGTGAACGCCATTGGAATGCCGAGAAACACGGCGACGATGTTTTATCGGATGAACGATGCTCTTCAAGTAATTATACCATGGTGTGAAATAGTTTACGGCTACGCGCAGCAGTAAACGGATATTCGGAGAGCTTGCGGTAAGGCGACGGCGGGAACACCGATTGAGCGAAAGAATTCGAGCTTTGCGATAGGGTTTTCTCGACGCAGATTGGAGAACGCCCGCCATTTCGTGACGAGTCGGAGATCTGAACCTTTGTGAATCCTGCACTTTTGAGTAGGCTGCAGAATCTGCTCTCAATTCTCGCGATTTGATGCACAATTTCTTAGATACCGAGAAGGCGTCATTCAACGACAATCCGCACGACTTTGTGAGATAATCGATCGTGAAAGTCGCATTGCCGCCGCTAAAATCGAAGGTAATTTTCGAGGAGAAATGCGCTAGAAATTTTGGGGCGAAAATGGCGGAACCCTAATCAACCGTTGTTATAGATTAGTGCATACGTTTGATTCAGATTCATTGAAATATGTTGTTGTATAACCATGGGAACTAAAGAATTTAATTAGCTTTCTTCTATGCCGAACATAAATAAAAATCTCGCAACATGTGAATAACCTCAAAAAAATAAAAATTGATCAAATAACTATTTCGAGTTAGTAATAAGTCGATTGACTTTTAATTATATTTTTATTAAATTCGTTCTCTTTGGTTTTAAATTTATTAAAAGAAAACAAGGAATAAAAAATGAGAAAATTTTGTTACATTTAGTGTCCTAGCCTTTTTATCTCATATTTTTAAAGGAAAAAAATCTAATACATAGGAAAATATTAACACATTAGTATCTCATAGCAATATTATGAATTGGACTGAAAATGAGCAGCTTGGAAAAAACCATTTTGAAAAAATACATCCACCCAATAAAACTCGTGAAAAAACTGAAAAAATAGTAAAAATATATGTTTTCCACTATTGTTCCGTTAAATAGTACACACCCTTATAATAACATAATGAATAGATGTAGATTTATTTACTTCTTGATAAAATCAGTTGTTCATAAAAATGATGAATATTTAAAATAAATATTAATTAAAATCATTACTTAGATTTGATTAAATTCATGAAATTTGAAATATTTTAGTAACTAAGCTCAATTCGATAAAGCGACACGCCTTTCAAGTTTCAACCCACAATGTGTGAAAAAAATTAGGTTACCGGATTTATAGGTGTAGTGGAATCTTCTTAAATTAATACTCGATGAGTTAATAATTTTTTTGAGCTAATAATTTTCTACAATCCTGATTTGAGATAATTATGTAAATAAATAAGATAAAGATTTTCAAAAGACCCTTATATAAATCTATGGTTCCATCGATATCATAAATCAATAATCTTCTAAAATTACAAAAATGTCTATTATAGTAAAATATAAATTTATTGTTGTTTGTTTTCTATTGAAATTTAAATAAACATAATTTTATCTCTAACTTTTCTCATAGCACCAAAAAGTCCATGTGTGGTGTTCTCGAATTGCTAAAAAATTATAATAAAATTGTGATTGCGACTTATCTCAAATTCATCCCATGTTTTAATTTTAATTTTTAATTTTCCATCCATTTATTTAGCCACTTCAATTTATTGTCCTTTTCTACTATGCAAATTCAACTGCATTTTCTGTTGTTTCTTCAGCCAAGCACAGAACAGGAGGACTAAGCAACATGCCATGGTTCATGAATGTAAATATAATAATATTTCCCGTTAAAAACATTAGGATCTCACTCATAAATCATTTGAAAATCTAAAACTCAATCCATTTTCCAATGAAAATGAAATAACATAACAATTGAGAAAGGCCTATGCATCATTCTTCATCGTCAAGCAAGTCACTCAACTAGCAAAATCAACTTCATTTTGATATCACATTCTCATTGAACCCGTCGATTTCGGGGCACTCATCGTGCCTCGATAGATATCCAACACTCGGTAAATTCCTCCTCGTGATCGATGCATCTTTTCAAGAAATTGTCTCGACATATGAAACAAGCTGGTGATCCTTATGGATTTCTTCATCACCCTCGTGCTTTGAGCATTCTCACAACGTTCCACCTCTGCTTCATTCTTCTATCGCAGTTGTAATCAAGAATCGCGGGGCACTGAGCAACATCGCTAGGATTAAATCCCAATTCATTCACGAGAAAATCCATATTGGCTCTCATCTTTTCGGGATAGTTTCATACAAATTGGATGCCTTAAAAGTGCAGCGATTAGGTCCGATTCGGACCAGCCGCACCTTCTATAAACATCCATTTTATGCTTCAGAGTTGACTCAGACATGCTACCGAACAGTTGGAGGGCGCGGACGAACACAAATTTCGTCTCGCGAAACCCCAATTCAGCAGCACGATCGACATAAGCGGAGAATTTCTCCTTTTCAATATCATCATCGACGGCTTGTTCAACATCAACGGCGATTGAAGATTCAGTACCCTCTTTCCTCAAAATCAAGATGTTTGAAGGAACCCTTTCCGCCACCATGTGTGAACGCCATTGGAATCTTTGAGAAACACGGCGGCGATGTTTTTATCGGACTGAACGATGCTCTTCAAGTAATTATACCATGGTGTGAAATAGTTTGCGAAGCTACGCCGCAGCAGAAACGGATATTCGGAGAGCTTCTGCGGTAAGACGACAGCGGGAACACCGATTGAGCGAAAGAATTCGAGCTTTTGCGATAGGGTTTTCTCGACGCAGGATTGGAGAACGCCCGGCCATTTCGTGACGAGTCTGGAGATCTGAACCTTTGTGAATCCGTACCTTTTGAGTAGCTGCAGAACTGCGTCTGAATTCTCGCGCGATTTGATGCACAATTTCTTAGATACCGAGAAGGCGTCATTCAACGACAATCCGCACGACTTTGTGAGATAACTGATCGTGAAAGTCGCATTGCCGCCGCTAAAATCTGAAGGTAATTTTCGAGAGGAGAAATGCGCTAGAAATTTTGGGGCGACGAAAATGGCCGGAACCCTAATCAACCTGCTGTTATAGATTAGTGCATACGTTTGATTCAGTTCATTGAAATATGTTGTTGTATAACCATGGGAACTAAAGAATTTAATTAGCTTTCTTCTATGCCGAACATAAATAAAAATACTGCAACATGTGAATAACCTCAAAAAAAATAAAAATTGATCAAATAACTATTTCAGTTAGTAATAAGCTGATTGACTTTTAATTATATTTTTTATTAAATTCGTTCTCTTTGGTTTTAAATTTATTAAAAGAAAACAAGGAATAAAAAAATGAGAAAATTTTGTTACATTTTAGTGTCCTAGCCTTTTTATCTCATATTTTTTAAAGGGAAAAAAAATCTAATACATAGGAAAATATTAACACATTAGTATCTCATAGCAATATTATGAATTGAATTTGAAAATGAGCGACTTGGAAAAACCATTTTGAAAAAATACATCCACCCAATAAAACTCGTGAAAAAACTGAAAAAATAGTAAAAATATATGTTTTCCACTATTGTTCCGTTAAATAGTACACACCCTTATAATAACATAATGAATAGATGTAGATTTATTTACTTCTTGATAAAATCAGTTGTTCATAAAAATGATGAATATTTAAAATAAATATTAATTAAAATCATTACTTAGATTTGATTAAATTCATGAAATTTGAAATATTTTAGTAACTAAGCTCAATTCGATAAAGCGACACGCCTTTCAAGTTTCAACCCACAATGTGTGAAAAAATTAGGTTACGGATTTATAGGTGTAGTGGAATCTTCTTAAATTAATACTCGATGAGTTAATAATTTTTTTGAGCTAATAATTTTCTACAATCCTGATTTGAGATAATTATGTAAATAAATAAGATAAAGATTTTTCAAAAGACCCTTATATAAATCTATGGTTCCATCGATATCATAAATCAATAATCTTCTAAAATTACAAAAATGTCTATTATAGTAAAATATAAATTTATTGTTGTTTGTTTTCTATTGAAATTTAAATAAACATAATTTTTATCTCTAACTTTTCTCATAGCACCAAAAAGTCCATGTGTGGTGTTCTCGAATTGCTAAAAAAAATTATAATAAAATTGTGATTGCAGCTTATCTCAAATTCATCCCATGTTTTAATTTTAATTTTAATTTTTCCATCCATTTATTTAGCCACTTCAATTTATTGTCTTTTCTACTATGCAAATTCAATCGCATTTTCTGTTGTTTCTTCACCAAGCACGAGCAGGAGGACTAAGCAACATGCCATGGTTCATGAATGTAAATATAATAATATTTCCCGTTAAAAACATTTGGATCTCACTCATAAATCATTTGAAAATCTAAAACTCAATCCATTTTCCAATGAAAATGAAATAACATAACAATTGAGAAAGGCCTATGCATCATTCTTCATCGTCAAGCAAGTCACTCAACTAGCAAAATCAACTTCATTTTGATATCACGTTCTCATTGAACCCGCCGATTTCAGGGGCACTCATCGTGCCTCGATAGATATCCAACAGCTCGGGAAATTCCTCCTCGTGATCAGCGATGCATCTTTTCAAGAAATCCGTCTCTGACATATGAAACAAGCTGGTGATCCTTATGGATTTCTTCATCACCCTCGTGCTTTGAGCATTCTCACAACGTTCCACCCTCGCTTCATTCTTCTATCGCAGCTTGTAATCAAGAATCGCGGGCACCGAGCAACATCGCTGGATTAAATCCAAATTCATTCACGAGAAAATCCATATTGGCTCTTATCTTTTTCTGGGATAGTTTCATACAAATTGGATGCCTTAAAAGTGCAGCAATTAGGTCCGATTCGGACCAGCCGCACCTTCTATAAACATCCATTTTATGCTTCAGAGTTGACTCAGACATGCTACCGAACAGTTGGAGGGCGCGGACGAACACAAATTTCGTCTCGCGAAACCCCAATTCAGCAGCACGATCGACATAAGCGGAGAATTTTTCCTTTTTCAATATCATCATCGACGGCTTGTTCAACATCAACGAAGCGATTGAAGATTCAGGTACCCCTCTTTCCCTCAAAATCAAGATGTTTGAAGGAACCCTTTCCGGCCAGCCATGTGTGAACGCCATTGGAATGCTGAGAAACACGGCGACGATGTTTTTATCGGACTGAACGATGCTCTTCAAGTAATTATACCATGGTGTGAAATAGTTTATGGTTACGCCGCAATGTAAACGGATATTCGGAGAGCTTCGCGGTAAGACGACGGGGAACACCGATTGAGCGAAAGAATTCGAGCTTTTGCGATAGGGTTTTCTCGACGCAGATTGGAGAACGCCCGCCATTTCGTGACGAGTCCGGAGATCTCGAACCTTTGTGAATCCGCACTTTTGAGTAGCCGCAGAATCTGCGTCCTCAATTCTCGCGCGATTTGATGCACAATTTCTTAGATACCGAGAAGGCGTCATTCAACGACAATCCGCACGACTTTGTGAGATAACTGATCGTGAAAGTCGCATTGCCGCCGCTAAAATCTGAAGGTAATTTTCGAGAGGAGAAATGCGCTAGAAATTTTGGGGCGATGAAAATGGCCGGAACCCTAATCAACCTGCTGTTATAGATTAGTGCATACGTTTGATTCAGTTCATTGAAATATGGTGTTGTATAACCATGGGAACTAAAGAATTTAATTAGCTTTCTTCTATGCCGAACATAAATAAAAATACTGCAACATGTGAATAACCTCAAAAAAAATAAAAATTGATCAAATAACTATTTCAGTTAGTAATAAGCTGATTGACTTTTAATTATATTTTTTATTAAATTCGTTCTCTTTGGTTTTAAATTTATTAAAAGAGAACAAGGAATAAAAAAATGAGAAAATTTTGTTACATTTTAGTGTCCTAGCCTTTTTATCTCATATTTTTTAAAGGGAAAAAAAATCTAATACATAGGAAAATATTAACACATTAGTATCTCATAGCAATATTATGAATTGGACTGAAAATGAGCAGCTTGGAAAAAACCATTTTGAAAAAATACATCCACCCAATAAAACTCGTGAAAAAACTGAAAAAATAGTAAAAATATATGTTTTCCACTATTGTTCCGTTAAATAGTACACACCCTTATAATAACATAATGAATAGATGTAGATTTATTTACTTCTTGATAAAATCAGTTGTTCATAAAAATGATGAATATTTAAAATAAATATTAATTAAAATCATTACTTAGATTTGATTAAATTCATGAAATTTGAAATATTTTAGTAACTAAGCTCAATTCGATAAAGCGACACGCCTTTCAAGTTTCAACCCACAATGTGTGAAAAAATTAGGTTACCGGATTTATAGGTGTAGTGGAATCTTCTTAAATTAATACTCGATGAGTTAATAATTTTTTTGAGCTAATAATTTTCTACAATCCTGATTTGAGATAATTATGTAAATAAATAAGATAAAGATTTTTCAAAAGACCCTTATATAAATCTATGGTTCCATCGATATCATAAATCAATAATCTTCTAAAATTACAAAATGTCTATTTTAGTAAAATATAAATTTATTGTTGTTTGTTTTCTATTGAAATTTAAATAAACATAATTTTTATCTCTAACTTTTCTCATAGCACCAAAAAGTCCATGTGTGGTGTTCTCGAATTGCTAAAAAATTATAATAAAATTGTGATTGCAGCTTATCTCAAATTCATCCCATGTTTTAATTTTAATTTTAATTTTTCCATCCATTTATTTAGCCACTTCAATTTATTGTCCTTTTCTACTATGCAAATTCAATCGCATTTTCTGTTGTTTCTTCACCAAGCACATGAGCAGGAGGACTAAGCAACATGCCATGGTTCATGAATGTAAATATAATAATATTTCCCGTTAAAACATTTGGATCTCACTCATAAATCATTTGAAAATCTAAAACTCAATCCATTTTCCAATGAAAATGAAATAACATAACAATTGAGAAAGGCCTATGCATCATTCTTCATCGTCAAGCAAGTCACTCAACTAGCAAAATCAACTTCATTTTGATATCACATTTTCATTGAACCCGCCGATTTCAGGGGCACTCATCGTGCCTCGATAGATATCCAACAGCTCGGGAAATTCCTCCTCGTGATCGCCGATGCATCTTTTCAAGAAATCCGTCTCGACATATGAAACAAGTGGTGATCCTTGTGGATTTCTTCATCACCCTCGTGCTTTGAGCATTCTCACAACGTTCCACCTCGCTTCATTCTTCTATCGCAGCTTGTAATCAAGAATCGCGGGCACCGAGCAACATCGCTAGATTAAATCCAAATTCATTCACGAGAAAATCCATATTGGCTCTTATCTTTTTCGGGATAGTTTCATACAAATTGATGCCTTAAAAGTGCAGCAATTAGGTCCGATTCGGACCAGCCGCACCTTCTATAAACATCCATTTTATGCTTCGAGTTGACTCGAGACATGCTACCGAACGGTTGGAGGCGCGGACGAACACAAATTTCGTCTCGCGAAACCCCAATTCAGAAGACGATCGACATAAGAGGAGAATTTTTCCTTTTCAATATCATCATCGACGGCTTGTTCAACATCAACGGCGATTGAAGATTCAGTACCCTCTTTCCTCAAAATCAAGATGTTTGAAGGAACCCTTTCCGCCACCATGTGTGAACGCCATTGGAAATTGAGAAACACGGCGACGATGTTTTATCGGACCGAACGATGCTCTTCAAGTAATTATACCATGGTGTGAAATAGTTTATGGCTACGCCGCAATGTAAACGGATATTCGGAGAGCTTCTGCGGTAAGACGTCAGCGGGAACACCGATTGAGCGAAAGAATTCGAGCTTTTGCGATAGGGTTTTCTCGACGCAGGATTGGAGAACGCCCGGCCATTTCGTGACGAGTCTGGAGATCTGAACCTTTGTGAATCCGTACCTTTTGAGTAGCTGCAGAACTGCGTCTGAATTCTCGCGATTTGATGCACAATTTCTTAGATACCGAGAAGGCGTCATTCAACGACAATCCGCACGACTTTGTGAGATAACTCATCGTGAAAGTCGCATTGCCGCCGCTAAAATCTGAAGGTAATTTTCGAGAGGATAAATGCGCTAGAAATTTTGGGGCGAAAATTGCGGAACCCTAATCAACTCTTGTTATAGATTAGTGCATACGTTTGATTCGATTCATTGAAATATGGTGTTGTATAACCATGGGAACTAAAGAATTTAATTAGCTTTCTTCTATGCCGAACATAAATAAAAATATCTGCAACATGTGAATAACCTCAAAAAAATAAAATTGATCAAATAACTATTTCGATTAGTAATAAGTCGATTGACTTTTAATTATATTTTTATTAAATTCGTTCTCTTTGGTTTTAAATTTATTAAAAGAAAACAAGGAATAAAAAATGAGAAAATTTTGTTACATTTTAGTGTCCTAGCCTTTTTATCTCATATTTTTTAAAGGGAAAAAAAATCTAATACATAGGAAAATATTAACACATTAGTATCTCATAGCAATATTATGAATTGGACTGAAAATGAGCAGCTTGGAAAAAACCATTTTGAAAAAATACATCCACCCAATAAAACTCGTGAAAAACCGAAAAATAGTAAAATATATGTTTTCCACTATTGTTCCGTTAAATAGTACACACCCTTATAATAACATAATGAATAGATGTAGATTTATTTACTTCTTGATAAAATCAGTTGTTCATAAAAATGATGAATATTTAAAATAAATATTAATTAAAATCATTACTTAGATTTGATTAAATTCATGAAATTTGAAATATTTTAGTAACTAAGCTCAATTCGATAAAGCGACACGCCTTTCAAGTTTCAACCCACAATGTGTGAAAAAATTAGGTTACGGATTTATAGGTGTAGTGGAATCTTCTTAAATTAATACTCGATGAGTTAATAATTTTTGAGCTAATAATTTTCTACAATCCTGATTTGAGATAATTATGTAAATAAATAAGATAAAGATTTTTCAAAAGACCCTTATATAAATCTATGGTTCCATCGATATCATAAATCAATAATCTTCTAAAATTACAAAAATGTCTATTATAGTAAAATATAAATTTATTGCTGTTTGTTTTCTATTGAAATTTAAATAAACATAATTTTTATCTCTAACTTTTCTCATAGCACCAAAAGTCCATGTGTGGTGTTCTCGAATTGCTAAAAAATTATAATAAAATTGTGATTGCAGCTTATCTCAAATTCATCCCATGTTTTAATTTTAATTTTAATTTTTCCATCCATTTATTTAGCCACTTCAATTTATTGTCCTTTTCTACTATGCAAATTCAACTGCATTTTCTGTTGTTTCTTCAGCCAAGCACAGAACAGGAGGACTAAGCAACATGCCATGGTTCATGAATGTAAATATAATAATATTTCCCCGTTAAAAACATTTGGATCTCACTCATAAATCATTTGAAAATCTAAAAAACTCAATCCATTTTCCAATGAAAAATGAAATAACATAACAATTGAGAAAGGCCTATGCATCATTCTTCATCGTCAAGCAAGTCACTCAACTAGCAAAATCAACTTCATTTTGATATCACATTTTCATTGAACCCGCCGATTTCAGGGGCACTCATCGTGCCTCGATAGATATCCAACAGCTCGGGAAATTCCTCCTCGTGATCAGCGATGCATCTTTTCAAGAAATCCGTCTCTGACATATGAAACAAGCTGGTGATCCTTATGGATTTCTTCATCAGCCCTCGTGCTTTGAGCATTCTCACAACGTTCCACCTCTGCTTCATTCTTCTATCGCAATTGTAATCAAGAATCGCGGGGCATCGAGCAACATCGCTAGATTAAATCCAAATTCATTCACGAGAAAATCCATATTGGCTCTTATCTTTTCAGGATAGTTTCATACAAATTGATGCCTTAAAAGTGCAGCAGTTAGGTCCGATTCGGACCAGCCGCACCTTCTATAAACATCCATTTTATGCTTGAGTTGACTTGGACATGCTACCGAACAGTTGGAGGCGCGGACGAACACAAATTTCGCCTCGCGAAACCCCAATTCAAGAAAGACGATCGACATAAGCGGAGAATTTTTCCTTTTCAATATCATCATCGACGGCTTGTTCAACATCAACGGCGATTGAAGATTCAGTACCCTCTTTCCTCAAAATCAAGATGTTTGAAGGAACCCTTTCCGGCCAGCCATGTGTGAACGCCATTGGAATGCTGCGAAACACGGCGACGATGTTTTTATCGGACTGAACGATGCTCTTCAAGTAATTATACCATGGTGTGAAATAGTTTGCGAAGCTACGCCGCAACAGAAACGGATATTCGGAGAGCTTCTGCGGTAAGACGACAGCGGGAACACCGATTGAGCGAAAGAATTCGAGCTTTTGCGATAGGGTTTTCTCGACGCAGGATTGGAGAACGCCCGGCCATTTCGTGACGAGTCTGGAGATCGAACCTTGTGAATCCGCACCTTTTGAGTAGCTGCAGAATCTGCGTCAATTCTCGCGATTTGATGCACAATTTCTTAGATACCGAGAAGGCGCTATTCAACGACAATCCGCACGACTTTGTGAGATAATCGATCGTGAAAGTCGCATTGCCGCCGCTAAAATCAAGGTAATTTTCGAGAGGAGAAATGCACTAGAAATTTTGGGGGCGAAAATGGCGGAACCCTAATCAACCTTTGTTATAGATTAGTGCATACGTTTGATTCATTCATTGAAATATGGTGTTGTATAACCATGGGAACTAAAGAATTTAATTAGCTTTCTTCTATGCCGAACATAAATAAAAATACGCAACATGTGAATAACCTCAAAAAAATAAAATTGATCAAATAACTATTTCGCTTAGTAATAAGTCGATTGACTTTTAATTATATTTTTATTAAATTGTTCTCTTTGGTTTTAAATTTATTAAAAGAGAACAAGGAATAAAAAATGAGAAAATTTTGTTACATTTTAGTGTCCTAGCCTTTTTATCTCATATTTTTAAAGGGAAAAAAATCTAATACATAGGAAAATATTAACACATTAGTATCTCATAGCAATATTATGAATTGGACTGAAAATGAGCGACTTGGAAAAACCATTTTGAAAAATACATCCACCCAATAAAACTCGTGAAAAACCGAAAAATAGTAAAATATATGTTTTCCACTATTGTTCCGTTAAATAGTACACACCCTTATAATAACATAATGAATAGATGTAGATTTATTTACTTCTTGATAAAATCATTGTTCATAAAATGATGAATATTTAAAATAAATATTAATTAAAATCATTACTTAGATTTGATTAAATTCATGAAATTTGAAATATTTTAGTAACTAAGCTCAATTCGATAAAGCGACACGCCTTTCAAGTTTCAACCCACAATGTGTGAAAAAAATTAGGTTACCGGATTTATAGGTGTAGTGGAATCTTCTTAAATTAATACTCGATGAGTTAATAATTTTTTGAGCTAATAATTTTCTACAATCCCGATTTAAAAAAATATAATAAAATTGTGATTGCAACTTATCTTAAATTCATCCCTTGTTTTAATTTTTATTTTAATTTTTCCATCCATTTAGCCACTTCAATTTATTGTCCTTTTCTACTATGCAAATTCAATGCATTTTCTGTTGTTTCTTCACCAAGCACGTAACATGAGGACTAAGCAACATGCCATGGTTCATGAATGTAAATATAATAATGTTTCCCGTTAAAAACATTTGGATCTCACTCATAAATCATTTGAAAATCTAAAACTCAATCCATTTTCCAATGAAAATGAAATAACATAACAATTGAGAAAGGCCTATGCATCATTCTTCATCGTCAAGCAAGTCACTCAACTAGCAAAATCAACTTCATTTCGATATCACATTCTCATTGAACCCGTCGATTTCAGGGGCACTCATCGTGCCTCGATAGATATCCAACAGCTCGGGAAATTCCTCCTCGTGATCAGCGATGTATCTCTTCAAGAAATTCATCTCTGAAATATGAAACAAGCTGGTGATCCTTATGGATTTCTTCATCAGCCCTCTTGCTTTGAGCATTCTCACAACATTCCACCTCTGCTTCATTCTTCTATCGCAGTTGTAATCAAGAATCGCGGGGCACTGAGCAACATCGCTAGGATTAAATCCCAATTCATTCACGAGAAAATCCATATTGGCTCTTATCTTTTTATGGGATAGTTTCATACAAATTGGATGCCTTAAAAGTGCAGCAGTTAGGTCAGATTCGGACCAGCCGCACCTTCTATAAACATCCATTTTATGCTTCAGAGTTGACTCAGACATGCTACCGAACAGTTGGAGGGCGCGGAAGAACACAAATTTCGTCTCGCGAAACCCCAATTCAAAGAAGACGATCGACATAAGCGGAGAATTTCTCCTTTTCAATATCATCATCGACGGCTTGTTCAACATCAACGGCGATTGAAGATTCAGTACCCTCTTTCCTCAAAATCAAGATGTTTGAAGGAACCCTTCCGCCAGCCATGTGTGAACGCCATTGGAATGTTGAGAAACACGGCGACGATGTTTTATCGGATGAACGATGCTCTTCAAGTAATTATACCATGGTGTGAAATAGTTTATGGCTACGCCGCATGTAAACGGATATTCGGAGAGCTTCGCGGTAAGACGGCAGTGGGAACACCGATTGAGCGAAAGAATTCGAGCTTTGCGATAGGGTTTTCTCGACGCAGGATTGGAGAACGCCCGACCATTTCGTGACGAGTCCGGAGATCGAACCTTTGTGAATCCGCACCTTTTGAGTAGCTACAGAAGCTGCGCCTCAATTCTCGCGCGATTTGATGCACAATTTCTTAGATACCGAAGGCGTCATTCAACGACAATCCACACGACTTTGTGAGATAATCGATCGTGAAAGTCGCATTGCCGCCGCTAAAATCAAGGTAATTTTCGAGGAGAAATGCGCTAGAAATTTTGGGGCGACGAAAATGGCGGAACCCTAATCAACTCTTTGTTATAGATTAGTGCATACGTTTGATTCGATTCATTGAAATATGTCAATTAATACGAAATTTTTGATGGACTCGAACCCGAGACCTTTGGCCTCGGCATTAACCACTTGCCAATACACACACTCATTGAAATATGTTGTTGTATAACCATGGGAACTAAAGAATTTAATTAGCTTTCTTCTATGCCGAACATAAATAAAAATATCGCAACATGTGAATAACCTCAAAAAAATAAAATTGATCAAATAACTATTTCGATTAGTAATAAGTGATTGACTTTTAATTATATTTTTATTAAATTCGTTCTCTTTGGTTATAAATTTATTAAAAGAAAACAAGGAATAAAAAATGAGAAAATTTTGTTACATTTTAGTGTCCTATCCTTTTATCTCATATTTTTAAAGGGAAAAAATCTAATACATAGGAAAATATTAACACATTAGTATCTCATGGCAATATTATGAATTGGACTGAAAATGAGCAGCTTGGAAAAAACCATTTTGAGAAAATACATCCACCCAATAAAACTCGTGAAAAAACTGAAAAAATAGTAAAAATATATGTTTTCCACTATTGTTCCGTTAAATAGTACACACCCTTATAATAACATAATGAATAGATGTAGATTTATTTACTTCTTGATAAAATCAGTTGTTCATAAAAATGATGAATATTTAATATAAATATTAATTAAAATCATTACGTAGATTTGATTAAATTCATGAAATTTGAAATATTTTAGTAACTAAGCTCAATTCGATAAAGCGACACGCCTTTCAAGTTTCAACCCACAATGTGTGAAAAAAATTAGGTTACCGGATTTATAGGTGTAGTGGAATCTTCTTAAATTAATACTCGATGAGTTAATAATTTTTTTGAGATAATAATTTTCTACAATCCTGATTTGAGATAATTATGTAAATAAATAAGATAAAGATTTTTCAAAAGACCCTTATATAAATCTATGGTTCCATTGATATCATAAATCAATAATCTTCTAAAATTACAAAATGTCTATGATAGTAAAATATAAATTTATTGTTTGTTTGTTTTCTATTGAAATTTAAATAAACATAATTTTTATCTCTAACTTTTCTCATAGCACCAAAAAGTCCATGTGTGGTGTTCTCGAATTGCTAAAAAATTATAATAAAATTGTGATTGCACTTATCTCAAATTCATCCCATGTTTTAATTTTAATTTTTAATTTTTCCATCCATTTATTTAGCCACTTCAATTTATTGTCCTTTTCTACTATGCAAATTCAACTGCATTTTCATTGTTTCTTCACCAAGCACGAGCAGGAGGACTAAGCAACATGCCATGGTTCATGAATGTAAATATAATAATGTTTCCCGTTAAAAACATTTGGATCTCACTCATAAATCATTTGAAAATCTAAAACTCAATCCATTTTCCAATGAAAATGAAATAACATAACAATTGAGAAAGGCCTATGCATCATTCTTCATCGTCAAGCAAGTCACTCAACTAGCAAAATCAACTTCATTTTGATATCACATTTTCATTGAACCCGCCGATTTCGGGGCACTCATCGTGCCTCGATAGATATCCAACGACTGGAAATTCCTCCTCGTGATCGATGCATCTTTTCAAGAAACCGTCTCGACATATGAAACAAGCCGGTGATCCTTATGGATTTCTTCATCAGCCCTCGTGCTTTGAGCATTCTCACAACGTTCCACCTCTGCTTCATTCTTCTATCGCAGTTGTAATCAAGAATCGCGGGGCACTGAGCAACATCGCTAGGATTAAATCCAAATTCATTCACGAGAAAATCCATATTGGCTCTTATCTTTTTCTGGGATAGTTTCATACAAATTGGATGCCTTAAAAGTGCAGCAGTTAGGTCCGATTCGGACCAGCCGCACCTTCTATAAACATCCATTTTATGCTTCAGAGTTGACTCAGACATGCTACCGAACAGTTGGAGGGCGCGGACGAACACAAATTTCGACTCGCGAAACCCCAATTCAGCAGCACGATCGACATAAGCGGAGAATTTCTCCTTTTTCAATATCATCATCGACGGCTTGTTCAACATCAACGAAGTGATTGAAGATTCAGGCACCCCTCTTTCCCTCAAAATAACGATGTTTGAAGGAACCCTTTCCGGCCAGCCATGTGTGAACGCCATTGGACTGCTGAGAAACACGGCGACGATGTTTTTATCGGACTGAACGATGCTCTTCAAGTAATTATACCATGGTGTGAAATAGTTTGCGAAGCTACGCCGCAACAGAAACGGATATTCGGAGAGCTCTGCGGTAAAGACGGCGGGAACACCGATTGAGTGAAAGAATTCGAGCTTTGGCGATAGGGTTTTCTCGACGCAGATTGGAGAACGCCCGCCATTTCGTGACGAGTCCGAGAGATCGAACCTTTGTGAATCCGCACCTTTTGAGTAGCCGCAGAATCTGCGTCTCAATTCTCGCGATTTGATGCACAATTTCTTAGATACCGAGAAGGCGTCATTCAACGACAATCCGCACGACTTTGTGAGATAACTGATCGTGAAAGTCGCGTCGCCGCCGCTAAAATCTGAAGGTAATTTTCGAGAGGAGAAATGCGCTAGAAAGTTTGGGGCGACGAAAATGGCCGGAACCCTAATCAACCTGCTGTTATAGATTTGTGCATACATTTGATTCAGTTCATTGAAATATGCTGTTGTATAACCATGGGAACTGAAGAATTTAATTAGCTTTCTTCTACGCCGAACATAAATAAAAATATCGCAACATGTGAATAACTTCAAAAAAATAAAATTGATCAAATAACTATTTCAGTTAGTAATAAGTGATTGACTTTTAAGTATATTTTTTATTAAATTCGTTCTCTTTAGTTATAAATTTATTAAAAGAAAACAAGGAATAAAAATTGAGAAAATTTTGTTACATTTTAGTGTCCTTGCCTTTTTATCTCATATTTTTTAAAGGGGAAAAAAATCTAATACATAGGAAAATATTATCACATTAGTATCTCATGGCAATATTATGAATTGGACTGATAAGGAGCTGCTTGGAAAAAAACCATTTTGAGAAAATTCATCCACCAAATAAAACTCGTGAAAAAACTGAAAAAATAGTAAAAATATATGTTGTCCACTTTTGTTCCGTTAAATAGTACACACCCTTATAATAACATAATGAATAGATGTAGATTTATTTACTTCTTGATAAAATCAGTTGTTCGTAAAAATGATGAATATTTAATATGAATATTAATTAAAATCATTATTTAGATTTGATTAAATTCATGAAATTTGAAATATTTTAGTAACTAAGCTCAATTTGATAAAGTCACGCCTTTCAAATTTCAATCCACAATGTGTGAAAAAAATTAGGTTACCGGATTTATAGGTGTAGTGGAATCTTCTTAAATTCTTAAATTAATACTCGATGAGTTAATAATTTTTTTGAGATAATAATTTTCTACCATCCTGATTTGATATAATTATGTAAATAAATAAGATAAAGATTTTTCAAAAGACCCTTATATAAATCTATGGTTCCATCGATATCATAAATCAATAATCTTCTAAAATTACAAAAATGTCTATGATAGTAAAATATAAATCTATTGTTGTTTGTTTTCTATTGAAATTTAAATAAACATAATTTTTATCTCTAACTTTTCTCATAGCACCAAAAAGTCCATGTGTGGTGTTCTCGAATTGCTAAAAAAAATTATGAAGGACTTTCGATCCTATTATTGCTTACTTCTGCATTATTGGATCTAATGATAATCTGGGGTTTCGTCCTTGATTGGGTTTCCAATTATGATATCAACAATTTCTTCTAAACTTTTGGATCTCATCTATTTTTCTATGTAATGAAATCTAAGTTCGTTGTGTTCCTCTTGTGAAATTCCTATGAATTTAATTTAAATTCACATAATATAAAATACATCTTTTAATTAATAAATTATTAGTTTATCAATTACTTAATAATTCTGTAAAATAATAAAACTTCATGGTCTTCGACAGTATCAATTTATAGATATTCTACTGTATCTTGTCTCTAGATATAAATATGTTTAGAAAATTTGTTAAATTAATTACATAGTTTAGTAGTTCACTTTCTCAAGTATCAATTTATATAGAATATTCCAAAAGAAATACATACTTACATCTAATTAGTAAATTATAAAAAAATATCTAAGATAGATAAAATTTAATAAATTATCATTAATATTTTTAAATTTTGAACTATTACAGTTATTAAAAGAAGAAACAAAAGTAAAATAAGCCACAAAAGACGAAGAAAGTACAATTTAACAAACAAACCCAACCGAAAACACTTTCTACCCTCGGTTCCTTAATTACCTCAATGATTCGAGGTAAGTACAATCTATTGAATCGAAGCATCAGATAGGAATTATAGGAACATGAATAATAGCGGTACCAATCAGATTTTTGTGATATTTGAAATAAATGCTGAGATTTTCGTATTTAAAAAAACTCATATATATCTGTTTGTATAGTAAGATACACAAAATTATACTTTATTGTTAATAAAAATATCCTTTATTTATCTAAAATTTAGAAAATATTATTTATATTTAAAAATATCAAAATATACATATATGGAGGGATATATAGTAGATTACATCTTCCTATTTACACCAATCTATAAAAATTTGCTGAATTTTATTATCATCGAGAAAAATGGTAGGTAAAACTCGTGGTGTGTATCGCCTAGCGTGACGTTAATACTACCTAACCTCAATTCCCTACACCCCACCGTTATTAACCACCTTCATCTTCAACTAGAGAGAGAGAAGAATGTCTGCAACACAGTCCGAGAGCGAGAAAATGTCTGCGACGCCATCCGTCACCCAAGTCCAAGTGGAATCAGTCGTATTCCCGCCGACGGCGAAGCCCCCGGGCTCCAGCAACACGCTATTCCTCGGCGGCGCAGGTTGGTCCCATCTCATCACCTCTTACGATCAGACTTTTTCATTGCTCTGAGCGGCTGTCGTGGCTAATGTGCGCAGGGGTGAGAGGGATGGAGATCCAAGGCAACTTCATCAAGTTCACCGCCATCGCCGTCTATATGGAGGCCAGCGCCATCCCGGCCCTCGCCTCTAAGTGGAGCGGCAAAACCGCCGACGAGCTGGCGGATTCCGCCGAGTTCATCGCCGAAATCGTCGCCGGTAACGACAACTGCACTAGAAATTATTCGCCACCATTCTTAACGCTTCATAAATAGAATGAGTACCAGTAATTTATTACCTCAATTTTGACGGTTTTTCATCCCTGGCCTCAATTTTATTTTTATTTTTAAATATTCTCAACTTTGCAAAATTGTTAGGTCCGTTTGAGAAATTGACAAAGGTGACGATGATCCTGCCATTGACGGGGCAGCAATACTCAGAGAAAGTGGCCGAAAACTGCACTTCTTATTGGAAAGCAGTTGGGAAATACACAGATGCAGAGAGCAAAGCAGTAGAGAAATTTCTGCAAGTCTTCAAAGATGAAAGCTTCTCACCTGGGGCATCCATCCTCTTCACTCAATCGCCCGCCGGCTCGCTCACGGTAAGCATCACCGGCTGTTGCTCGACTCATAAATTAAAGAGCGATTTTGACACGTTTCTGTGCGGCAGATTGCCTTCTCCAAAGATAGTTCTGTTCCGGAGCAGGGAAAGCGGTGATAGAGAACAAGCTGCTGGCAGAGGCGATTCTTGAGTCGATTATCGGGAAGCACGGAGTGTCGCCTACGGCGAGGCAGAGCTTGGCTGCGAGAGTCTCCGAGTTGTTGAAGCAGACTTCGATCACTGCTGAGGCAAAATGAATCACGAGACATGAATAAGATCATCATCAGCTTTCTTCCATTAATAAAATTGTAATAAGCTATGTTGGTCTCATGTAATTTTCACTCAAACTAGTGTGTAACCCGTCGAATTTCGACGGAAAATATTTTATGTTATATTTATAATCATATTAAATAAAATAATCTTATATCAGGGGCAATACGTCTGAATTTGATATATTAAATGAAAATTCTTTATATTAGGATAATATGTCTGAATGTGATATGTATATATTATATTTCATCGAATTCTAATGAAAAATCACTTTATATTGTAATATACGCGTAGAAAGTTAAATATTCTTAGACGTGTTAATAATTCTTGTTTAGAATGTATATACTCATACTCGTCTTAAATTCGATTAATTATCTGAAGTCGTTTAAATTTATAAATATAATTTGTTATAATGATTGGTTATTCGTCTCGATAAAAATAAAAAATTACAAAGTAATCATTAATAATAAATTGAATAAATAACGAAAGATAAAAAAAATAGAAAAAAATTTACGTATGCTTATCGATTAATGTTAAAATTCCTTTAGAATTTATATGCTCGTACATATCTCAAACCTGATTAAAAAATATTTTTACTACTCGTTTTTATCTCAACCCGTATAGTTAATATCTGCTAACTACCCAAATATGTTTAAATTTATACATATAAGTTGTTAGATTAATTGATTATATATTTCAATAATGACTTGAACATCATAGAATAAATATTAATAATAAATAATATAAATATCAAAAGATTAAAAAAAATAGAGCACATGTCTAGCATATACATACCCGCACTCGTCCCAAATTTCATTAATTACCCGAAATTGATTAATTTTATAAATATGCAATAGTTAGTTATTCGTTTCACTAAGACTTGAACATTACAGAGTAATTATTAATAATAAATAATATGGATATCAAAAATTATAACTAAGCAAACTTCACATAGACGTATCGTTTAATGTATTGACTTCTGTAGAATTTATATACATGTAGCTATCACAAATCGGATTAAAAATTAATTTATTGTAGCTATCACAAATCGGATTAAAAATTAATTTATTATATCTTCTCGTCTCATTCTCGTATAGTAGTATCCATTAATTACGTGAGTTTGTTTAAATTATAAAATATCTAATTAATAAAATATATATTAATTATTGTACCCACATAATATAAATAATATAAATTTGATGGGTGGAGTTTAAATTCTTGTACCCAAATAATATAAATAGCAAAAGACTTAGAAATAGAGAAAATTATATTCTCGTCAAATTTCACATAATACGTATCGTTTAATGTATTGACCTGTTTAGAATTTATATACATATATAACTGTCACAAATCGGATTAAAATTGATTTTACTATATATTCTCATCTTATTTTCGTATAGTAGTATCCACTAATTATCTAAATTCATTTAAATTTATAAAAGATCTAATTAATGAAATATATAATTATTCCAATAATTGGTTATCATCTCGATTTAAATTTGAATTTACTATTTATTTCAAAACTTTTTAGTAATTGTGAAGGCTCACCAAAAAAATAATGTGAGCTTCAAAATTCGCATAGATATATCGATAAATGTTTGTACTCATCTAGAATGTATATTCTTGTACCAAATAATATAAATAGCAAAAGAATTAAAAATAGAGAAAATTATATTCTCGTTTTATTCTCGTGTATTAATATCCGCTAATTACCAGAATTCATTTAAGTTTTAAAACATATAATCAATAAAATGTATATTATTCTAATATATTAAAATTGAGAAAATCCCACATAGATATATCGATCAATGTCTGGACCAATTTAAAATCTATATAAATGTAGCTGCCACAAATTTGATTTAAAATTGATTTGATTATATATTTGTTATCGTCTCAAACAAGTATAGTAATATATGTTGATATTTGAATTCGTTTAGATTAACAAAATTATTATATAATAGGATTAAGGATTGAGTGATTCTCTCTAGTCTCTCCTACGTGGACTATTTATTTCAAATTTATTTTTATTAATTTTTAAGTTTCCTGTAAAATCGATATGAGTTTCAAATTTTATTTAAAAAATTGTACAAAAAAATTCTTTTATTTAGATTTTAAATTTGTGAAGTTCATGAAAAATCGATGTATAATTCAAAATTTGTTTACAAAATCGTAAGAAATATATCATTCAATTTATGTCTTGAATTGATAAAGTTTCATGAAAACTTTAAAAAGAATATTAATTAAATTAATTTTTAATTAAAAAGTAACTATTTATCTGGCCAACTAATTAATTGATGGGCCAAATAAAATTGATGGATGTAAAATAATTGTGTGTTGTAGGATGAAAAATCTCCTCACAACTATTTATATAGGTTTAAATTAAGGTGGAGTTTGATAACAAATCAATGTTGGATAGGAGATGTAAATACTAAGAATAAATGAGATTTGAAAAAAAATAGAAATGGAGAGATTATATGATGTCACACAGGAGAGATAATCACTAAATCCTTAACCTATTATATATTGACTACTCACAACTATTTATATAGGTTTAAATTAAGGTGGAGTTTGATAACAAATTAATGTGGGATAGGAGATGTAAATACTAAGAATAAATGAGATTTAAAAAAAATAGAAATGGAGAGATTATATGATGTCACATAGGAGAGAGAATCACTAAATCCTTAATCTTATATATATATATATTGACTACTCACAACCATTTAAATAGGTTTAAATTAAGGTGGAGTTTGATAACAAATCAATGTGGGATATGAGATGTAAATACTAAGAATAAATGAGATTTGAAAAAAAATAGAAATGAAGAGATTATATGATGTCACGTAGAGAGAGAATCACTAAATCCTTAATCTTATTATATATTGATTTGAATGTTTATCAGCGAACAATGAATGTGATAATTCTACTGTTACCATGTTGCCTATACTTCAACATATAGGCAAACTAAGCTGAGTGTCAGGTTAAGTTTATTTTACAGTGCTTATGGGCTTCAAGAGTTTATAAGAATGCATCAAAAACTTATAAGTTATCAAAGTATTTGAATTATTGAGTTTATAAGCTAGAGAAAAAATCATGAGTTAGAGAGAGAAAATTGACGAGAAATAAAATTGATAGTATATATATAATAAATAACGTGTATATAATAAATAACGAATCATAGTAATATTATTTTGATAAATTTATTATTGTTTATAAACTTATAAAAATATAAGTTGAAGTTGGATAATTTATTTTTGGAGAAGCCTATAAGTTGTTAGAACTTATTTCACAACTTATAATCTGTTTATAACTTATTTTGTTAAATATTTTGCTAGAACTTATAAGTTCCTAAATAATTTGTAAGTTGTTTTGAAGAATTTATAAACTCAACCAAGCACCCACTGAATATAACCAACTTAGCAGAAGTTCAAAAACGCGTTAAGCAATGGCGCCACTCGCCTTATGCGACAGACAAAAACCGAGAAGCTGTCGAACACTCCCCTCCCCTATCCGCGCCTTTATTGCCAATGTGAAGGTCGCTTCAATGGATAGAACCCGTCGTGGAGTTCAATGCAAACCCAGTAAACTGTTGTCGCACTCCTATCTCCCTCAACAAATCCACATTTGGTATATACTACTGTGAATTCAACATCGAAATCAAAGATCTCCTGTTTAAAAGGGTATAAGCTTTTGCAGCACCAGTTATGCCCTTTAATAATCATAAACAGGTGCTACTCTACGTTTAAACGATCTTGTTAATCGGAGTATTTCAAGAAAAATACGTTATTTTTGTAAGCTTTATATCGACTTTGATAGATTAGTCCGATTCGTGTAAGAAATGAAAATCTTTACACCGAAAAAGACAAATTCACGAACAGTATATAACTCTATAATTCGAGTGAGTAGATCCAAAACCAATGCCCGATTGACGTCCTAACTACCATGCACCCTAAAAATGAATTGAACCAAGATCGGAAAACAAAATCATTTGAATACGTAGGAAATATTAGTTTTCTTGAACCCAATTGACGTCCCTAACTACCATGCACCCTAAAAATGAATCGAATCAAGATTGTAAAACAAAATCAATTTATCGAATACCGAGTATTAAGTTTTCTTGAAATGGGACAAACTTTAACATAGAAAGTATCCCAAATTATTACTTCCCGAATAAAATAATTAATAGAGAAGGTACATAGTATTGTAGATCTTTTTTGTTTTACTGAACTGTAACTAATGTAGATAGAACTTCCTGTACAATCGATCTATACAGTAAGCACATACAAGGAACTAAGAAAGAAATGCTGCAATTTGTGAGAGCGCTATATCTTATTACAACAAAGACCTAAATCATTGCAGTCCGTTGTCAATATATTTATCTGCTGCTGAACCCACTTATCATATTTATCTGCTGCACTCACTTATCAAGTAGAGATCCGAGCGAACTAGGGTCGTACACCGGAGGACTGCACGTAAAATTCTGGCATACGAGAGCGACGACCTTGTCCGATGCAAAGTTGCTCTTGGCCATAACCGCAATCTTCTCATTATTTTCCTCCCAGAAACCTATTTCCTCTGCATCTGTAGGGTCTATATGAATCACCTGTACCCAATAACACCGGTACGTCCAGGAGTTACATAATGTCATTGCAACAAAGGCAAAAACACATTGTGTAAAAGGTCTATGGGTCAAAATCCATCAGCAATTCAAGCTCATATCAATGGCATATTCGTAGTCTTACCCATATATAAAATATTTGGATACGAATATGAGTCTTGACCCATCAGACTGCCTTACACCAAAAAAATAATATCGAACACGGATATGACTTACTGTCTTATTGGGATTATATGATGAGTGAGCAGCAGCTAACATTTTGTCGAATTCGTCGGACGCCTTGTGTCCAACCACGATGACTTGCGTTCTCGAAGGGACTCCAAGCATATCTGCGCCGCAACACATGAGAGGCATGGCCATCGCTGTTTCTCTCAACCTCTTCTCAAACACGGCCTGCAAGAGAGAGAGTCAAAGAAGCAACACACACACACACACACAGAAGCATCTTCAAGAAAAGCAAGATCATACCAGTAGAACTTCTGCAGTTCGCCTGTAACTATCGGAAGCTGGAGCTACCAACGACGCCAATCTCACTAAATTGATCACCGCAACTGAGTTCCCCGACGGTTCCGCACCATCGTGGTCCTCTTTGACACGGAGGAGGACCGAGGGGTCCTCCCCTGGAGTATTGAAATACCCTCCGCCCTCCTGGTCGAGAAACAGCTTGTCCTGCAGAAGATAAGGTCTCGTATGAGATCAGAGAAGCAAGAGACAACCCGTCAGTTTGCAATTTATCACTGCCTTACCTGCATTTGCTGTAGTTCAATAGCCCAAGCTAGCCATTTTATCGAGCTCCCACATTCGTACATATCCAGAAGTCCGGATATCAGGAAGGCATAATCATCTAGAAACCCAGGGGCCTTAGATGGGCCGTTCCTGAAACTGTGCTGCAGTCTCCTCATCCGCTCGTCGTAAAGATGTTTCCGTATAAAAGCCGCCGCCTTCTCTGCGACCTCCATATACTCCTTCGGCTGCGTTCCAAGGACAGGAAAGTAGAACTGCGTTCCTTCCGGTTCGTCCTTCAGGATTTTTGAAGCTCGAGCAAATGCGGAAATCGCCAGTCCGTTCCACGACACAATGACCTGAGAAATAAAAATTGTCTCATCCATCTTAAGATGCTACGTGTAAGATGCTAATGGTTTATACGCATATATAATGTGCTACCTTATCATCCAAAGATGGCCTTGGGCGCTTCGACCGGACGTCGTAAAGCTTCTTTCTACAGGTACACAAGATTTTTAGGTACTCATCGAGCGGCTTACCGAATTTCGACGCCATCGCAGAAGTACTGTTTCGCTCGATAAGTACGTTCTTGCCTTTGAACTCGTTGTGAGGATCACTCATTCTTGATAGGTCGCAGTTGCCCGATGGTTTAACGTAGTAGTGCTCTTTAAAGAGAGGAGCGTGCTCTCCGAGTATTTCATCAATCTGTCCACGAAAGAATTGAATAGATCAAAAGCTAAATTTCTTGTCATAGAAAATGAATAGCAACAAATGTGTACCTCTTGGCTGGTCCAGACATAGAAGGCACCCTCCTTTCTCGAGGCACCTTCGAATTCTGCGCTATCAGCATCCTCGGCTGAAAATATCTCCCCACTCGGGCCCATCATCTCTCGCCGCAAGTAATCAAGAATGTCCCTTGACAAGCTCGAATAGAACACATCTTTCGTAAGCGAAAAAACGTCAAGGTAAACGTTAACAAGCTGTCCTTGATCGTATAGCATCTTCTCGAAATGAGGTACTGCATAGAGACAAATAAGATCAAATAACCAGAAATCTGAAAAATTATACGGTGATTTGTCACAAACTGACCGTGCCAGCATTCATCGACGCTATATCTGTGAAAACCGCCTCCAACGTGATCGTGGATACCGCCCCTCGCCATGCACTGCAAGGTCAGTGCCACCATGCTCAGGTCGTGCTTTGCTTCGCCCCGCATTTGGTTATCCTTCAACTTCTTTTTGTGATAAAGCATCACCTGGATTTCAACAGGTCTTGGGAATTTCGGAGCGGAGCCAAATCCACCAAACTTGGAATCATAACTATCCGCAAGCTATAACAAAACATGGAAAATTGGGTACAACTCTTCATACGTATATTTTTTTGAGAACCAATGAGGAACACCAAATAGAAGATTCATTGGAGTGAAATCTTTTTGTCATATAATAAACAAATCCATTTAAAACGTGGTGAGGCAAGACTCAATATATACCAACTGATGTAGGGAAGCGTATAATTTTATAGTGTTAATCCGTTGATTCGTCTTTGAATACCGGAAGAAGAAGAACACATAAGTCTTTGAATACCGGAAGAACAGGTAAGAACAAAACAAAACTCAAACTTAATTAATATTCTCTACCCCAAACTAACGTCTAACAAGCCCAATATATAGGCTACTAATGAAACCCTAAATAAGAGTTCTAATCCTATTGGGAAACTAATAAACAAATATTTAAGATAAATATACGATCATATTTATCCAATTAGATATGATAATCTCATCTCCATCACAATCCCAAGTAAATGACGCATACATGCAAAAGCCAAAAACAACACAAACAATTAATGATGAAAGATGAAGAAAGAAAGAGGAAGGTGGAAGAAGATACCATACTAAAAGATACCACACTATAATCACAAATAGAGATGAAAAACTTTGAGCTTGTTTTCTCAACAAAAGGAAAAAAGAAGATAAAGCTCAAAATAATTTTTTTGCCCCACAAAAATTCTACCTGTTCAGCACATTTCTGGACTGCCCTCTCCGGAAGTCCATCAGGAAGCTTCTCCGATGTCGCAACGGCAGCTAATGCTTCTGAGAGCTGTTCTATTGCAAATGCCCCACTTTTGACCAAGGATTCCTTCTTAGTGTCCCAAGCTTCTTTAATCTTCCTATTAGATAAAAAAATCCTCAAGCTACATAATTTTTTTTAAAAAAAAAGAAAGGAACAAGGGATATTTGTGGACAAAGAAGAGATACTTCTATTCATTAGTATAAAGAAACAAAAGGTACCCGCTAAATCTCACTGAGACACAAATCTACAACCTAGAATTAATTGGATCACAGAACTGTTACCTAAGTACAGTTTTGAAGCCGGGCCTTCCGTATTTATCATCTGGAGGAAAGTAAGTGCCACCCATTAAAGGCCTTAGGTCAGGTGAAAGGAAGACGCTTAATGGCCAACCACCGCCACCATACAACGCTTGCACATAAGTCATGTATACCTAGAAAAGTAGAGCGACATAAAGAACTATTGAAACAGAATCTTAGCCCCATAAAGGTACCGCACATGATATGTTTTAATTTATTTACAGAACATGCACAGACAAACCTATATAGTTTTACAAAACTAAAGGAAAAATAACAGCAATGTAGGTCCACGCTATTGCTACCTCAGAAGCTGTAGTTATTGAGAGAGATGAAGCAACATATTATAAATTTCTATTCTTCAAACATTGATCGTTAACCAATAGTTTCTAAAGTGAAATGAAAATTTTGGCCCTCCTTAGTGTTTTAACTAACAAAAAGAAAAAGGGAACTAAGCATGTTGATGTTCTACAAGGTGGAAGATCACCCTCATTTACATATATGAATTCATAAAGACAAAGACACACAGAGATACATATATATATATATATATATATAAGCACTGGTCAAGTCCACAATAAAGTCATCCGAATCCAAGAAACCAGCCAGAGATGAAGCAATACGAAGTATACCTTATCAACATCTGGTCTTTCTTCACGATCAACCTAACAAACAGACATCTTTAGTCAGAAAAAGAACCACACACACACACTTTTAAACACAGACTATGAGTCTCCTAAGAAGTTGAGAAACACACCTTGATACTGACAAACCAATCATTAAGCAATTTTGCTACCTCTTCATCCTCAAATGACTCAACTTCCATTACATGACACCTAAAATTTAAAGATCATCGCGCATTCACAACGCAAAACCTTAAGATAATTGAAGCGTTTGCAGCTGAACAATAAAAATCAAGAACGATTCAACCCACAATTGATCCAAAAAATACATACCAATGGCAAGTGCTGTAACCAACTTCAAACGCAAGCCAGCCACGTACCAGCAACAATGCAAACACAAAATTATAATTAAACGCCAAAAATAGATGTCAATAATTAAAAAAAAAAACAATAATTAGGCTGCAAAACATGCCATACTTGAGAGGAAGATAGGGGTATCTCTTTTACGAGCTTCTGCAAACGCCTCCTCACCCCATGGGTACCAATCAACCTATTAACACAACCAAATTTCTATTGATCCATCATAGCTGAGAGCGAGCCCGCTTAAAAAGATTCAAATTTTTCATAAATTTCACAAAATTCTGAGGCAAAAATTTACGGGATTATGGGCGTGTTGAAGAAGATAAGGACTGTGCTCCGCTGCAAGCCGGTTAGTGTGCTTTTGGGGCTTCGATGACGCCGTTTTAGGGGACCCGCCATCCGCCATGGCCAGAGCTCTAGAAAAGTTAATGGACCGGCAAGAAACCACCGATAACGGGCAAGAAAATGGAAAAGACTTCGAATTGTCGGCTTTATTGGCCGAATTATAGGAGGGTTTGTAATGATAATTGAAGCGGCGACAAAGGAGAAGTCTTTTGAGCATATTAGTGAAGAAAAGAAAAGAATCGATTGAAAAGCTAGATAATTTATAATGTGCAGAAAGAAAATTGGGGAGAGAGGTTTACAATTGCCATTTCGTAGTGGTGACGAAGCTGAGCTTAGTACGTGGCAGAAAATTGGACAGTTGGAGCAATTAGTACTAGGATATTAGATAAAGCCACAGCGAAGCGGTTCATTCATAGTCATAGATCAATCTATTATCCCTCAGCAATAATTACATTAAATTACTCAATATTATGAAGGCGGGCCGATATGCCATTAACACTTTATCATTGCACCTCTTACCAGAACTTGTTAGAAGCATTTACTTTTTATAGTGCTGACATTTAAAAAATATTTAATTTTCATGATAAGAAAGATTGATAAAAAAATTCAAGTTAATCTATCGTTTACTTTGATAAATTAACTTTTTATGATAAGATGAATTGATTAAAAAATTCAAGTTAATCTATCATTTACTTTGATGAATTAATAATGGAAAGATTAATTTTAAACTTATTTGACTGTCTTATCCTTCAAATAGTTAAACATATATTTTATCATGAAAAATAAACACCCTCTTTGTGCACATAAATAATACTCCCTCTCCCTCCACAAAAATTGTTTGATATTAAAGACATGGATTTTAAATAAATTATAATAAGTAGAGAGGAGATCCACATATAAGATGAATTGATAAATAAATAAATAAGTAATAAAATTGAAAAATGAGCTAGGAGTGACTTTTGTTAAGTATATAGATTTGGAGTAAAAATTATAGAGTTTATGTGACGAATCATACCCAAAAATGGAAAGTTGTCATTTTATGTAGACGAATCAAAACGAAATTAAATGAACGGATATCGTGAACGAATGAAATATTTTATTATTTTTATTTACGATTCCAACTTTGTAGTGCTTTTAGATTAGATTATTATCAAGACCACATAATTTTGTAAATTATATCAAATCAAAGTTCGAAACATTCAAGAGATGAGTAAAAATAAATCGAACTTTAATTTTGTTATAATTTCTATATTTGACTATTCTATAACTAGGGACGGACACATTATGTTTTGTTGAGGGATGCCTTATTGTTGTGTGACAATGTGAATATAAGATATAACATATGTGGTGTCTAGTACAAATCTCCTACTAATCGTAAAATTTACAAAAGTAAAAAGTAAATAAATATATTATATTTATCGTAATCTTATATATTTTAAATTTGGAAGAAGCTATCCTCCGACTAATCCAACTGCTTTGCATTCTCACAATCTTATGTACATTTTATATATTTGAAAAGTTGACCTGACCTCCTTAATTGCCACGTCTACATGCCGAACCCCTCTTCAAAGTATGCCTACAAATGATGAGTGTTATATCGCCTCAGGATGAATTTAGTTTTGTGGGCACACTTTATCATTTGGGGCAGAGGAAGAGTTGTATCATGGAGACTTCGACTTCCCTCTCTTTTTTGGATAAGAAAAGTCTATTATTTCATCCGTCTCATTTAAAATATCTCATTTTTTTGAATTAGATCATTATAATTATTCTTTTTTATTTTAAGAAATAATTATTATTTTAAAAATATGGATCGTATCCATTTTTATCCCTTTAATTACTTATATCATTTTCCTAAATATTCATACTAAAAAAAAATAAGACACTTTAAATGAGACGGACAGAATATTTGAATATTTCACGTGTACACGAAACATAATGATGAAATTAATAATTTTCTTTCATCTTACACATTTTTGTTTTTTAATGTTAATAAAAGGTATGTTATTCAAAGCAAAAACTTATTCCCAACAAAAATGTATTGCACATTTATTTTAATTAGGATTTTATAATTTTTCAATCAAGATTTATTAATTACAATTAAAATTTAATTAGAACAGATATATCGCATCCAAACTTATAGTACATTTATTGCAATTGAGATTTATTAATTACAATTAAAATTTAATTAGAACAAATATAACGGACATCCAAACTTACAATACATACTTGTTGCTGCAAGTTAATGAATAATAATAACTTTAATTACACTGATCTATTTACCTTTTACCGCTTGTAATTTGTAACCAATTCTTTGAGAAATTAATTGATACAGAAAATTTGACAAACATGAGAAGAAGCACTTAGTTGCGATTTTCCATCAACCTCTTAACCTTACCGAACCGAATCAGTTTTTGGCTAACAAGTTATTGTGATTAACATTAAGATAATTACAGATCCCACTAATTCCATAACTCAAATGCTAGAAATAAAAAACTGCAAATTTGATTGATGGCTGAACACAACATCCCATATCCATTATCACATGTGCATCAATATATTGCAGTTGTATCAATATTGCAAGAGATTCATGGCAATATAGCTGAAGGGAAAAGTGAAGAGACATTTCAACGGGTACGTGCTTAGAACTGAACCCAGCAACTGCACGTACTATAAGAAAGTTTCGTCTGAAGCACGTCAGGGTTGAGATCTGAAGCAACAAGATGATCATGTAGCCATGACGCCTGCAGACAAGGCAAGCTCCTCGAGTAATTCCTTCTGCTCCAACGTAGCACAAGACTGCATATAAAAGCATTAGCATGGAGAAACCTCTGCTTCAATAAGATCACCCATAATTTTCTCGAAGCACACAGGTTTTGTCAAGAAGAGTGAAAGTGGTGGATTCAACGAGTTAGATCAGAGAAGACGAGACAAGAAATAAACAAGAGAAAGCATGCGAAAATCATGCACCTCAACGGCTGTCTCAATGTCCCCATCCAGAAACGAAGTGAGCTCAAAGTTCATTTTTAGTCTGTGATCTGTAACTCTATTGTCCTGCGAGTAAAAAGAATTAACTTGGCACACAACAACCTTTAAAGAACTATTCAACAATTCATAGAAAAAATTGTTGCCTTGAGCATTCAGTACTGGAAATGAATCTTGCCTTTCATTTCCAGAGTTTCTCACTTCTATTTTCCAATGCCTAAAGTTAATTAAGCAAATGAGCAATTCAAACCCAAGGTAGCAAAATGCTGAGAATACCTTATAGTTGTATGTTCTGATCTTTTCTGAACGAGCACCAGTACCCACCTGCCATACGTTTGATGTTAGTCTAATTACGGTTTTGCGGCTAGAGAAAATAGTGTATAATTATCGCATTTATAATACATGATGACATGAATGCAAAGCCTTGTAGGCACGCATTTATACAGGATGAGGTAATATAAGTTACTTCAACACTTATACACGAGGGCAGAGATACTATTAATCTATTGGAGCAATCAATTACACCAAGCTGGAAATATTAGATTGCAATTTCTATGGCAGTTCCCTTGACTACTTACCACTGAAGAGCTCTAGAAAGCAAATAACAACAGGATATAAAGCTCGCAGAGATGATAATAGTAGAAAAAGGCCCAAAAACAAATTAAAAGATGAAGTTATTCTCTTGTACAAGTCACATGAGGCTGTTGGATGCTGCAGAAGCATTTTACTAGTAAAGACCACACTATTGAAGGCAGAATCGTTATAAAGGAAAAAAGAAAGTGACTTTTTTAGTTTTCTTTAAGGGGGTGCAGGGGAAGCTGGTATTCACATAAATTTACTCCAGTGTCTTTCCAAGAAACTATTATAACAAATTATCCAACTAGTCTAGTGTTGTTCTGCCCCTGCTTCTATGGAGAACGATTTCAGAACAAGATGCATGAAGCTTGGATGGAAATGAAGAATATTTCAAAATTTCTTCTTCTCTAAATGTATGTGAGAGAATGCATGGAAGTAGACCTGCATCTTTCGCTGGTTGCTTAGCTTCTGTTGTTGTTCTCTTACTTTCATCTCATACCTGGCATAATGTTACCCGGCAAGAGACATGAGCTATCCCGTCATATAGTTATTCTAGATTTTACATACACATATAAAACACATTTAAATTAGACAGTTGATTCACGAGAGCAGAAGATTAATCTATAATGATGGAAAAAACTAGGAGATATAACATAACTTCAGCGTATTGCGTCTTACAATTTTGCTCGCAAAAGTTGCATTGCTCGATTCTTATTTTTAAGCTGAGATCTTTCTTCTGTGCAAAAGATTCGTATTCCCGTTGGTTTGTGGTAAAGGTCAGCAGCAGTCTCCACCTTGTTAACATTTTGCCCTGCATTAGGAATACATGCATCAGACCAAAGGGAGATGTAAAGAAAAGGGTGACCCACTGCAAGAAAAACTAACTATGACAAAAAGTTTATCGCAAAGACTAGAGGAAGCAAAGTTCCTGAAAAACCAATCCACCAAGCGTACCTCCAGCACCGCCAGATCTTGCTGTTGTAAGCTCAATATCCTTTGGGTCAATTTCACATCAACTTCATCAGCCTGACCCACATGCAGCATTGGAAGGAAGAATGAGATCCACGCAGATAGAATATATTGATCAAAGTAAAATAAAATAAAAACAGAAAACAAAAAAACAAAGCAAAAGCTTCAAATTAGACTATATCATATTATAGATTGACATCATACAGCATTTAGCTACTGCTTCATATGCTGAATAAAAAAATATAATTGGTGTACCCCTACATATTGGACGACTGGGTATATGATAAAAACTATTTGAAATATTACGGTACCAAGTAAACTAAATTGGATTAGCTTATATTATATGCCATCAATATGTTTGGACATATGGCCTTTTTGTCCCTTTCTATTTCTTGATTCAATAAATTGGCGAGTTTTTATTATGTTGCCGATTTAGAAAACAAGTCTGCAACTCTATTGAAGTCCCATAGCAGAACGATTCAGTCACTTTACAGAAAAATCGCAGTTACCTCCGGCATGATAGCAACAGTTGCGGTAGATGTATGAACACAACCTTGGGTTTCTGTTCTGGGGACACGTTGAACTCGATGAACACCTGACTCATACTTCAGTTTGCTATAAACACGTTTCCCTTTTATCTCCATTACATATGTCTTATATCCACCATATTCAGCCTTGAAAACAGAAGATAATTAAGCTATCTGCGGAGACAGGATCACGTCTTAAGTGTACAGACATGCAAATATGCGTTACCTCAGAGCTGGAGACAGGCGAGAATTTCCATGAGTTACGTTCACTATACTTCTCATACATGCGTACCTATAGATTGTGGAGGTAAAACAAACAAATTAATTCATATATTCATGCCAATGGAAATTCCCAAGGAAACATAGGCATCCCAAAGAATAAGTGAAACATGTACCTACAAGATCACCAGCCCAAAGTCCAGCCTCATCTCCACCAGTACCAGCTCTCACTGAATATAAGTTCATCAAACGCCTTAATAAATCGTATCAACTAAACCTATTGCAACAAATAGTTGATGACTAGAAAACCCCACTGAAGGGTATCACAGAACATGATCTTTCTCGGAGAGCTTCAAAAAAATATAAGAATGACATAATACAGCTCAGAACTGCCAAATTACATTTAATCAACTAAATCTGATCACTAAAGTGAACAGCAGCCTTCTCATGCAAAGCACTTGGGATAAGAAATGACAAAAGATATACATACTCCATTTATCCAGAAGAAGCATTCATGACAAGGTTGTACTCACTAAAACATAATTATTTAGGACAACATTGCATGAACTTTTTACATGATGCTTAAATGAAACTTCTACTCTTAAACAGAGAGAATAGCCTCACCTTCAAGTAGCAAGTTGATTACAGTTCATAAATTTTCTACCTATTGATATAAAGCAAAACAACATAACTAACCTTCAAGCAATATATTTCTTGCATCAAGAGGATTAGTTGGGAGTAGCAAGAGCTGTATGACATAAGCGAAGAGGTTTCAAATGATGAAGTAGGAAATTTTTTTGGAAAACAACCAGCTATCAAAAAATAATGGATAACCTTTAGCCTCTCTTCAAGCTCTTTAATTTGATTGGCTAAACTTGCAATTTCTGAATTTATCATCTCAACCATGTCTTCATCATTACCCGCCTCTTTTGCCAAAGCTGATTTTAAAATTAAAATAAAAAGTCAACAAGTAGATGTGCAATGTATAGCAGAAGGGGATCTCCAGATTCCTTTAACCAAAGAGAAACATAAAACAATGTAAACCTTTTGCTTCATCTAACTGCTTTTGACAATCCTTGAAGCTTCTAAATGCCGCCACGACCTACTAGTGCAAAGAATCCGCTTTAATGTGTTAAAGTATGTAATAAATAAGTAATAGATTCAATAGTCTATGCTTGAGAAACAGATCTTAGACTTTTCAAAGCACGTTACCTCGTCAAGCTCTGCCAAAGATTGTGCTAATTTCTGATACTCACTTGGATTTGAGGCTACATCCGGATCAGCAAGTCTAAACTAATTTTTGTTTGCATGCAAATAGAAAAGTTCAGTTGAAAGTTGAAAGTCGTTGTCCAGATAATAGGAAAAAGCAAAGTGCCAAACTGGATCATTTGGAAATAAATTAATCTGACAGCATTAAAATAAGGACAATAGTAGGTCACATAAAGTTGAACTTTCAATAGCCTATTAGCCATAGCACAAACGACCATAAACATACAAGCATCTAAATCACTTGGCGAGCCACGAAGATTATGCCTCTTGGTTATGCTTGTTTCACCAGAGATGGTCTCCACTTGGGCCTTTCCATGGGAAAAAAAAGTCCGAGAGCAAATACCCCTATCCTGATTTGGTCATAAATCTTTACCTACCAAAACATTTTTAAGCATTTAGTGTATCATATCTTCTACTGTTCTACATGGCCAGTAAGAGATTAATATGTATCTTTGTACAGGGCTGCAAAACCTAGAGCAAAACAAATAGAGCAGATAATATTGCAGAATATTTTCACAATGAGTGGTCCTGAGCTAATTAACAATATCGATAATCATTTACCTTGATGTTACCATTATATACAAACCTGCTTCAAAAGCACCGTGGAAAGGGCATACACGATATTAAAACTACACATCCTCTAATCAACTATTAACATATTTCCTTAATAAATTATCCGATGAGTAGGAAAACGAAGGCATAAAATTCCTACACAATAGCCAAAATCATGCTCCAAAACATTCGCAAGAAAAGATCAAGACCCAAACCGTACCGATAATTCTTTCCACGTCTTCTCAGCGGACTCTAATTTAGATATTAAATACGGTTCCTACATTTCCAACAACACACAACATCAGCAGCATAGCAACAACCGCAATCTCAACAACAACAAAAAAGTACAGAAAATCCCCCAGTAGGCCCTTACTAGCTCTACCCCTGAGTTGAACCCTATCTTCTTCCCACTACCTAAGCTATCACCAGATTGTGCGAATTATTAACTAATTACCGCCGAGCACACTATTATTCCCGAACGACATCGTCGCACTGGAGGCTGCACGAAGAACGCACGCTGCGGAACGCGACTCCCCGCTGGAAAATGCGCGGCGGCGGAGGATAATCGAGCGGCGAAGCTCGCCGTTAAACTGTTCATCGTCTGAGTTTGGGATTTTTGGATAAAACGCGAGAAAATCTCCACAATCTTTTTATCTGGTCGCGCTTTCCGTTGTATATTTTCAAGATTGAGAAGCGCGGTTTTAGAATTAAGCAACGCAAATATGTGGCCTGAGAGGCGGGTCGGGTTATCTTTAAAGGGTAAAAGCCTGTGATCAAATTGCCGCCACATATCAATTAACTTGTTCTTTTTTGTTTCTTTTCTTTCTCATTCTATATTTCTATTTCTTTCAAAATCATGGTGTCGTAGTTCATACACACAAATAAATAATTGCTACAAAAAATATTGAGACTGAAAACAAATAGACCATTCACATTAGAGACTATAGACATGTATTGGGCATAAATACATCTTGTATCCTAATTCAAAATTACAAAAACAATTATGAGTAATTCTTTATTTGAATCTTCGTTATCGACATTGGCGGAGCCACACTGGGGCCTGGGGGGCTCTTGGGCCCCCAACATTTTTCAAAACTATTAGTATTATACACCCACGTAATATCATGTAATGCTTTGTAGTGCAATTGGTTTAGTCCTTTTTCCTCATTTGATTGCCCGGGTTCGAATCTAGGGTCTAGCATATCATTTTTTTGCCCTTTTTTCCTACTCTTTGTTCTTTGTTTTCTTTTTTTCTCCACTTTCTTTCCTTTTTCTTTTTCATAATTTATTTTATGTTGATAAAATAAAATATATATGTAAATAATAAAATTTTATATATAAATTAATAAAATCAATTCAATTTCTAAAAATATTATGATGAATTTATTATAATAGTTATAGGTAATATTTAATTAAATTTATTTTAATAAGCTATATATGTGAGTTAATTCTATATTTCATTGTATATTTGTAATGGTTACAAGAAAATCAAGATTTGAGTTTTGTAAGATAATATCATTTACAATATTAATATTTATAATTTTCTAATTATTTCAATTTTTGTAGATATTATTCATTGGTTGTTTAATTATTTATAAGTTAATCTTATTAATTTATTTTACAAGATATTAGAACATAATAAAAATAAATTTAATATAAACAATTACCTCTATTCAAATAATATTATGTTATTATTTAAATTATTATTATTATTATTATTATTATTTAATTATTTTTAAAATTATATTTTATTATCTTTTAAAATTATAAATAATTGGGGCTCCAATAAAATTTTGCTGGCTCCGTCACTGGTTATCGATGCTAGTGACCTATGCAAAATTTAGTTGCGAAATCTGAAATCAACATCCTATAATATAACAATCCAAACTCATTATTCTTGGGTCATGGCATTTACTCTTTAATGTACTGCTTCGAAATATGTGAAAATAAATCTATCTGTTTTCTGTTCCAATTTCGTTAAAGCACCAACACAATTTTATTCAGAGTTGTTTAGAATACTTAAACTCATCCAAGTCAAATCAATTCAATACGGGATTTGAGGCAAAATACTGAATAATGTTTTACATATTATTTAGTTCAACTTTCCAAATATGAAATGCAGATATGTGATTTTCTAAGTTAAAGCATAGCTATAGGTTAAGGGCAAGTCTATAGTGCGCTTGAGCGCAGTGTGAGAATTCACTTTACTGCTTTCATATGATACAAACCTTAATATTAAAATGAGTATCATCATTATTAAACTGCTTCCATGGAATAATTTTACAAATAGTATATATATACACACATGTATATATAACTATTAATGAAAATGTAGTAGGATTAAATGGTGGATCATGAGAGTAATAAATGAATATATTAATAGATAGTGAAAGTAAAATAATAAGTAATAAGTGATTTTTTTTAAACAAGAATGTAGATTTAAGTTAAAAATTATGGAAATAATGTTTTTTTTTAAAATGAATATTTTTATGAACGGATCAAAACATAATTAAATAAGTGTTTTTGGTGGACCTTCGTATGTGTTTATTTATTGTGAATCATTCAAGTTACTATATTTCTTGACCATTCTACTATTAATTTCTTGAAATTAATTAGGACCATGTATTTTCGTCGCTATTTATTTGTACCTAAAGCAATAATCCTCGTACAAGTTGATGTTTGAGATATTGGACCCATTTCATATCGGTCCAATATTTTCCAGACATTTTGAATGTAAAACATGGTGTGCACATCATCTTCTTTTTTCTTTTCTTTTTTCCTTTTTGATTTGGAAAAGGAAAACGGTGAATATTGAACCATGACCCTCTTTTGTACACATAAAATAGACTTCGCAGCTTGGATGTATTCGAAGTAACTACACATTATCATTTTAAATTATTCAAGGATGTAAATTTCCACCCAATATCACATTTAGCAATATATTATAAAAAAATTGTATAAAACTGTCAGATGGATCAAGATCTGTTAAATGAGCCAAAATTCTTGATGCAAGTCCATATATATCGAATGGTATATTCATAATTTTACTAATATTTTATATTAATTAGATCCGAACAATGATTCATCTACAAATCTTGATCCCTCGTACCATTTTACATGATACCTCAGAAATATTTATCTGGGGTCCCGAATAATTATAATTTTGAGAAATTATAAATGTAACTTTAAAAATATAATTATAAATTAATTATAAGAATTTCAATTATAGTTTAATATTATTTGAATTACATAATAATGTTAAAAAAATTTAAAAATGCGATCATCTCATAGCATGGATCATAAGAGCAAATCTAATGTATAACGTCATTTTGATATGAATTTTGCATAAAAAATGATATATTTTCGCACCCATACAAAATTTGGTATAAATGAATAGTTTTACATAACATGTGTATGATTGAATATATTATGATGAAAACTACATAATATTTAGAATTTTAGTGTAGTTTAGAGTTGGACTAAAATGATATATTTTCGACATAAAGTTGGATAAAAAATGATAAATTCTATTATTAGACATTCCGATAAAAGAACTTATGATAATAAAGATGTAATCAATACTCATATCTCTAAAATAATTCTCATATATTTAATTGATCTATATTTGATTGCTTTATCATCAGCAATATCTTTATTGTTTAAAACAAAATTCAAATGACTTGAATGTCTTCAGTTATTGCTATTACAATAAGTTTATCATAATCTTTTTAAAAATTCGATTGACCATATTAATTCACATATAAAGTTTTATTATTTGCATACATATTTTACTTTATCTATATAATACAAACTAAAGAAAAAAAGAAGAGAACAAAGTAGAGATTTTAAAAATTAGACAAAAATTAAAGAAAAGAAGAAGAGCACATTATTTGTATACATATTTTATTTTAGCTATATAATACAAACTAAAGAAAAAAAAAAAAGAACAAAGCAAGGAGAGATTTTAAAAATGGGACAAATTAATGAAAAAAAAGAGCACAAAGAAACAAAAAGTTCTATTGTATTTGCCTGGATTCGAAACCACGCCTCTCAACTGAGAAGAGTAGCATTTCCATCTAGTCTAGGCTTAGTATATTGATTCTATATCGCTTATATATATATTAATAATAATTTTGCAAAAAGCTTGGGGGCAGACCCCAGGCCCAATGTAGCTCCGTCTCTGATTCTTATTGTATCCTCGTAACAAAGATAAGAATACAGTAGATTAGATACTAATTAATTACATCCGTATTCATATGTATCAAAAATTATTAATGATGGCGAAACCGTAGCCGAGCAAGATTACTGGGCATGTGTACGGTGTACCCACCACCCAATGACCCAATCAATGCACCTACTGCTGTTAACTTTTTGAAGGCTGCTGTAATGACAGGTAGCAATAAAACAAAAGTATTAAGTGCCAAACAAAGATATAAAATTCAGAATTTCTAAGTCACGCCCAACACTCAAATCATCATGTCTTCAGACATTTTAATCATACTCTCGTCCAAATGCGACTGCAGATTCGAGTCTACGACGGTGAATTTTATGGTGGATCGGCTATATGAACTATAATAAAATTAGTTCATCTCTTTAGGTCATTACAATGATTGTTGTATTTACCTCAAAAATAATAAATTGATTGTTGTATTTTATAAGGGCATTCGCAATGGTTATGTTTTTAATTTGAAGATCTTATTTCACATTCATGCTACATCAACTAGAACAAATTTTTTATTTCTTTCCAATGATCGTATGTTCTTATCAATTATTTATGGATCCCGCTATCAAATAACTTTCAATTTATTCAATATACTATATTTTTTAACATTTTAATAATTTTTGTATGTATTATTATATATGAATCTTAATTTTAACATTATATATTAATTAAAAAAATAATTAAAGATGTCAGAAACTAGAAAAAATGAAATTATGAAAGAGAAATAAAAAATCAAAGGAAATAAAAAAAACAAAAAGACACAACTAATACAAAATAAATCAAAAGCACATTTAATTATCACCAAATGTATCATAATTAATATAAATTAACATGATATTTTCAAAAATAAAAAATAAAAAAGAACAAAATATCGCCTAAAATAAAAGCAAAGCAAAAAAGGCGTTGAGACCTGTTAAGATTTATTGCCACAAATGTTGCAGCAATGCATTCAAGAAACGCACATACATGCATGCAACAAAAGAACGATAATTGTAATCGAAAATAACACGATGATTTTACATGCTTAGGTTGAAAAACTTATAGCTTCCAAAATGAAGGGGACTAAACAGGAACAAGAGGGATCCACCGAAGAAGATCAAACTCAAATAAAATAGGAGAGTTTCGGGCAATTTTATTCCATTTTATCAAATTATTACACGGTGAAGGACTGTGAATTCACTACTATAACACCTGAGAAGATAGCTGGAGAAAGAAACAAATTATAAGTACAACACGATGAAAGTCTCTCGAGCGATGAACAAGAGTTCGAGTTTTCTATCTTCTGAATCTTACTTTCTCTCTCTATTTTCTCTCAGTTTCAACACACAAAGAACTTTGTTACACATCCTAACGACCAAGAACATAGCTATATAACATACACAGATCTAGCTCATCGAAGAAGAAGTTATTTTATGTGACGTCGGTGTATGTAACTCCACATCGTAGAGAAACAACTTACACAATCAAACCCCATACTTATAAACGATTCCAGATTAGTCCCTTATCTATTATTTAAAGTCACTAAATCAACCAAAAAATAAGGACTCATGTTCTTAAATAATAACCTAATTTCTTATCTCTTGAGTTCTTATTTTGGCCACCATAGTCCCAAAAATAAGAACTCGGATTCTTAGTGTACATTATGAAATTAAGAATATTTGATTATGGATGTGTTAGTACCAGGTATGTAGAAATGTAAATATAATAATAAAAACAAGGTTGTATAAAACCGAGACAAGAGTTTGACTCTTTCTCCGTACGATAATTTAGCTCTGCTACAATGCACGTGATTCTTTAGCTATTATCTCCAAGATACAACGGTTTAACAAATACGAGTTGTTGCACTACTAGACGTATTTCGGACGAACTACTTGATACTCGGGATAGATAGGCTTTGAAGAATGTATGAATTAGATTGATTATATTCGTTTTGGTGTCTTTAATCATCTTCTGCAGGGTAAGAGTAGTTGCACTACTAGACGTATTTCGGGCGAACTATTTGATACTCAGGATAGAGAGGCTTTGAATAATGTATGAAGTAGATTGATTATCTTCGTTTTGATGTCTTTAATCATCTTCCACAGGGTCCCTTTATAGCCCAATGTGTCTGTTCGTGAAGTGGTGCGAAGGCCCAACTGCTGACCCGAACAAGTGTGTCGATCCAAGGCTAATCAGGTTAGCCCGAACCGACGTGATGGTTCTGCCATGCATGAGTCCAATCGCCCCGCCACGTGGTCGAGTCCGACGTGTCGCCCGAGCCATTTTCAGATGCCATGTCGGCAAAACTTTTGGCTCCGTAATGCCCCTCGCGACGATGCGAAGCGCGCCTCTAAAGCTCCCAATGCGACAAGTGCGACGTGCTCGGACTCTCGGGCTCGAATGGTGCTTCGCACAATTAGGGGTGAGCAAAAAATCCGAAAACTGAATATCCGATCCGAACCAAACCGAAATTTAAAATTCGGTTCGGATTTTTTGGATTTTCGAATCGGATCAGATTGAAATTTTTCAAAATTTTGGATTTTCAGATCGGATCGAATTGGATTTTTTAAATCCGAAAATCCGAATTATATATAAAAATAATATTTTATTTAAATATTTTTAAATTTAATATAAATATATATAAGAATTAACAAAAAATGGTTTCGGATTTTTGGTTTTTTCATAATTTTGGATTTTTCGGTTCGGATTTTTGTATAAAAAATCGTATTTTCGGATTTCCGGATATTCGGTTCGGATCGGATTTTTTCTTTCACAAAATTCGGATTTTCTGATCGGTTCGGATTAGGCAAAAATCCGAATGCATAAATGTTTACCCCTACGCACAATCCTCGTAGGTTGGGTTAGCCATAAAATAGCTAATTAAAAACCCACTAATATGCACCATAGATAGAACACATTTGATTATTCTTTATAGGTGTGAAATCATTTATATATAGCTTAGAACTTCATTAATTTTCCAATATGGGATAGAAAACAATTCCCACCATTAAGAAGCTAACTTTTGTGTATTAATTGTTCATTCATTCCACATTAGATTTGAACACATAAATATACTAAATTGATCTAAGCCCAAATCTAAGCTCATATACAATTTATTCTAACAGGATGTTCCAAGCTACGCGTTCTGATAACACGATACATCTTCAACTTTATTGTCGAAATATGTTTTTTCTTCACTTAGTCTTTGTTGTTATTGGTATCTTTGTTAAAAATATATTAATAATATATTAATTATCAGTGACGTTTTGAATATAGGAGTTTGTTTATTGCAATTATTATATAGGTAAAGGTACCATACATCCACATGATATGTCACCAGTTATATAAGGTACCATAAGTTTACACGATATGTTGATGTATGCGTGAACCTGAAAATCATGCGTTATAGGACCGGTCCTGATAAATAATGGGCTCTGAACGAAACAACAAAAATGAGTCATTTTTCCACTATGAAGATACAATTGAATATATCTAAAAAGATGCACAATATATCATTTATAAAAGAATTATTTTTTTTTACAAAATTTGGGCCCCCAAAAGTTTATAACAAAATTTTGGGACATTGAATATTTTATTTTTTGAAGGAATATTTATATTAATATAAGAGAATATATAAAATTTTGGGCCCACTAAAATGATGGATGATAGCGATCATGCATGCACGCCGCCCCGCCTCGAGGGACGGGATGCGTATAATGATTTTTATTATCAACACAAATTTATCATATACTAAACATAAAGATATTATTAAACATAAAGATATATGCATCGTTGATATTTAATCCATGTTAACATTTTCTCCTTTCGTTTTTATTTTATTTTAATACATCGTAAATTATTATTGAGATCATCAAAATTATGAATTTTATAAAAATTAAATATCAATTTATTTATTTATTCCCTTTAATTTTTAGTGGATGAATAGATAAATAAATTACGCCTTGATTTTTATGTAATTTTAAATTTGATGATCTAATTATAATTTTTAAAGATATTATGATAAAAAAAATATAAAAAAATTTGTTGATGTAGACTAAATATCAACAATACTTGGATGGTGCTCATCTACTACATGCAACATTTGCTATACGATAAGTCATATATTTAAATTATAGGTGTACATTATTTGAGAGAGAACACATTTTTCGAAGTAGCTTAGGTTTATAACATTTCCAGAGTGCCTAGGCAGAAAAAAAAAAAGTAAAAGAGAAAGGTTCAGTCAATTCTGTTAAAGATGTCAACCTAACCATACTTTTATCAACCGACTAAAATTATGGTCAAATAACAAATAATATTTTTTTACTATCATTAGAGGGTGTTTGGCTGAGCTTATAAGTTCTTTAAAATAGTTTATAAATTGTTTAATTAGAAGTTTATAAGCTATTGTAAAGTATTTGACAAAATAAGCTCATAAACAGTTTATAAGCTGTGAAAATAAGCTCCAACAACTTATAAACTCCCTAAAAATAAATTGGTTAATCATAACTTATTTTTTCATAAACTTATAAGCAATCATGAATTTACCAAAATAACCTTATTATAGTTCGTTATTTCCTATATATATACTATCAATTTCATCTCTCGTCAATTTTATCTCTCTAACTATGATTTTTTTTTTTAACTCACGATTATTTCTCTAGCTTATAAGATCAGTTATCCAAACAATTTAACAACTTTTAAGCTCTTGAAATATCTTATAAGCTCTCGGAACTTATAAACTCTTTAAAATAAATTTAGCCAAACACCCCGTTAGTACTCAATCAAAACATTTTCTTAAGAATGCCTTATTCAGAGTATAACTTTACCAAATACGCATAATTTGCGTAATATTTATTTTATTCTATTGACTTTGTATACTTTGAACTTTTAAGTTCTATGTTCTCTTTCCAATATCTTACGCCCTTAAATTTTATTTGTATTGATATCATTTTAAATTCAATTTATACATGATTTAGCAACAATATTAATTTAAATCATCAACTATCAGTATTGTATAAAAAACTCATCCATATTTCGATCCATGAAATATCTTCACGTGGTTCGTCAGATGTCACGTAATTTCATGCATCTATGTGACTCCCTCCGTCCATTAAGAGTGTTTCACTTGGACGACACATATTTTAATAAAATATTCGTTAGATTATTTTAGTGGAGAAAGAGTCCCACCATGTAAGAAATGAGGTTTAAGGTTGAATTATAAGAATTAAGTTTGGGTCAGATGTGATTTTTTGATAAATAATAAATGGTTGTGATGTTGAATTATAAGGATTGAGTATCCCAAAAAGGAAAGTGGCACATTCTTTGTGGACTCGAATAAAACAATTATGACACACTTTTTGTGGATGGAGAGAATATTTATTAACTAAATAGTAAAAACGTCACATAAATCTATGTGGCATCGGTGAGTCACGTCAAGGTTATGGAGGTTGAAAAAAGAGAGTATGGATTTATTTATGTCATATTGATAGTTGATAGTTTAAATAAATATTTAAATAACTTTTGATAAAACATATATAATTATGAATTTAAATCGACATTTATCCTTTATTTTCTATATATATATATATATATATATATATAGTTTGGTTCAAATAAGAACCAATTTTAACGCGGTAACTAAGAACTATGAAAACAAAATGAATATCTTATGAATGTTAATGAATATCTGCGAAAGTTAATGAATCCAAAATTCTAATTTTCACCGGGTTCGAATCCCAGAGGCGAAAATTCTATTTTTTATTCATTAACTTTCAGCAGTATTCATTTACTTTCAGTATATTCGCTTCTCACGTTCTTACAATAAAAAATGGTTTTACGTTAACCTCCCTATATATATATATATATATATAGGGAGAGTTAACGAGAACCATTTTTATCATGAGAATGTGAGAAAATGATGAATTTATATGAAAGTTGATGAATCCACGAAAGTTATTGAATCCAAAAAATAGAATTTTCGCCTCATGGGATTCGACCGGGTGAAAAATTCAATTTTGAATTCATCAACTTTCACAACGAATTCATCAACTTTCATAACGAATTCATTTGGTTCTTAGTTTTTAGGATAAGAATGGTTCTTATTTGAACCAAACTCTCTATATATATATATGTCTCTTTGTATTTATTTTATTTGTTTTTTCAATTATATTCGGTTGGATCCATCTATTATTGATTGCCATTAAATGCCAAGGATATTCCAGATCGAGCTTTTTTTTGTCAAAGGCTGGAGAGCATTATTGAATTTTATGGTCGTAAAAGGCTCGCATTATTAAACTTTAACATTGGTTGGAATTGAAATTAATAGCTTTAATCATCTGTTCCAATCAAATATCTTAACATTTTCCCTTGACAAAAGAAAAGTTAAGGACAAATACTAAACAAAATAAAGGCATATGACTTTCAAAAAAAAAAAAACCACCGAACTGGTCCCCTTTTGAATTACGAACAAATATTTTATTTGATTCTTTAATATTAATCATGAAATTTAGGAAGTAGAGCACAATGAGACAAATCTCGGCCATATTATTATATTGGTCAAATCTAGATTATTTTTTTGGGAACGTGTATAGTATCTTGACCTCTTGTTTTTTATTCTTCTATATTTTAGTTTATTTCTTAATATTTCATTGTATGGTATTTTCAGTTTTTTATTTCTATGATAAAATGCCATGTCATTAATGCACAAACTTTTTAATATAATCAGCCTCACCATTCCATCTCCTATTGCATTAATAGATAATCAATATGAGATAATAATAGGTTTATAGTTTAGGAAACCCATAGGATTGCAACATATCAATCATCTACAATTATAATAGGATATATCATATTAAAAAATAATAAAAAATCTTAAATACACTAACTATTGCAAAACAAGCTGGAAAAATTATATTTGAATTAAATGATAAGCGAACAACTTTAGTTCTAAAAATAACAACTTTGCTTCAGTGTAGTACGACGCTAACATGTCGCCACAGCATAAATCTTTTTTGGGAAAATACACAATTTTAACTTAATAAATTAACTTTATGATTATTTTAATCTAATAAATCAATAATATCTTAATCAAATATAATAAATTAATTTTGTGATAAATTTAGTTTATAAGTGATATTTGGGCGTTTAAAATCACAATTTGCACCAGACACAATATGTAGCCCGTAAGTCCATTCTAACAACGTTTCTGGTTTGTCTTTTCTATATGTCATTTTCCATTAACGATTATATTTTTTGGTACCAAAAATCACTTATGAGTTAAAATTGTCATAAAATCAATTTATTAGGTTTGATTAAGGTATTATTGATTTATTAAGCTAAAATTATCACAAAGTCAATTTATTGAGGTTTTAATGCAAGTAGGATCACCATCTTAAACTCAATTTGAAAGTATACCATCACTTTCAAAATGTTACAGATCGATATTATCCATTTGATATGTTGCAATTATAATCACCCCATAATTCAGACCATATTTATTAGACTGACAATTTCAAACGAATTCACATTATTCAAGCATTTGATTCGACGTGTCAAGTAATTCTCAATACTTACCGATCAAGCCAAATTTTACAAAAATAAGTTGTCGTTGTTGAATATGTTATTGATCCAGTGAAAATTATAATGGTTAGAAAGTATATATGTTGAGCCATACACGAAAATGTTGATCGCGTTGAGTCCGTCAAAATTTGCATTTGATTTCTTGAATTAATACTCGAACGACGAGAGTTTCATAAAAAATTAAAATTTGATGAACTGGTCGAATTTAAAGATGATCATATTTACAACTATAATTTAAAATTGATATTGTAATTACAAATTGAATGTAAGATGGTAATTTAATTTACTATTAACCATTTCATTTTCCACATGTATGTTAACCAATCTTGAAAAGAAAATAAGCAACCAATTAAAAGATATGAGGACCAGAAAGAAAAGTAAAAAAAAATATAAAAAAGAAAGTAAGAAGGGCATAAGAGTAATTATGAGGGACAGAGAGGGAGTGTCGGTTACGGCTGTGATATACAAACAAAACCCCGTATTTGAGGAAAACGCCGTAGAAAAAAAATCAAAACTTAAAAAAACCCATTCCATTCCGACGAGCAACTTTTCATTTAATGCTTTTGTTGCAGACACTTTGGCGGGTATGCATACAAACTCATGAGAGAGAAAAGAGAGAGCGCATAAATACCAGATCGTACGAACGAGCACTATTAGGTTACAACTCAAGCATCACACACCGTACAAAAGATACAGGCAAAATTATCAGAAAGAGAAAAGGGGGAACACTCTCAAATCTCACTTTTTTGAGAACCCCCCCCCCCCTCTCTCAAACCTCATAGCAGTGCATAGTAAAACGCCCTTGATCACTTATCCTCGGATCGTTTGGAGTGAGAAAGAATCAGACGTTGGGTACGGAAGCGGATTCTTTGGAGTTTTTGCCCCCCTTTTGTCATGCAGGGACAGTGAAGTTGAGCTCGAATGGCGTTGTACGGGGATCAGCAGCAGGTGGAATGGTTTCAGGATTCGGGTTGGGAAGGTTTGGGTTTGAATTTCGGAATTATACTTTTTTGGAATTTATGCGCTGTGTCTGCATTGTGAGTTTCTAGGGTTTTAATGGTGCTGTACGTTTATTGATAATGTGTCTGTCCGTGTAGACTCTATGCGGAGGTTGAATTTACGGGAGAGAGAAGTGTACCCGGATAGGCCGGGTCTACCCGACTGCGCCTACTATATGCGAACCGGGTCGTGTGGATATGGCGCCAAGTGCCGTTACAATCACCCTCGGGATCGTAGCAGCTCGGTGAGCTTCTCACCTCGAAATGTCGTTGCTTGTAAGAATTTTGATTATGTATAGCGATTAGGTTGTGGTATACTTAAATTTGTGGTAGTAATTAGTAAAATCTATGATCCCACTTGTTAGTATGTTTAGCACCACATTACATGCAGCATTATGTAGTGATTACTCTCATTAGGCTACTGTGTATGTTCCTTTGTCCTTGGTTATATATTATTGTCGGCAGTTGTAACAAGTTGGGATTGGTCGTTGTCTCGGGGTGGGGGCTGGAATCAAGCATTCTTAAAGTTTATTTGGGTTATTGAACTAATAAGAGAGGGGTGGTTGGATTTATTTATTTTTGAATGGGGTTTTCATTCATCTGTCTTTCTTTATGTTGTTCAGTTGGGAGTGGGAGAGTATCCTGAGCGACTATGGGAGCCCCCATGTCAGGTACTTGCCTTATATATATTTTAGTGATTTGTAGTAGTTTGCACACATTATGTTGTTATGAATGTTGATAAAATTCAGTTGGATGAGTTTATTTTTCTGAATTTTAGATGGAGTTGCTATATTTATTTACTTGTTCCCTGAATGTGCAGTACTATTTAAGAACAGGGAGCTGTAAATTTGGTATGTCGTGCAAGTTTAACCACCCGAAAAATGCTGGTGGCTCGTTGACTAATGCACCTCTAAATAGTTATGGATATCCATTACGTCCGGTAATCATCTGTTGTATGTTAACTCACATTTTTATGTTATAATGATTTTGATGGTCATGATAGCGTCCTTTCCAACAGGGAGATAAAGAGTGCTCCTATTATTTGAAAACGGGGCAATGCAAATTCGGTATAACTTGTAAATTTGATCATCCTCAATCAGATGGAACATCTGTGTCAGCATCTGCACGTCCATTTTATCCGACGGCGCAGTCTCTTTCTTCCCCTTCTCTCGAGCAATATGACAGCACAACATCCGGCTACAGGGTTGCAAGGCCTTCTTTGTTGCCTGGTTCGTATGTCGCTGGTGCTTATGGTCCCATGCTGCTCCCCGGAGTTGTTCCCATTCCAAATTGGAACCCACACTCAGTAAGCCTTCTTATCTTCTTTTTCTTAAATTTGAATACCATTTACTTGGGACCCTATCTGAGTTTATTTGCTAATTTGTGCTTTCCTATATTTGCTTGAACTAGGAACTATCTTAGATTCCAGTGTAATGATGGCTTGCATGATGTAGGGATCAGTTAGCCCCGCACCATCACCGGGTGCTCAAGCCTCAGTGTATGGATTGTCACAGCTAGGTTCTTCTCCCCCTGCATTTGTTGGAGATTATTCCCATTTACCGTCATCTGCTGGCCCTTCAGGCAGTATAGTACGGGAACAAAAGTTTCCAGAAAGACCTGGCCAGCCGGATTGCAAGTACTACATGAGAACGGGAGACTGTAAATATGGACCATCTTGTAGGTATAATCATATGCCAGATTGGGCTGTCTCAAGGTCTATTTGTGCTCTTAGCCCTTTGGGGCTGCCTCTTCGTCCGGTATGATTTGTCCTTGTTTTGTTTGAATTGAATTGCTGACTCCTCATTCTATTTTGTTCCTTACATTGCTATTATCTATCTGTTTCCTAATGTTTCTTGGGTCAGGGGACTGACTTTTGTATTGGCTGATTGGTCCAGCATTTTATCCTATGTATGGTTTTGCTAAGCTTAGTAGCATAAGCACATGTCTCTTAATTCTTACGGTATGGGATATGAATATTATTTGAGTATTTAGATAATATGGAACGAATGGGCTTTTATATCAAATCTGATTGTTTATAGCACTCTGATTATACTACAAAAAGTTTTTCTACTGGCATTGGCTGGGCTGGTTTCCTGATTGATCATTTATTTGTGGGTAACGTAACCACTGCAATCTGTGCTTGTTAAACTGGGACATGGTTTAGCTTCAACAGCCAGTCATAGTTTTAAGTGTTTGAAGTTGATTTTGTCTGTAATTGCCTACTAGATTACAGTAGACTATGGTATACAGTCTGAAAAGCCAGCCTTCTCATTCGGTGCACTTAATCCTCCTATTACTGATCTACGATAGAGAAAATATCTTTCCCATTATGCTTTTTTTTTTTTTTTTTTTTAACTTTCGGAATTTTTGTTTACAAAGTGGTATTGCTAGTTACATGTCTAGATATGTACTTCTTATCATGGCATAGTCTTGCAATGATGTGATTTCACAGTCAACCTATTTATCATGGTGATATTCTTATACATCGATTATCTTTTATTCTGTACTAACATTGTACTTTAATACCTTTGTCTTATAATTTCATTAAGTTGGAAAAGTTTGTTTTGTTAGTAATCGTGTTTAAGTTTGGAATCCATTCATCACTTCATCATGGAAATTTTCTATGCGAAAGATATTATTTGAGAATTTAACCTTTCTTGCATTTGAAATCCTGTACATGACAATTGACCTCTACATTTCTGAGGCGGGAATCGTACTATCTTAAACTAACGGCCGTCGAATATTTGTTTATTAGAAAAGAGGGACATAGTTTGCAAATAATAAAAATGAAATAAAATTGTAGTAAAACTTTTTTTTTTTTTGTATTAATGATTGTGATAGAAGAAGAAAAATATTTGACTCCTCACACTTATTGTTAATACTGGTAATTGTTGACAAAAACTCTCATTGATTCGGATATCCGATCATACATCTGTAACTAAATATTATGAATTATACTTCTTGAAATTTTATAAGAAACCCCGTTTCTTGAATGGTGTTGTAGACCTTAACTATTTAAGGTTGCAAATTTGTAATGCTGATGATCTCACCCTTTGTCCTGATTTCCCAAAGTTTTTGCCTAATCTCTCAACATGCTTGTTTTACTTTTTTTGTGCTGATGAACAGGGGGTGCAGGCCTGCTCCTTTTACATGCAGAAAGGCCAGTGCAAGTTCGGACGAACATGCAAATACGACCACCCAATAGCAGCTCTGAAAGTCAGTCCGGATTCATCTTATACTGAAATGCCAGGTACTCGTTACAGGCTCGAGCCTTCTGCTGCTACAACTTTGTTACCATCTTATTCATTTCAAGAGGTGCAGGGTGAACGCATTGCAGGGTCTAACGTCGATCCAGGCAGAAACATGGTGTGGCATTCTGGAAACTCTTCCAGTGATTCCGCAAACCTAATGCTTTAGCTTTAGCATAGATGGTTTCTGATTCACAAAAGTTGGCGTTGGGTTCTCGAGCTGGAGAAGCTCTTCAAGTCTCCAAGTATGAATATGAGAAGAATAAAAGATGGTGAAAATTAAGTGCAGTTTTCCATGTGATGTGTATTTATTATATATGCCCTTGTTACATATCATCTAGGCTTGAGACAGATATTTGTAAGCCTCATTCGATATATATTGCTAGGTTGATTGGATTCTTGATGTGGTATGTGTATTTGACATTGTAAGTTATTGGAATTGTTTGATTTAACAAATGTTTGTTGTTTTTTGAATTAATAGGGTTTCATCACCTTTCTTTTCTGACCCCCCCCCCTCCTCTCTTTCAAAGAGATGAGGATGAGTTATACACATTTCATTTGATGAAAAGAGATGAGGATGAGTTATACACATTTCATTTGATGGTCAGACACGAATTGAAAGTAAAGCATTGGGAAAGAAAGCAAAATTTACTAGAAGCATTTGTTCTGACTTATAATAGTTAGCCGAATATCAAAATTTACTAGAAGCATAAAATTTGGGTCTGTAAAAAGCTATAAAGTCGGGCATGAATTTTTCAATGTATGATTTGACACAATAAATTTATCCTATTAAATAAATGTTGTGTGTGGATTGTTGCGAGAAAAGCCTGCAAATGTGGTCCTAAATCACACCAAAAACATAACATTAAATAACATATATATCAGATGGGGCAGAAAGCAATTTGGCAGATATGGTTTGGCTGTCAAATTAAAGTGTTCTGCCAAAACAAAACCTTCTATCTTGTGTCATTTATGGAAAACAAATTAAATCACAACTATTGTAACATGATTGCAACCTCACTGCCATAATTGGCTTCAACCATCATTGCTACCGGTCAATTGTGCGAACGAATGTGTGTGTGCAGCAATTGGTATTCTTTTTAGGGCAAATGATATTTTTATTCGGTATAAATATTATTTTTAATTATATGATAAAAACGAATAACATTTTTTCTCAATATAAATGATATTTTTATTTAAAATAAATTAACACTTTTGAATGCCTGTATCTGTATAAAAGTTTAGTGTTGCTCCAATAGTTGTTAATAACAAAAGTTGTTAGGATCGGGTCGAAAACATAACGAAATTACAAAATTTCGAATCAATAAATGAAATAACAATTATTTCATTCCAACCAAATTTAATGACTTCACATTAACATGATGTAAGGTAAGAATGATCGAATCGTTGCATACATTTTCACACTCCTTTTGATGTAGAGATTAGAAGCAATCGATTACTCGTCTCCCAAACTCACAGAGACCGAAACGTCTCCTCTCTATCAAATCCACGCTTAATAGAACGAATCAAACGCATATTTTTTCGCTAGTAAAACTGAGCTCACTATTGAATTGAAAAATCAAAGGAAGAAAAGAATGGTTGAAAAGGAAGAACATGCACGTATGCTTTATTTCAAGGAAGAGAAACCATCCTTTTTGAAATATAGGTAAACGTTTCCTATTAATATTCATTGATTTCTATATCAATGATAATTAATCCCCACAATTAAGGAATCAATTCCCCTTTTCTTTTATCAACGTGATTTACTATGAAATAAATCTCTTCTTATTCTTATCTTTATCTAATCTATATCTGGATTACTTTTATCCGGATACAGTTATATATATATATATTTGATTTTTCTAGATTAAAATTAATGAAATTAATTTTATATCTAATTAAATTAATCTAATTAATTTAATATAGAATCAGACTTGTTAATTCAATTATATTCAATTAAATAAATTTAACTGAATATCTAATTAAACATATTAAATTAGAACAAGTATCAATTAATTAATCTCTATTAATTAATCATATTCAACTATTGAATCAATTCAATTGATACGTTCTAGCTTTTGTGTGTGACCCTCTTAGGTTCTCGACTAGCACTAGTAATAGGCTTGTAACAAATTACAACTTAAACAAATAACATTTATTCAATTAATGTATTTAATAAATTAATTCGCTTGAAATTAACTCCTTAATTTCAAGAACCTATAAACCATGAGAACATCTAGCAAGTAGCATGACCACCTAGCACTAGGTGAAATAACTAATAAACATATTTTGAATATGAATCGTCATACACGTATGGCCCTTCTGTAATCTAATCTCCCAATTGGATATTTAATATGGAATTAAATCGAAAACTCAAACCAATCCAATAGTTACATTTTCATTCAAATTCAATAATTTTTTTAATGAATCATTATTCATCGTGACTTGACCAAGGTCTTCGAGTTATGAACAATGAAAACTGTAGAAGATTATCTCGTCTTAAATAAGTAATAGATTATTTATCCACCACACATTAATCTCCATATTTATTCATATCGCATCCAACATAAACTCTTTAACGATTGTCTAGCAATAAAAGAATATACCCAAATGAAACAGAAATCATACAAGCTACTATGGCGTCTCAAGTCAAAGGACTAATCGTGTACTATCATATATTAAAATTTTATTTCGCTAAAATAAATTCCATATAGGAATTTTTAACGGATCAGTTCAGTGTACTTGTTCTCTAACGAGCACACACATATATACACTTACGTCAACTACATTAATATTGATGAAAGAAACACAACATTCTCATCTAATGAGTGTGTATTATGCGTGCGAGTTATTTCCAACAATTCAATGCGTTATCTTAAATAGCCATTTCACTTAGAACTAATTTTAAGACCAAAGCTTCAAATACATATTTCATAATCACCATCATATACGTGACCATATCTTATAACTTATCATGGTCTAAAGACTTTATCGAAAGTAAATAAATTATTAATAACAAATACAATAGATGAATAAATGCCTTTATTAAAATAAATTTCGATAAGATTGAATTTAAAAATTAAATAAAAAAGTAAAAACGATCAATCTAATTGGTGCCCCGAGTGTAACTCTTTCAAAAGTTACAAATATTATTGTCCTAATGTTTATTAATGCACAGAAAATGTGTTGAACCTCTATTTTGATTTATCTTTTTCCTTTTTTTAATTAAAAAAGAAAGGCTGTGAATGTTGTTGTAAGATTACCATCTTTCTAGCTACATATGTGTGGTTCTTGATAAAGAGATGATGTTTCTCATAATTCAAGATTCCCAACTCGATACACACTGAATTTTAAATAAAAAGTTGAAAAAGTTAATTTTGTATTTATTTATTGCATTATTGTAATTAAACTGAAAATTAGCATAATATTGTCTGGACCAGAGTTTGCATTGATATCTCAAATGGTTTCTTACTAATGGATATCCACACTTATAAACCCAAGTTCTTCTACATAGTTAACCGATTTATGACTTGGAGCTTTTATTTCAACTTTTTACATGGTTATCATGAAACCTAAAGTAGAATTTGACCAATATTCCAATTTTTTTGTGGTTTTGCTACTATAGTTTTTCTTGGCTAGGAATGCTTTTCAACTATAGAGACGCAATATGTGGTAAATAGATTTACCGTTTTCACTTTTAAAATTACTGAAATTCTATAGCCCAACAAATATGTATAGTTTTAATGCAAGTTAATGATGAAAACAGTTTATTTATTTATCTGGTCTAGCTAGATGCACCGGTCACTTTTACTTTAAATTGAGGATAAATATCAATTTAAACCCTTAACTATACATGTTTTATCAAAAATAACCTAAACTTTAAAAAATATCTATTAAAACCCCAAACTATCATATTTTGTATAAAAAATATGATATATAGTTTGAGGTTTTAATTTGTATCAAATATGATAGTTTGGGGTTTTAATAGATATTTTTGAAAGTTCATGATATTTTTGATAAAACATATATTGTTTAGGGTTTAAATTGATATTTATCCTTAAAAAGATGAATACTTTGGGTGCAGATCTGCACCCAAAGTATTCATCTGCACCCAAAGTGCATTTTCTTCTATTCTTAAAAGATGAATACTTTGGGTGCAGACGTCCTCAACTCTTGAGCAGATATTGCTAATTACTAATTAGATATTCGTATAAGGGGTGGTCTCATGTGCATCTGATGAAAAGTAAGGTCATTTGACGGTGAGACCACCCTAATTAATTAATAATTAATCTTAGTTAATTAATCTTAATGAATTAACTAATTCTAATTAAATTAATTCTAATTAAAATTAATTAGTTTAATAAATTTTAATTTTAAATTAATAAATAATAATTTTGAATTAATATATCTTAATTTTGAATTAATAAACTCTAATTGTCAATTAATAAACCTTAATTGTGAATTAATAAACCCTAATGTTAAATAATAAACCCTAATTTTGAATTATTAAACCCTAATTATGAGTTAATAAACCCTAATTATGAATTAATAAACCATAATTTTAAATTAATAAACCCTATTTAGAATTAATAAACCCTAATTTTGAATTAATAAACCCTAATTTTGAATTAATAAACCCCAATTGGAAATAATAAACCCTAATTTTGAATAATAAACCCTAATTGTGAATTAATAAACCCTAAGTTTGAATTAATAAACCCTAATTATGAATTAATAAACCCTAATTATGAATTAATAAACCTTAATTATGAATTAATAAACTATAATTATGAATTCATAAATTCTAATTTGAATTAATAAATTTAATTATAAATTAATAAACATAATATCCTTAATCACCATAATTAATATATAATTATTTTAACAAAAAACAATGGTGGGCTCACGGTGAGGCGGAGCTTACCCAAGTTTTTGTCATCAAACAAAGTTAAACACTTAAACACTACACAAAAAATGGATTAAACAAAATACAAAATAATAAAATAACACACTAAAAACAACAAGATAAAGGCAACAAAATAAAAATGACACTTAGAAAATCCACAAAACTTATGCGCGCAACGTAAGCGCGCACACAAGTTTTTGTGTTCGTATAATGGGTCGATATTACACTAATAACTAATTGATTAGATGAATACTTGGGTGCGGACATCCTCAACTCTTAATTAGTTGTAATTAATAATTATTTAGGAGTCAATTGAAATTTTAATTAGAATTTTTTAATTCATAATTAGAATTTATTAATTTATAAGTAGGCTAAGGTGGTTGCACTATGAGGGCGTTCACACAGAAGTGCAGCCTGATTAATTATCACGAGAAAAATATTATCTTGGGATACTCTAATTCTTATTTAATCGACCTAAGATTTAAGAAATAATTAGTTGTCAAATCATGATTAATTAAAGGATTTGTAACCAAATCAATCACATACATGAATCCATATGGCTGCTATCATTAGCCCAGCTTTATCTTTATAGCTTTCTTTTAGTCTATTGAACGATCATGTTTCTTTTTTAATTCATGGAATCCGCATTCATTACTTTCAACGTAATAAAACATATTTGAAAAACCAAGTATGATAATTTTAGACCCATAAAAGTGTTAATAGGATATCGATAGGATACGCCCAACTACTGCGCCCAAGATCGGCCCAATACAATTAAACACGACATCAAGCTCGGCCGACAAGTTCGCCTATGAAGAATCCACGAGCCGGTGGGAACGCAGAAAACTCGGTCATATCTAAAGAATCCTAATCCAAGAGGATAGGATCTCGAATCCTAGTTAGAAGACTCGGGATTCGAGATCTAGGTCAATACATTGTGTATAAATAGAGGCTAGATGAGACTACATAGATTCATTCCTCTCTTTGTAATCACTTCTTATACTTTCAATACACATACTCTCTCTTGCCGAGTGGACGTAGATCTTATTCACGATCGAACCACGTAAATCCTAGTGTTCTTCTCACATTTATTTCCTAACAAATTTAAGATCGATCCTTTGGCGCGTGCAGTGGGAACCGAAATTTGTGTTTTCGATCAACCTTTGTTTACAGTGGAAGTAATCATGACCAGTACACCGAAGCCACGCCTCAGGACCGTCGCCGCAACAACAACGCTGACGGCGAAAGGGAACGCCGAGCTCAACTCGGGAAGAGCCCAATCGGGGAAGGAACCCCCGAGGGGCATGTCCAAAGTCTCGACGAGCACGGACACCCCGGCCTGCAGGAGGCAGGTTACCATAGCGAAGACAATCGTAGCAACAATCCGGGAAACTCCGGCTCGCAAGTAAACCTCGACGGCGTCGTCGAGGATTTCGAGAAAACAAGGAGAGCTTTCTCAGGTTCCTCGGTGAAGCATGTGGTCGGCCACGTCCTGAAGAACAGAACACCGAAGCCTCATCTAGAAACGAGGCATCACAACGAAAGGTCGGGGCCCAAACCGACCGCGCAAGGAACCAGCAACGCGGGAGAGGACGTCGTGATCGCCGCGAAGCCGGCCCGATCGCGAATAAATCCATCCACGAACCCCGCCCGATCTCCGTGGGACGAGCAGCGCAGAAAAGGCATCGGGCCGCGCGAGGCGGTCCGAGTCACCTAAATGAGTTCGATCGTCGAACTCCGCCCCGATCTCGGAGGACGGCTTCGATGGATACGGAAGATAGTCACCCCGTTCTCAATAGGATACTCAACACTTCTCCAGGATAAATACGGGTTCCAAGCATCGCCCTACGATGGGTGAGGATCCATGAACTTCCTCTCGCAGTTCAATACAACATGATCAACCAAAAGCTCGGCTCGGTTCACATGTGTAAACTCTTCCCGAGTTACTCGTCGACAACGCCGCGGTGGTTCGACGATCTACCCACGGAAGCATCGGCCCTATCGCGACTGATGGCCTTCCACGAAGGTTCTTCCAAAAGCGGAATCAAAACGCCGGCAGACACCTCCTCACCATAAAGCAAAGCCGTAATGAGTCCATCATCGACTTCACGACAAGGTTTAACAAGGAGTGCTCGAAGGTCGAAGACGTGAACGACTGTTAGTATCTCGGCCTTCCAAAGCGGCATCTTGCGGGGCCTTATATCGAGAGATCGTGGCACGAACCTCAGTCTCGCAATGTAGTGTGGCGATAGCCAATCGGTTCGCCAAAGCGGACGAGGCGACAAGAGAAAGCAAGCGCATAAAGCGGACCCCGGAAAAAGGAAGAAGGCGAAGGAAGGAAGATCGGAACCAAGGTCGCGAGCGCCCGGGCGGATTACATCGCCTAATAAAATCCGTGCTCGGTCCACGCGACGCCTCGGGAACGACCTCAATACACCCCGTTGACGGCCGAGGCGTAAAATCACGACTCCATATGAACTCGTTCGGAAGCCTCGACCGATGGCGGGAGGAAAGAGGTGCCGACCTACGGATAAATACTGCTCATTCCATGATGATTACGGGCACGACATCGAAGAGTGCAACGAGCTCATGGGTGAAATTGAGATGCTAGTTCAGGACGGATCCCTGAAGAAATACCGAGGACAGAGTCGTCAAACCGACCAAAGTCAAAAGAAGAAAAAGCAGAGGAAGAGGGGAAATTGTGCCCCCCACAAAAAAACAAAGCGCAGCACCGACGAGGAAGGAGATGACGAGCCTCAATATGACGGGGTGATCTCCACAATTACGGGGCTCCCCCGTGGAGTCACGAAGTCCTCTCTGAAGGCCGATGCCCGAAGTCCTAGAACCAGCGAACCCACCAATAAGAGGTTCAGAAAGGACGAGGCGATCACCTTCTCCGAAGACGACCCCGTTCCCGCGACAGTACCCCACCAGGATGCATTGGTGATCCAGGTAGTGGTCGCAAATAAGTTGGTGAAACGCGTTTACATCGACAGCGGCGCATCGGTGAGCATCCTTTTTAAGGAATGCTTTGACAAGCTAGGAGTGGAAGACGCGCGCCTCGCACAAGCCCCGCTGCCACTCCGAAGCTTCGTCCAGGAAGAGACGCGCCCAGAAGGAATAATCGAGCTACCGTCACGGTGGGAAAGCACCAACGACCTCGACCAAGGTGGTGCGTTCAGTAGTGAAGGCCAACTCGCCGTATAACATCATACTAGGGCGAGATTGGTGAAACGACGTAAGTGGCGGTATGCTCAACGTACCACCGACGATAAAAATACCCACCACGAGGGAACGGCCGTGATCCGAGGCGATCGAAGCAAGCGAAGTGTATGCAAGTTGCTTTACGAGGTGCCGGGACCTCGGTCCAACACCCACAAGCATAGCAATTAAAGAAACCCAAGAGTTGGAGTCAGGAAGACATCGCCACTCCCCGACAATCGGTGGAAGAGGTCGCATTGTACAAAGAGGAGCCATTGAAGGTCGCCCGTGTTGGTTTCACCACGACACACGAAGTGAAGGATCGATCATCCAACTCCTAAGGGAATTCGAGACGTGTTTGCTTGGTCTCCTCGACATGACCGAGTCTCGCCGAGTATCATCACCACCGCTCAATATCGACCCGAACACAAAGCCGGTTCGCGTGAGCAAAGAATCTTCGCAACGAACGGAACCAAGTCATTCATGACGAGGTGAACCACTATTAAAAGCACGCATCTTGCTCGAGGTCAAATATCCCACCGGATAGCCAACCCGGTGATGGTGAAGAAAGGAGGAGGGATGGCGAATGTGTATCGACTACATCGACCTCAACAAGCATTGCCCAAAGGATTGCTATCCCTTCCCAACATCGACAAGAAGGTCGACGCGTTGGTCGGCACGAAGTCTTTCGCTTGGACTTATACAAAGGGTATCACCAAGTCCCGATGGATGACGAAGACGCTGCCAAGACAGCCTTCATTACCGACTTGGGGTCTTCAGATATAAAAGATGCCATTCGCCTTAAAATGCAGGGGCTACCTATCAAAGGATGGTGGACAAAATATTTCAGCCCTACATAGGTCGGAATGTGGAGGTATACGTAGACGACATCGTCGTCAAAAGCAAGGAAGAAGCCGCATGTGTGGCCGACCTCCGGATCGTCCTCGGCCTTCTTCGGAAGATCAACCTAAAGCTGAATCCCCAGAAATGCACGTTTGCAGTCCGGTCTGGAAAGTTCTTAGGGTGTTGGGTTTCACAAGAAGGACTAAAAGCAAACCCGACCAAGGTCCAAACCATTTTGGAAATGAAGATGCCGAAGACCATCCATGACGTACACAAGTTGACAGGTTGCATAGCCGCACTAAGCCGCTTTCTTTCAAAAGCCGCGGATAAGCAGCTACCCTTCTTCAAGATACTCAAAAAAGCCCCGAAATTCTCATGGGATGAGGTGCACAGGTCCGCCTTCGAAGACCTCAAGAGCTACCTCGCCAAGCTCCCCACTCTATCCGTCCCAAAAGAGGGAGAGGTCCTTTTCCTCTACCTCGCCGCCTCGGACGAATCCATAAGTGCAGTCCTGGTACGAGAAGAAGGACGTCAGCTCCCGGTTTATTTCATCAGCCGAGCACTAAAAGGCCCGGAAACGAGGTATCAGCCCCTGGAGAAGCTCGCCTTAGCATTGGTAAATGCCGCGAGGCTACGTCCGCATTTCCATGCACATCGCATACAAGTCCTCATCGATTACCCACTTGGCAAGTATTGACGAAGCATCGGAGAATCGCGAAATGGGCAATCGAATCGGGCGAGCACGATATATCCTACGCCCGCCAGCCATCAAAGGTCGAGCCCTAGCGGATTTCCTTGCCGAGGCTAACTTCGTCGAAAAACCGAAGCCCACTGAGTCCGTATCAGACGATGCCGAAGCCGAACCCATGGTTGAAACACCGAGGGAGTGCTGGCAACTCTACGTTGATGGGGCTTCGGGAAACAAAGGTAGCGGAGCAGGTATCTTACTCCCAGGCCGGACGACCAAGAGATCGCCTACTCGGCGGTTCACATTCAAAATACGAACAACGTGGAGTATGAGGCATCGATCGCAGGACTTCGCCTCGCTCAAAGTCTCGAGATACGAGCCAGAAGTTCACAACGACTCTCAGTCGTCAGAAGCCAAATGTTGGGAAAATACGAGGCAAAAAGCGATGAATGAAGAAGTATCTCGAAAAGCAAAAGCGCAACGGACTTTCTCACACTTCCAGATAGTTCGCATCCCGAGGGAGCAAAATAGCCGGTGACATCTTAAGTAAATTGGCCTCGACATCAACGAGCCCGCCAAGAGGAAGTCCAAAGCGGGAGCATAAACGATGTCAAGACGAGCCGAGGTCAACATAGTCTCGGATGAAGAACCCAATTGGATGACTCCCATTCGAGAGTACCGGAGAAGGCGAATCGCCTCACGACAAGCTTGGAGGCTAGGAGGATCTGAACAAATCTGCGATATACAATTGAGCGAGGAAGTCCTGTCTGAAGTCATATCTCCAACCTCTCTTAAGGTGCTTGGGTCCGAACCGAGCCAATTACGTTCTACGAGAAATACACGAAGGTTCGTATGCGGAAGCCACATCGGACCGGGCCTTGTCAAAGAAAGTCATGCGATGGGGATACTGTTCACAACAATGTTCCAAGACTCAATGGACCTCGTAAAAAGTGTCCAAGTGTCAAATCCATGGGAACGTGCAAAGGCTACCCTGCACCGACCTCACCTCCGCATGCAGCCCTCGCCGTTTATGCAATGGGGATTGACATTGTGGGCCCCTTTGTAAAGCACCGGGATAGCCCAATTTTTAATTGTTGCGATCGACTACTTCACGAAGTGGGTGGTTGAGCCCTGGCGAAAATCAAGCAAGAACGCCTCAACTTCGTATGGAAGAACATAGTGTGTCGCGGCATCCCCATATCCTCCTTTCGGATAACGGAACACAATTCACGGATAAGGCATTCAAAGATTGGTGTCAAGAGCCGGATCCAACAAAAGTTCACGTCGGTGGCCCATCCTCAAGCAAATGGTCGACCGAAGTTACCAGCAGGACCATCGTAGGGTCTAAAACTCGCCTCGACCGAGCTAAAGGCCTCGGGTGGAAAATTTACCGCAGTCCTATGGTCGCATCGAACAACGCCCGGACCTCGAACGGAGAAACACCATACGTTTGGTGTATGGAACCAAGCGATGATCCTGCAGAGATCGGAGTATCGAGTCCTCGCACCATTGACTTCTCCGCCAAGCAAATGGGAAAATCTACGAGCTGATCTAGACCTACTCGAGAAAAGAGACCTCGCCACATCGAAGCTCGGTACAAGCAACAAGTAGCTCGGTATTACAACCGGTAGCGTTAAAACCGACAATTCAAGTGGGCGACCTCGTACTCGACATAATGAAGTCAACAAAGCCGCAGCTCGGCAAGTCGGAAGCCACATGGGAAGGACCTTACCGGTCGACGAAGTCCTCGCAAAGGGCCTATAAGCTCGCTCAATTGTCCGGTGAGCAATTACCCAACGCATGGCACATCATCCATCTCAAGAAGTATTATGCATAAGTGTCAAGGTCGAGTCTTGTTCGGTCATATTTTTAAAGTCCTGTTTAGAGTCATCTTATTTGGTGGTCGCGTCATCTTTATCAATAAAAATCTTTATTTTCATGAGTTCTACTTGTCACTAATGCATAATTAATCTTCGCATTATTTACCCTCTACGGAGGACAAATTCCTCGACGGAGGTCGATTACATCGTTTCATACGAATGTAAATCTAAACGCAACGCATGCCTACATACGAGATCGACTACCTTCGCTCATTCAAGGCGTTCTCTATGTAGACGAGGGACCACCCTCCCGATGACCTCGGCAAAAGCAGAACCATTCCTACATACGAGATCGACTACCTTCGTTTATTTCAAGCGTTCTCTATGTAGACGAAGGGACCACCCTCCCGATGACCTCGCAAAAATGGAACCATTCCTACATACGAGATCGACTACCTTCGCTTATTTCAAGCGCTCTCTATGTGCGAGGGGACCACCCTCCCGATGACCTCGCAAAAACAGAACCATTCCTACATACGAGATCGGACTACCTTCGCTCATTCAGGCGTTCTCTCTATGTGACGAAGGGACCACCCTCCCGATGACCTCGCAAAAACAGAACCATTCCTACATACGAGATCGACTACCTCGCTCATTCAAGGCGTTCTCTCTGTGTGACGAAGGGACCACCCTCCCGATGACCTCGGCAAAAAACAGGAACCATTCCTACATACGAGATCAGACTACCTTCGTTCATTCCGAAGCGTTCTCTCTATGTAGACGAAGGGGACCACCCCTCCCGACGACCTCGGCAAAAAAAAGGAACCATCCCTACGTACGAGAACGATTTCTTTCGAAGCGGAATTCTCCACGAGGACGAACTACTTTGGCATATTACTCTTGTTCAAATACAAAGTCAACAAAAACCATTCTTATTAAATAGAAGATGTACAGGTTACATTTTACATTTTACGAGGACGGAGCGGATCGGGAAAAATGAGCCAATCCTAGAAAAATCGAATTCAGCACTCATCTATGCTAATCCTACCTCTACCTCGTCCTCGGTCTATATTACGGGCCCGGCCAGAGCGACCGCGGTCACTTGACGATGCAGCTCTGCGAGCTCGGCCTCGACCACTTGATGACGCCCGGTCTCGACGCATGGAGGGTCCACGACGTTCAAGAGCAATAGCACGCCTCTTGCGCGCCACTCCGGATCGTCATAATGTGGTTCATTTATTCTAGATCGAGAAGCTCCGTGAAGAAGAGGCCTCTGCGATCCCGTCAAGTATGTCGTCGAGTTGTGGTTGTCGAGTGATCACAGCTTTGTATATGCTCCCGAGCCTTTTCAATTCAGCGATCGCTCGTAGAATTGCCAAGAGGTCCGCCATACCGCGCTATACTCGAACAACGGGCAGACCTCGACAACCTCAACCTACTTCCGGATCGTCATCCCACCATTTCGTGGATAACCTCCTCGTACTCGGCATGCTCCTCGGCTATCACCTGGCCTTCTCCTGGCGACCTCAAACTCCTCCAATTCCAAAAGCGAGCACGGAGCTCGTCACGCCTCCCGAGCGGCTCTACGCTGACATCGACTCACCAGACGTGACCAAGCCGCCTTTACATGGAGGAGTTCGACCTCTTTCAACTCAAGAGTCATGACGGTCTTTGATTTGATTCAACCAAGGAGAAGCATCAAACATTTCAGAGACAATCAAAAAAAAAAGATAAGTTTTCGACATAAACTTGTAATTTTATTAACATGCCTTAGCGAAAAATTGTTGTACATTTACATTCAAAAAAAAAAAAAAAAAAGATGCAGGATCAACCGACCCTCCGGAAGCTTTCGCCATGTCCACGTTCACGCCTCCAAGCTCGGATAGCCTCGGCCTCGGCCTCTTCAGAACCGCCGAGTCTCGACGCCTCCGGCATCACCGCCTCCCACCCTTTGCATGATCATCAGCGAGCCTCGGTGGGATCCCGATCCACGGACGGTAGCGCATGCACTCCGCGACAAAAGAACGGAGGAGGAGGCAAGGCTCGCAGCACGGAAGCTCCTTCAGCCGCGGACGAGCACATCAGCAGTCTGTCTCGGGGCGGCATCCTCGGTCTCCCTCGCACCCATACTGCTTTGTCCGGATCCGGTAGTCCTCGGCGACCTCTTCGATTGCATCCGAGACGGCTCGCTTGTTAAGCACATCGGCCGCGTCCGAGACCATTCCCGAGAAGCCCGCCGACAGGAACAGCCTCTCCGCGAAGGCGCGAAGCGTTTCTCCCTGAGAGCTCGCCATGTCCGCCTCCCGACGGCGAACCTGTTCCACCTCAGCCTTCATCGAGGCAACCTCGGCCCTCGCCGCCTCGGCCCTAGCCGCCTCCTCGGCCACAGCTGCCTCCGCCGACCTGGCCCTAGCCGCCGCTGCCTCAATGGCCGTCGCATCCGCCGCTCTCTGTTTGACGAGGTCCCGGATCTTAGCTTCGGCCTCGGACATTTCTTGAGCAAGGAGGGTATTCGACTCCTCCACCTCCCGAGCATACCGGGCCACCCCGTCAAACTGCGACACGGCGCCCTTCAAGTAATCCGATATAAGATCGGATACTCTTGACACCTCGGCCGCCACGTCCGCGACCCCCTATACAAAATATATATCAGGTCAGAAGAACACAATTTGGTTACTACTGCACAAGGTATAAGGACTAGTACAAACCTCAGGAAAGAGACGAGGCGCTGGTTTGGAACCGACGATCTCGCACTCAGCCTCGGCAGCAACCGAGGACTCAGGGACTTCATCCTTCCGCCTCTTCAAGCGCTTCAGTGGCTGCGGTGAAGGGGATCTCGAAGGCCCCACATTCATTTCGAGCAGATCCTCGAAATCCTTCAAGGTCGGAGACCTCGGCTCGGCCACCGAGATCGGTTCGGCCACGGAGATCGGCTCCTTCCTTTTCTTCTTCCTTTCCTTCAGCAGGTTCACTACAAGGAAACACGTGGGTCAGCATCAATACATAACTCATGAAATAAAGAAAAGAAGAAGAGAAGAAGAGGCCTCACCCTTCACCGACTCCACCGTGGAGGTAGGATCATAAGGGCTGAGCCCCGCCTCTGCAAGCTCGGCCTCGGAGAAGACCTCGTCAACAAGGCCAATTTTGTCCAGCATCTCCTCCAAGTCACCGAAGCCCTTGTCGACGTACACATCGGCGATCTTGTCAGATCGCCATGCGAACTCCAATTGTCCCTGAAACCGACAGAAGAAGAACTTCTTCGCGGTTGGAGATCTTCGACTTAATTTTGGCTTTGAATTTCCTACGGGTGATAGATAATACCACCCCGAACCGCCTTCAATTGCAAAAAGCGAAGGACAAGCGCTAAGGTCAAAGGAAAATTATGCTATAGCATAGACACCTAGGGCGGTCATACGCCGGAATGAGTTCGGCGAGAGTTGGGCAAGAGATAGACCAAACATCTCTTGGAACTCGACGACACGTAGTGGAAAGGAAGACGAAGACCGCCTTTGAGGCCGTCCTCGTACACGGTGATAAAACCATCCGGAGGGGCACAAGCCCTATCCTCCGGACGGGGGGCAACGAACTCGATACTAGGGGGAATACTATATTGATAACATATATCCCTAATTTCAGATATACCTAGGATTGAAGAGAAGGAAGACACTTTGCCGCAATCCCCCACTGAGGGGAAACGCAGACTACACTCAGAAAGGGGCATATGAATACGGGTAAAAACAGGCAAAGACACTAAACCGGACGGGGAAACAGACATGATTTGACGATCAGAAGACTCGTTAATAGAAGAGGTAGCCATTACTTACTTTTTGGTTATCGATGAAGAAGACAGAGGCTTCAAGTCGTCAATGGCGCAGAAGACAGTGTTTTTCGCAAAAGGCAGAGAGGTTTTTGAAAATCAGAGAAATGCAGAAAGCAAGTGATAAGAGATATTGCGTATCAAGGAAGACATTCCCCTAATATGCACTTTATCGGGAATCCAACCGTTGCCAATTTAATGCGCATTAAATGCGTATCCCGCGTCCAGTACTTAGCAACGGCAGAATCCGTCTTCGCCTCGCCTAACGCCCGTCGGTGAAGCGGTCGAAGACCTCGCCTAACGCCCGTCGGTGAAGCTAATCAAAAGACCTCACCAACGCCCGTCAAGTGAAGCGATGTGGACATCGCCTAACGCCCGTCCGTGAAGCCAATCAAAGACCTCGACCCAACGCCGTCAAGTGAAGCTGAATGGACATCGCCTATCGCCCGCCGTGAAGCTAATCAAAGACCTCGCCTAACGCCCGTCGGTGAAGCAGACGAAGACCTCGCCTAACGCCCGTCGGTGAAGCGAATGGACATCGCCTAACGCCGTCCGTAAAGCGGCCAAGACCTCGCCTATCGCCTCGTCGGTGGTTAATCGAAGACCTCGGCCTATCGCCTCGTCAGGTGAAGCCAATCAGAAGACATCGGCAGACACATCTGCGCGCACAGCATTCGATATACGACGTCAAAACATTGAAAAGAATGTGTAAGATCGTCCAAACCCCGCTTCGTCACAACAACCCCCAATCCAGCATGACCTCGTTTTCTGCGTCTTTTTGGGGGGGGTTGTGATAGGATACGGCCCAACTACCAGGCCCAAGCATCAGGCCCAATACAATTAAACCTGACATCAAGCTCGGCCTGGACAAGTTCGGCCTATGAAGAATCCTGAAGCCAGTGGGAACGCAGAAAGCTCAGCCATATCTAAAAGAATCCTAATCCAAGAAGGGATAGGATCTCGAATCCTAGTTAGAGAAGACTCCGGATTCGAGATCTAGGTCAATACATTGTGTATAAATAGAGGCTAGATGAGACGACATAGATTCATTCCTCTCTTGTAATCACTTATACTTTCAATACACATACTCTCTCTCGCCCGTGGACGTAGATCTTATTCACGATCGAACCACGTAAATCCTGGTGTTCTTCTCACATTTATTTCCTAACAAATTTAAGATCGATCGATACGAACTTAAGACCTTTTGGTCACAAAAACCACTTTACCATTGAACATATTCACTTAACCATCAAGTGTTCTTTATTTATGAATGAACGAATGGAGCATGCTCATACCAAATACCAATGGCCCATCTCTACAACTATTTATATTCCTATATTATTATTTTTATCTTATTTCGTTATTTTTCTTTTTCATCATGCCCACTTCAGAAATTTTCTGACACCCAAAGATTCTTGTACACAGGTTTGCTGAATTATATGAAGAAATCAAGTATGTTTCAAAGATATGCTGCAGAGGGAAAAACATCATGTGTAACTAACTTCAAGAGATTGGACATGTTTCCTGCTTAAGATGAAATGTCAAATATAGGAGTTTTTGGTTGCAATAATTTGTATGTATTTTTGTAATAGAATTCATAATTATGTTTTCAGTTAATGATCCAAGAAAATGGCTTCTTCCGTATACATATTTTGCCTTTTTCACTACAACCTAGGTTGTTGGATAAACAAAAACAAATTAATACAGGAATTATTGCTATCAGAGGACAAATGAAAGTTTTATAGTGGATTAAAGAGAAGAATATTGTGACTATTCTAATTAAAATGGGGCGCCCCTATCAAAATTTTATCTACTTTATCTTAAAACGATACGAAGATAAAAAGTACTAATAAATATCAATCAAATAATAATTTACAACAAATTAACAATTGAAATTTATCATTTCACTTTCTTTAATTTGCGTCAAGAATCCAAATTTTACATATTGTGCGGAATAAACCCACATAATATTCTTGCATAAATCCTAAGTTTGTGGAAGACACGAGGAATACCTGCTGCTCTTGCACCTTTTCACAATAACAAAGAATGAACTTTATTCACTTCTTCTAAAAACAGAAGACAGTGAAAAAATTCTAAGAAAGAAAATATAGTCACTCACACTGTCACGCTCTCCGCCTTTCACCGAAAACTTGACACCAATGCAATTATGCAAACACAATTCTTGACTTTTTGTTTAAAATTTCAAACCCTCTTTTTCATCAATCAAAGTGGCTTTTTGTGGGAACTAGTCTTAATCTTGCATGAGCTCGTGTGTGTGTGTGAGGGATAAAAGCTCTCTCCTTTCTTTCTTTTTTCCTGTTTCTCCCATTCAAGACTCTGAAACACGCATTTCACACACACTGAATGTGTGTAGAGTCATGCCTGTGCAAGAACTCCAGCTACATGCATTGTGTCTTGATTAGGAAGAGGATTTTCCAACTTTTTTTTCTCAAGAAGCTCAAATTTTGATATTTTTTTTAATTATTTAATAAGAAATGGGAGTTGTTACAGTTGCTGAATTGAAGCCATGCATATCAGCGAAGAGGTCATTTCGCCCAATTCAAGTGCAAGGCAAGTTACCGAATGGTAATATTTTTAGTGATTTGCGAACAATTTCAGCACCTCCAATTTTCCAAAAAAGCTGTCATTTTTCATGTTTGATGATGACTATGATGTTATTATTAATGCATTCTATTGGCTTCTGTTGTGCTGCATTTTTTTTTTCGGTTTATGGGTTCTTTTGATATGAAGCCCCCTGATATTGAACGACGTGTGCTGATTTTTTCAATTCTAGGTTTATGATTGATTGGACCACCAATCAAGAAAGTGGGTTGGGGCACTGCATTTTCTGCTCTTGACTTCTTTATATAATTGAATGTAAATGAAAGACAAAAACCAGTTTCAAAAATTCATAATTCTTTCCTTGAAGTTTCAGAATCAAGCCTTTTTTATGTGATTTGTGTCTGTCGCTCAAATTTCAATCACATTCTTAATATCTATGAACAATCAACATTCAACTATTTAGCTCCAAGGATTACTTTTAGTTAAACATTAGTTTCATGGTGCAGTACTAGATTTCATAATGTGTTTATTACAAACATGTGCATATGTCTTGGAAGATTGGATACTTATTACTGATCAATAATGCACATAGATTTCCTTGTCCGCAAGGAACAATATGTATTAAATGGCCCAAAATCTTTGGCTGCCTGCTAAGACAGGACAAAGCTAACATAGTTTGTTTGACAGCAAAAGAGCCTAACAATGTATATAATTGAAGGAATAAGGGATCGATTAAACTCTGGTGAAACACTAGTCGTCTTACTCTTGCAACGACGGCCTTATCACTTAAGCCGCCTAGGTTGAGTTGGTGTTGCTGTATTTATGTCTCGTGTTTTACTGGGCCATCCATATTATATGAGTAACTGAGTCCATAGGTTTCAAGACTTCAGTGTGCGTGAGTTCTAGTGTTTTTGTTCTCTCTCCAAAAAATGCATTCTAGCTTGTTTAGATTCCACCATGGATGTGTAGGAAACAAGATGTGATTTTCTTTTCTTCCCACTTCAGATTATGTAGTCTATAGTTTGGTGGTGCTTATATATATGGCCTTGTTCTGTTTTTCAGGTCAATCTCTGACGTCTCTAGTGATCTAACCATTGAAGTCGGAACAGCAAGTTTTGCTCTTCACAAAGTGAGCACAACGTGTTTTTCTTTAGACTACATATGGTAGAAATTCAAATATGTTTCATGTAGTTGAACTGTTGAAAAGCATCAAGTTAAGAAAAATATCATGTTAAATCTATTCAAGAAATCACATATAAGTAGTGATGTTTTGTGATAGTTTTAATGATTCTGTTGACGTCTACATTTCCCTCTCGTTTCCCGGAGAGGAATGGTACGAAAACTGCTGTTCGAAGCAAAAGATTCCAAGGTATCGAGGCTGAATCTCTCTGGGATTCCCGGTGGATCAGCGGCCTTCGAGCAGGCTGCGAAGTTCAGCTATGGGGTGAACATGGACATCACACTCTCAAATGTGGCTATGCTGAGATCTGCATCTCGTTTTCTCGAAATGACAGAGGAGTTCTCCGAGAAAAACCTGTAGGCCCGGGCCGAGGCCTACCTCAGATACGCGGTCCTAACCTACATTTCGAACAATGCTTGCAAAGAGCAGCTCACCTGCGGTTTGTCCAAATTGGAGCACAACTTCTCCTCGAAGCCCATTGCTGAGGCTGAGGCGCCTACGGATTGGTGGGGGAAGTCGCTCTCGCAGCTGAATCTTGACCTCTTTCAACGAGTACTGTCGTCTGTGAAAATGAAGGGATTGAAGCAGGATTGGATCATTAGGATCTTGATAAACTATGCTCAAAACTCGATTCAAGGACTTGTCAAAGGCAGCATCTCGGATCTTGATGTGCAGAAGAAGCAAAGGATCACTGTGCTGACCATCACCGGCTTGCTCCCCAGGGAGTCAAGGAAAAGCTCGGTGCCAATGGCCTTCCTCTCGAGCCTGCTGAAGTCTGCCATCTCTGCATCGGCTTCCACCTCCTGCAGGTCCGATCTCGAGAGGAGTATCTGGCTGCAGCTCGACCAGGCCATCCTCGAAGACATCCTGATCCCTGCGAATCCACAAGGGAACAACCACGCCCCTATGTATGACACCGCCTCAGTGCTGAGGATCTTCTCCATTTTCTTGAATCTTGATGAGGATGACGATGACGATGACGATGACAATGGGCTGAGGGACGAGAGCGAGATGGTGTACGACTTCGATAGCCCTGGCTCCCCCAAACAGAGCTCAATCATCAAGGTCTCGAAGCTGTTGGACAACTACCTCTCAAACTTAGCGCCATCAAAGCTTATTTCTCTTGCGGAACTCCTCCCCGACCACGCTCGTATGGTCTATGACGGATTGTACCGCGCAGTCGACATCTTCCTCAAGGCAAGAAAAAAACACTGACTTTTCCACATCCCTCTATATTCGAGGTGGTAAAACACCGGGATGGGTCGGATTTTTCTAAAAATTTGGTCGGTTGGGGCTGATCGGAAAATCTGTCAGCCGGGTCAGCCAAGTCAAGTCCTTGTCCATGTTGGGGACCGGTCCGGACTGGAATTCATTGGGCCTAAAATCTCTGGTCCCAACCCGGCTCAAAACTGGACGGGACCCACAGAGCTTTTTCTAAAAATCGGGCCTGGTCAAGCTGGCCCAAAAATCTTTCGGGCCGGGTTAGGCCGAACTGAGTCCGTCGGGCTTTTGTCCATGTTGGGGGCTTGGTCCGGCCTGAAATTTCATCGGGCCTAAAATATCTAGGCCCAATAAAGCTAAAATCGGGCCGGTCCATCAGGTCGGGCCGAGTCGGACTTGTTTTGTTGGCTTTATTCTTTATAGTACTAAATCAGCAATCTACCATCTGATCATCATTTTTTTGTCTGAATGCCATCATAGGTGATGGAGTCCAAGGTTCGTTGACTCAAGTCCCGGTTCGTGTTCTAAGTGGGCCAGTTACAAGAACTCGAGCTAAGAAGTTCAAGGAATGATTGCATGAATTAATTCAAGAAGTTTGGGCTCAAGAATTGACCAAGAAGCCCATAGGAGATGACAAGCCCGACAACCCATGTTTCGTAAATTTAATTACGTGTGATTGAGCTTTAGGATGAAGAGTATTATTTTGATTTAATTAGTACAGCCTAAGAAATCAAGACTTTGTTATTTTCAGATTTATGGGCCTTTATTATTAGTTAGTTATTTTCGAAGTTATCAGATTAGGGTTTTAATTTCCTTATCAGATTAGGTTTAGATTTTAGCCTTATATAAAGGCCTTATTGTCATGGACGAAAGTTGGTTGTTGAATAATATTTTTCGTGAGTTTTTACTTTTTGAGAGTTTCGAATTCCTCTTGATTTTTCCAAGATGAATTCTTTATCGACGAATCATTCGAGTTCACCCTCGTCTATGTGTCATTTAGCGTTTCTGAGTTGTTGCATCAACCATCTCTTTGGGATTTAGGATTTCCATTCACGCCTAAATCACTTAGAGGAGTTAGTTTCAAAGGTTCAGAAATTCCATTCCTTTTATTTTCGTTATTAGAACGATTCGTTTCCGCGTGCGTTTTCGATCCAGCATTCAATTCAACAATTGGAGAAATGATCGTATCAATAGGTCCATCCCAACATGAAGGACTCGGAGCGCTACCGCCTCTGCAAGACCATCGACTCCCAGAAGCTGTCACAGGAGGCGTGCAGCCACGCCACCCAGAACGAGCGCCTGCCAAGATGGCGGTGCAGGTGCTCTACTTTGAGCAGATAAGGCTGAGGAACGCCATGAATGGGGTCGGAGGGCACAACCACTTCTTCTTGGGGTCCATGAACGGTTTCCCACAGCGCTCAGGGAGCGGGTGCATCTCGCCATGGGACAACTACGCCTCGGTCAGGAGGGAGAACCGGGAGCTGGAGCTGGAGGCGGCCAGGATGAGGATGAGGCTCACCGATCTCGAGAAGAACCACGTCTCCATGAAGCAGGAACTCGTGAAATCGCATCCCGCCAATAGATTGTTCAAGCCTTTCACCAAGAAACTGAGCAAGCTCAACTCATTGTTTAAGATTAAAGGCATGAAGACTATGGCGGGGAAGGCCGGCTTCGAGAGCCGGTTTCTGTTCCAGAAGCGGAGGCGCCAATCCGTATCTTGAACGCGTTTGTTACTGTTTTTACTGTAAATACAAGAGGCTGTATAGATTTACTTACTGTTTTTTTTTATGATTTCAGGTTTTATAGTGTTTCATTTTTTTCCAATGTTTTTTTGTTCATTGTCCAGTGATAATGCTTTGCTAGTTTATTTGATCTGTTCTTTAACAGCACGAGCTTAAACTTTGTTCTAATGCTTGCCTTTGCAAAAATTTACATACTGCAATCTTTCCTACCTTATTGATTGTTCATATTTTATGCCATATCACATAAAAACTTAATGTGAGTAACAAAACTACAGAGAGAATATTACTGATATTGGATCATTTATGTAAATACTGTGTAATGCCTTAAAACATTTATAATATTGTTAAAAGTAATACTACAAACATATTCACATTGATCACTTAAATATAGTCATATAAAGTGCCTAACACTTTTCAGTAATTCTGTCACTAATTGATAGAGTAAATAATGATTCTTTTAATGGATATATTTGATTGGCGAATGATTTCGATGACCTTCAAGAACTAAAAAACTACTGTAAAAATCTTAATTTAATTTCTGTTTAAATCTCTAAGTGGAAGAAATGCTGCTTACCCAAAGTTCTTTCTTATAAAGTAAAAATATTGAACACTCTGCTCAACCAAAAAAATAAAATAAAAATAAAAAGTTTACCATACTCACACACATACACATGTAGATTTATAGGCCCTTAAAAACTAATAGCTTTTCAATTTTGGGATTGATAGACAACCTCTCATGAAGTGCAACTAGCCCATTTTATATGTATTGATGAAATAAAATATGAGATTGAAATATGACATCGAATTAAAACTTGCAAGATGAAACATATATCACATAAGCATTTTTGCCGACGGAAATTTAGCATCAATTATGAGACACACACACAATACACACACTAGAGGGTGAATTCGTAGAAACATAAATTTCTGAAGTTGCATACGTCGTGTTTTGAGAAACAGCGACTTGTGAACATTCTTCCGCTGCTCTTAAAACTTGCCTTTTCCAGAACCTCGAGGTTTTTTATTTGTTTCTTTTCTTCTTTTCTTTTTTCCCTTTTAACAAACGAGTGCAGAATTCGATGCTGTTTCTGGTGTTATTGTTCTTTCAAGAATGACAGTTTTGTTTTTTCATTTAATTTTAGATCAAGAATGACAACATGGGAACCAAATTTCATACCTTCCCCAACTTTGGTTGGATTGACTCTCCAATCTTGTGAGGAAACGGCGACAAAGCCTGGAGAGAAGCCGAAGGTGTTCATCATCTTTAGGTTTATAAACCAACAGCGAAATCCCATCACCAAAAGCAAGAGGGAGACTCACCACCAAAACCTCAACCAGCACTTTAATTTCTATTATTTACTATATCTGTAATAAAACTACATAGAAAGTGTTTTAGGACAACAAAATTATGTCAGCAATGTGTGATACATTAAAAACTTATACTATTCATATAACAATACACCAAACATATTCAAATTTCAAAATGATTACTAAAATGTAACTTGTCTAACATTATTGTCATTGCATGACAAAAACCATTGAAAACTAACTTTTTGGTTTTGTTAGGGAGAATGATGTCTACTCAAAATTATTCTCATAGACAGCACAAGACTTACTATAATTATTTTGTATACACCCACATACACATTAATTTAAAAGGTCCTTTCAAATTCATAACTTTTCAGATTTTAAGGAGTTAGCTTTAGAACTTTACATGCACATAACGATATATTTGTTGAGACAACCCTATAACCAGTCTCATTCCTGATATTTTATAGGCCATAGGTAAAATAAGAAATATAGCCCCATTTTTGAAATTTATAGAAAACCCCGTTATTATCTTCTCGTAAACAAGGTGAAACTTATGTTTTTTACAATAGTTTGCAAACGACACATGACGATTAAACCACACTTGAAAATCAAGTGTCAGCTGAATCTAGAAAGACGATAGTGATGTTTGAACTCGTGATCTTTGGCCACATGGACTTACTTTTTACCATTAGACCGTCCAAAAGGATTCCTTTTATTATACTTATAAAATAAATCGAATTTGTAAATTTACGTAAATTCAAGTGGTCTACAAATAGAAATAGATAATAAAAAATTATCAAAAACACATACAATTTACTTTCATTCTTATATTTCTATATCTCAACTCTTGTTTATGATACAATATCATAAAAAATAATTTATTCGAGTATTTGCAAATGCAAAACCATTAATAATCACATCAACATCAATATTTTCTAACATATTTTGGGACCAAACGAAGACATATATCTATATATAAAATATAGAAAGATTTAATAGTTTAAACCTTTAAAAAAAATTATTTAAATTATACAATATTTTAGATCCAAATACACTATATATCTATAAATAAAATTATTTTTTTGAGGTAATTTGGGCCCCTGAGATGGTGGGCCCTGAGCGATCGCCCAGGGTGGCCTACCCTGGGCGGCCTTGCCTATAACACACACTATAGAGGTGTTCACGTGCCTGGTTTTGGTTCGAACCCGTGCGGACTTGCCGGTCCACAGTTTCAAAACTTTGGACTCATAATTGCCCGTGTAGCATCTACGGTTATAGGTTTGAGAACTGGCAGTTTCAGTTCTTGTTCGGAATTGTCGGTTCACGGTTCAGGGCATTTTTTTTAATATATATATATATGTATATTTTTTAAAAACATATGTTTTATTTATGAAATTAAAAAATAAATAAATCAGTTACATAAGTCAACTATAATGTGTAAAGCAAAAAAAATTACAACTTCTAGGAATGAAACAAATTAATTACATTGTAATTGACCCAATGTGGTAAAGCAAAACAAATTACAACTTGTTAAAAAAATTACAACTTCAACATATGAAACAAATTACAAATTGAGGAGAGAAAAAAGAAACAGGGATTGGGCTTAATTATAAAAGTCGAGAATATTATAATTTAGTTGTCTATGTATCATAATTAAGGAATCAAAGTCCACGTAGTTCTCTTACCTTTGGTAATGGCCCGAGATGTCTATATGTCGAAGTCGAAATTTTCATCAAAATCCTATTCATCGGTAGTGGTTTGAGATATCTCAATCTCGTTGGTTTCGGCGTCAGTTGTGGTTATTGGATACTCATAGAATAATTCATCTCATATGTTTTCTTGTTCTAAATAACAATTGAGCTTCAAGATTTTGTGGCTTCATCACAGATCTCCGTTCATCGAGCATGTATCCCCCAACGTTAAAAGTTTGTTCGAGAAAGACCATTGATGTCGGGACAACAAATATCTCTTTCAACATGATTGCGAGAATAATATATCGGAATTGTTTCAATGACCATTGTTGCAACAAATTGACATCATTAGGACATGTATTAAGTAACTCACGACTCTTTACCTCTTTTAAGTAGTCATCTAGTTCGTTATCTTTTTCTTTAGTTGAACTCGATCCTTTATTTTAAGAAAAAATATCGAAGTTGATCTGCAACACCACTACTAATGTCTATCCTAATGTGAGAGGTCTACTATATTATCTAACATTAGTTCGTTATGGAAATTTATGATCATCTGGAGATTCATACTCATTATATTTTTTCTAAAGAAGCATAAAGGTTATTTCTCACTACATTGGGTTCGAGCGGTTCAAATTTGAATTTATTTTATTCTTGTCTCATTTCTTTTGCTTTCTTTATGATATATACATCTAGTTAATGTATTTTGAACATATAAAACATACTCCCTCCGTCCCCCATATTCCTTCATAGGAATATGGGGTGCGGGTTTTAATAAAAGTTGTTGAGTTATTGTGAGTGGAATAGGGGTCCCACATTAATATAATATTAAATTAGTTAGTGGTGGGTCATAGGTGATAAAAGGTGTAAATAAATAGGTTGTCATGGTGAAAAGAGAAATAGTGGTAGTATATGTGGAAAAGGTGTAATTAAAGAATATTATTGAGGTAAAGTTGAAACTATCTTCCATAAATAGAATATGAAGAATTTTGGGGACGTCCCAAAACTAATACTGGAAGGAATATATATATCATAACAAAAAAAAAGGACCCTGGTTCCAAGGTATTCACTATCGTAAACCGAAATCGATCCACCTAAAATACGATGCAATTCCGAATTGAAACCGTTGACCATGATTCTAGGCCTGAAACTGTTGAACATGGTCCTGATTTCGATTCCAAATGAGCGGACCTGGTTCCGTGAGCACATCTAAAACACAAGAGATTGATTTACTAAAAACAAAAATTTGATGAATTTTAAAAATAAAATAAAATTATGAAGTTGCTCAAAATCGTTTTCACAATTAGCCACTTATTATTAAAGAGCGACATAAAGCGAAAAACTGAAACTCCCTACGCTACCCCCAGATTCTTCCTCTCTGAAAATCTTTGAATTGGTGCAAATCCGTGGAGTGCAGTTTATATGAGCATGGCGCTTAATTTGTCAAGGCTTCCCTTCTCCAGATTCTTCAGGTTTTCATCGTTCGTTTCTTTCTCATTTTCTCCCCACCTAATTTGATCCCTTGCTGCTATAACCTGCGCGTATACGACTGAATTCTGGTGGATTTCATCGGTTAGGGATCGATAAATGTTTGAGACCTTACTGTTTTTTTTGGTAAATTTGACTATTGGATAATTCTGGACATTTCTCTTCATTATCTTTGAAATCTAGAATTTTCCTGTAGCGAAGCTCATATTTAATATTTTGATGATAGAATATTGGTGAGGAATTTGTATTGGTTAGCTTCTGCGTAGACGTTCATATCCGGTTTTTTCCAGTTTTCTTGGCTTGTAAAATTGCTTAGTGTTTCCAGAAAACTACACCGGTTCTGAGCTTGCTAGGCATTGGCTAAATGCTGAATTTTAGCTGCCTCTCGTCTTAATTAAATATTTAGAAGGTGTAGCAGCATTGGCCGAATGCTGAACTCTAATCCCTCTCCTCTTTCAATTGAATACTTAGAAGTTAGGATGATATAGGAATTCAGGGACAGTTATTTGTCTCAGAAATTTATGTATTTTTATCTCCCCTTTTACACTTTGTGGAGTGGTACCTCATGTTTTATTTTGCCGAGATGAACTAGGGCCGATGTTTTCTTGATTAACTATTGCTTATGATGGTGTAGTCGTTCACTGATGAGGCCTTTTCTGTTGCCTCTATTATTCACAGGCAGCTCGAGCATGACATGGAAACTGTTGTTAAGGTACTGCAACCCGGACCTTTGGGAATAGTGGAGCACAAGTTCACTGATGAGGAGATAAAAAGTGCAAATTCAGCTGTAAAGAGAGCAGTAGAGAACTGGCGGAGGACTGCTTACATTGAAAGGACTAATCCTATCATGAAAGATTTCATAGATGTCAAGACTTTTACTTTCCAAAACCCCTAGATGGTCGATGTAATTTGAAGCTGTCTGATCTTACCTGCTTCTACGGGTCTATCATTTACTTCTTTGCCTGAGATGTTTCTCTTTCACTCTAGATTAAATGACTTTAGTTTCTTGTTGTGCGTCTGTCGCTTGAGGACCACAATTAGGTAAATGTTTGTTTCAAACTCAGTATCGTGTTAATCAAAACATACCTATTGTGCTTAATTGTCGTGTGTGAAATTCTTTTTGAATATATTGTTTAAATTTATAGCACCAAGGATGCATGAATCGGGGTTCTGCTGGTGGATCTGAAGCATTCTATTTCTTATTACTCCATGATTGAATAATGTCAGTGGTACCTGTTGGACTTATCATGGTGAAGTTTTCCATATCTTGTCGTAGAATTTCTGGATTATAATTCTCTGTCAATCACTGGGTATTTGGACTGATTTGTTCTCGGGACATTCTAAAGAAAGTAGAATATGTATAGATATGCATTACCTTGAGCAATTTCCATGTACACAATCTGCTTTTGAAGTATAAATTGTTCTATTTCTTTGAGGGTGTCGAACTAGTAGGGTTCTTTGAAGTAAACAACATATATTAGACAACATATAGAGAATAGAATGATCAAAATATCAAAAGTTAGTGCTTGTGTTGCCTGGTCACTGAGCTCCATGTTCCTCCCCCCCAACCTATCCACCATGTCTGGAACCGACTCATATTGCTGTACCTCTCGCATGTATGGGTCTTCCAGCTTGATCCTCATCTTCTCTGCTTCTCGGCTTGCTGCCTCCTGAGCCAGTGTCCAGTCATAGAACTTGCGCTTCTCCTCGTTGCTTAGTACATTGTAAATCTCTCTTAATTTCATGAACTTGTCTGATGCTGTTCTCAGAGGTAGTACAGTTGTGTCGGGATGGTATTCCTTTGACAGCTTCCGGTAGGCTGCCTTGATTTCTTCCACATCAGCATTCACAGGTACTCCCAGAAATCTGATTGGCCAAAGCTTGGAAGCATCAATTCAGTTTTACTTATCAAAATGTAAAAAAAAAAATTGAGTGATGAGAAGATTTGGGTTCTAGTTTGTACTGGTAATATGAATCAGATGAATTGTTGAGCAGCTCCGAGAATTTCTCTCCTAGCAAGTTGTCTTCCTCTTTGGCCTGCTCCTGTGTTGACCCCGAGCTACTGCCCCCTATCCATCCGTCATCTTCGCTCTCCCAGTGGATTCTCGTGTCAACTCCGGGTGGCGCCTGCTGCCTCTTCTCGCTGCTTGGAGTCGGGCCCTGCACGGCCTGTACACGGAAGCTGCAGCCGTGTCCACAGCGGGTGAGTTCTCTTGTCCTCTGTGTTGCATGGTGAAATCTTGATTTGGTGATGTGGTTACTAGCTGAGAGTGAGAATGAAGCAGGGGGTGTTACTATTGGTGCAGCCATGAGAGAAAGAGAGGAGGCAGAAAATCTGTTGTTTACTGGTCTGAATTTGGGATTCAGAATTCAGACCAGGAACAGAGGTTTCACCACCTCATCTTTTGTGTGGCTTAGGATTGTTGCTTGAGTTGTCTTTAAATGGGGTTTTGTTGTTAGTGTAGACAAAAAGGAAATGAGGGAAAAAATAATCTTTTTTTTCTTTTTTTTATGGAAGATAAAAATGAGCCATCTGAAGTTGACAGCTCCCAAAAAAAAAGATTAAAATTTATTGGTGGTCAAATTGTATGTTTTATTTTTTTTTTGCTTAACGCGCGTTGCCTGCATATTAATGAACCAAAATCTGGCATTGAAGTTAAAATACCATACTTATATTATTTGGGGAAGAGATACAATGGAAAATCAGTCATCAGTCCATAAGAGCTTCTCTCTCTCTCTCTCTAAGATTTGTGTTCATGAAAAATGCTCCTATACCCAGATAGCTCTGGCCTTCTTGAGCAGTGGGACGAGCTTTCCCTTGAGATGAAGGCTCATGACCTCATCGGCACCACCGACGAGTTCTTGGTCGATGAAGACTGCCGGGAAGCTCGTCCTCTGCCCTGACGCCGTCGTGAGTGCCCTCTCCAGCTGCTGCCCGTTGGGCAGCTCGTCGAGTTCATAAACTGTGGGGTTCGCTCCGAAGCTGCATATCAGTGTCTTGATGGTGTGAGACATGCAGCAAGTGCTCTTGCTAAATATTACCACCGGTTTGTCCACCGTCAGCCTATTGATCGCCTCCATTTTGCGGCGGAAACCTAGTTTCTGCGATGGGGGGTAAAGTGAGGTGGTAATGTACGTGGATTTAGATGTTGTTTTGAAGAGATTTTCTTGATTGGGAGCTTTGTTTGTTTTCTCGGTGTTTTGTGGAAAGCTTACACGGTTGTGGGAGTTTATATAAGAGTACAGGGTGCATGGCGGAGAGAATCGGTGGGCTCCACTCGAAATCTTATATTTCACGACAAAATAAAATAAAATAAGAGATTAAAACGTATGTGATGTATTATGTATACATACCGATGAGATGAGATGAAATGGATTACATATACATAGTATACTTGTATTAATTACATGAAATACGAAATTGAAATATATGTAATGTGTGTGTATATAAATGACAAGAGAAGTCCACAATTACTATTTGAGGGTGAATCTTACGTCGATACAGTAAATTACAAATCATATAAGAAACTTGTGAAACTAAACTCTAGATATTTTAGTTTGGGGCTACAATATTCCACCAATAGGCCACTTCTAAGGAGTATGTGTATGTATATTTCGATTAAATAAAAATATGGAATTAATATGATAAGCATCAAGAACGATCTAATTTGGCCCTATTTTTAACTTAAAAGGACAAGGAAAAAGGGTGACCTAGAAGAATTGTTCCAAAGATAAATCATAGATTACTACTATAATTGAGGATTGGTACATGTGTTGCGCTATATTTATTTCGTCATTCATAGATACCAACTTGAACTTGCGGAAAAAGGCAAGTTTCATGTCAAGAAAATCAATTTTTCTTATGTATATAGATCGGTTTCACTTACACGTACATTACGCTTGAAAATTATTGTCACCAATATAAGTTGTATCAATTCATGAATGCAAACTGTACTTTTATTACGATTGAACGAAATGTTTAGTAACTTGAAATATTACTAAACATTAATCACTTGTATCAATCACAATTGTTTGATGTCTAAGATGCCACGTAAGTTCGAACATGAACAATATATTGAAAAAAAAAACTTTGGAAAATAAATGTTGGAGGGTTTGATTGAAGAATGAACGAGGTGGCAAAGATGTTTGGTATTATCTATTTGTTGGAGATCATTTGAGATTCCATGAAAATATTTATTTATTATAGTAAAGGCAAATAGAAAGCCCTCCGTGCAAATAAAAGAATATCCAATTTTTATTTTACCCTTTCGAAAATTATAATAGGTCAAATTGTCTTATAAAATACCAATATTGGTAGAACCTTTTGAGAAGATTATGGTGGGGTTTATAGAATAACATGAGATGAAATATAATATGAAAAGTTTTCAATTGAATCTCACCCTTTACTTATTTAGGAAAGATATTTTGTATTCTATGTCACTACATACACCATCTATTTTTCACATAGTTAAATGAATATTATTATCTCTTTTACAAAACAAAGCATCTTATAAGCTCAAATTTTATAAACCCCCAAAAGAGTCCATGGCATAATAATTAGTTCAATTTGAAAATTTTGTCTCATTTTCATTGTTTAACTCAAGTTGCTTAAAATATTTAAATTTTATTCAGTTTATAAAACGAAACTAGGGTTAAACAACACGTCTGCAACTACTTTTCTTTAAAACAAATACAAAAACTAGCCTTTTCTTTCCTGGTAGTCATTTTAACATAAAAATATTCATCAAAAGGGAAAAAAATATCCTCCACTTATTGGGAAATAGTTAGTATCCAAAAAATGTGCGAAATGCTATCAAAGAAATATATCCTTATCTAATGTGATTCTTAGCTAAAAGGGGGCATATTTAAGCATCAATTGCCGGTGATTTTGTCGATAAAAAGTCAGAATTTGTAATACATAAAAGTAAAATAACATTAGTTTTGGTCGGTTATATAGTAAAAGAAGGATTTTTTTGAATAATTAACACAATCTTAATTAGCCTAATTAATCAAGATTCTTTGCCTCTAGAGGAGGCTAAACATAGGTAGATGAATGACAAACAATTATGATGATGACATGTGACAGAATTTCATTTTGGCCTCTGAAAAATGGTTAGTGGAGAATTTAATGGTGGCTAACTAGAGATTAAATTAGAATAATTCGCATTGTGTAAGGCGAAGGATTAAAGACCACAATCTTTGAACTTAATTAAAGATAATTGTGTCTAAGGGCAACCTCTAATTTACTTTCTTAAAGTCATGACGTGTCAGTGACTTCGCTTAGGATTATTGACCCGTCAAAGTTTCCTGGCAATCATTTAATATTGTATTTATTTGATTATTGTGAATTGGGAGATAATTAGTTTGTGTTTATATGCATAAATTGAATAACAAAATAAGATGTGAAGGTGTATTTTTTTTCCTTTCCGATTTTGAGGATAAGAGAGAAAAACAGAATAAAGTGCCAGAGTCTTTTTAAATATTTGAAAATGTAGTTGTGAATTTGTTATAATGAAGACATTTAAGGTTCGATTCCAAAAGCATATTTTGCAAAAAGAAAGAAAGTGTTCTTCTTTGTGTAGCAATATTTTAATTTTATTCTTTATAGTAAGACATTGAGAAAAAACGTTAGTGTTACTTGGAGATGCTAACGTGGCATCAAGTCATAATTATAAATTGTTTGTATCCAATTTCTTCTTTCTTTCTTTTTTTCTCTTTCCTCGGTAATCGTGATTTTTTTTTTTTGAGAAAATTTACTATAGATTGCAAATGTATAGAAAATGAAAGAAGACCTCCACAAGATCGGGGTTCATCCCAAACATACATTAAAAACATCTACGACATTTCATGAAATCTATGAGCTAGCTCATAATTATCTCAACGAACTAGCTAAATGGCCAATCCTGTTTCATCCTTCCAATAACGCACGACCATCAACAACGAACTCACCAAAGAGGGAAAAAAACCCTCAACAAGACCACGGCTCTCAACAAATGAGAGAAAACAAAGGCTCTCAACAAAGGAGAGACAACAAAAAACGATGGAGAAAAACAAAAACCAGAATCTCAGAGCACAGAGCTAAAAAAAGGCCTAGATCTAACAAAAACACACTAGATCTGAACCAAATCACTCTAATCCTCGAGATCCATTTATTCAAAAAAGAAAAGATAGATAGAGACCATGGAATCAAAATCCGATCTGCAAGAACACTCCAATGTGACGAAAAACACCTCGGAACCCAATATGGCCTTGGATCCGCAGATCGACTCGCATCCGCAACGTGGAATCGATCTGCAGCACACCGAAAACCGTGAAGTGTCGGTGCAAGGGCTCGAACCTGGCCCGGTTTATAGATGCTGAACGAGGAGGGAGGGGGAGGGAGGGAGGGGGAGGAGCAAAGAGGAAGCTTTTGGGGGAGGGGGAGGCGGAGCCTCACCCCCCCTCCGTGTTGCTGTACCGAGAGGGAGAGGAGCAAAGTGGAAGCGCTTTGGGGGAGGCGGCGCACTCTAGGGTCTAAATGATTACTCATGCCTCGGTAATCAGTGATGTGAACATAATTTTTTCATAGATAATCATAACTGTTGTTAGATATTTAGATTGAATTAGTAGACTTTGTTAATTCAAGTTGGTAGTGTTTTAGTCATGAAGTTGTTGCTCCAACATTTAGTAGGCCATCACATGGGACGTATCTAAGTTAAGGCTTTAAGATAGCAGTAATTATGAACTCTAAATCTAGATTATGAGTATAAAACATAAAAAGAAAGTGAAGAACAGAAAGAAAAACTAGAGCAGGTAGATGTTTCACTTGTAAAAGAGTAAACGACCTAATTCTTACCACTAAAATAAAGAAGCGGTTATAATTCCATTTGCCAAAATAATCGTACAGCCCCATAAAACAATATTTATTTCCAAATAATTCATTAATTTTTTTTCTTTTGGTAAAATAGAGTATATCATATAACCCATCATACCTTGAAAATAAAGAAATAAAATATTAATATTACTATATTATATATGAAATTCAAACACAACCCAAATGGTCCAACCGGGCGTAAGCCCAACATTGTATATTTTATAACCCAAAATTGAAAATGTCGAGCAAACTCTAGGCGACTCGAATTTTGATGAATTCAAATTATAATACAATAATTTACCAACAAACTATCTTTTTATCGGTTACAGAAAAAACATCTAAATTCCCATCTCATATTTGTAAACTTTCCGAAGAAAATAACAATTCACTAAGTATAAGGTGTAAGTTTTTATGGGACCATCATTTTTATTGATCCCTATGTTATGGATGATATGACACTATCACTATATAATTGAATTTCGTATACCGATAGATACAACCAACAACAAATGCTGCGCCCGACAATGTTAAAGACAACCATGAAGCTAACAGTCTTCAAGTGAAGATATTAAAAATTACTAAACAATTTTGCTATACATAAAATGAATGAAAAATACACAATGTTAGCTTAATAAGTTGACTCCGTGACATTTTTAACCTAAAAAATCAATAATACCCTAATCAAACCTAATTAATTAATTTTGTGATAATTTTAGTCTGTAAGTAATTTTTCGACGTCGAAAAGCACCATTGGCACCTGAAATAATATATTGTGTGTGCATCTCTAACTTGTATTTTCTATATGTCATTTTCCGGTGTCAATTATGTTTTTGATGCCTAAAAATAATCTACAGACTAAAATTATCACAAAATCATTTCATTAAGCTTGATTAAAGTATTATTAATTTATTAGGCTGAAATTATCACAAAGTCAATTTATTACGCTAAAGTGGTGTATTTTCCTAAAATGAATATAGCTAAATCAACATGTTTTCCAGAATGATTGTTGTCGAGGAATCTGAATAAGGGCCAATAGACAATGATTTAGACAAAATGCAATCACGAAGGTTAGAATCTGACTATGTATATCACACATATTTTGTTAGGACATAGATATGTAAAATGACAAGTGTGTTTCAAGAATTATGCCAACTCTTATGTATCCATCCTACTCAAATCCTAATTATGATTGATAATTACCATAAGAGATTGATAAATTTTATTTGAAAACTAATAAATTCTAATGAAAACTCTATTTAATTTTGATTAATGAATAATCAATTAGTACTTAATTATTGATTGTGTTCGTTTGCACGGCCTTTTCCATTGGCTTGGGTGCGGCTGGCCGACTCCCAAAACTTTAAGGCCTAGATGATCCAAAAAGCCCGTATTATGACTGGCGTAATGCCCCTAAAACATGGTCGGTCGGGTGATAATCGGCCCGACAGTTCACTATCTTTTGCGGGTGTTTTGTTTGGTAGATAAAAATATAAGATTAATAGGATATAGTAGGTTTAGACTGTTTGAATTATTTAATTTTGTGTTTGAATTAATTGATAGAATAAATTGATAGATTACAACTAAAATTTAGCACAATATTAAAATTGTCCTGTGGTGTAGAAAAACACAAAATTCGAAGATAAAGAAAATCAAAAATAATTTTGCAGATTGTATTTTTGAAATTTTGTATTATGGATTAAAATATGATTAAATAAAGTTATCTATAACGAGCCAAATTTTTCAAAACCAATATGTGATTAAGTTGAATTATGTTATCAATTAAACCTTATCAACCAAACCAAACGCCCAATAGTGATACATTACAAGTTTACTCAAGCAATTAAGGTGTTATTGATGATATTCTTGTTTCTTTCACAAATTCTGCAAAATTTTATTGAGGAGTGAGATTCTAAAGTGGGGGTAATGCATTGGATAAGTTCTTATCCTATTTCTAGGTTTTTACACATCAGCTGAGGATCCCACAAAAGAAACAAGAGGAATTGAAGAATAAAGGCGCCAAAAAATCTTGGGATTTCAAGAATTTCAACTCTTAAGATAAAACCATGTATTTAACTTGAGAAATTGCTTCCTGCATTATCCAGATAACTGTAGGTATCAACACGTTAACATTATAAAAATACACGAGTTCGAAAAAGTTTTGTTCCTTTTTCAGCATCAAGAATATTAATATTATCACAACAATTCTTTACTCTTCTGCCTAAATCACAAACACCATTATATCTGCAGATTCTTCAACATTTGTAGCAGTATTTTGCCTTTTATGCAAAGCCCATTTGCACAATAAATATATGTTTTTTGCCTCAGAAAGTTGTTGTGGCGATACTCTGCCCCAACCTCAAGAATATATCCCATAACTCCTGCCCCTTCAACACCTGCAAATGCTATTTTCATCAGTGGGGGCTGGATATAGCCTATATTTTCTAAATTTTGATTCGAGATTTCACCTGCGATTTGGTTTTGGTGATAGGGACTTTGCACCTTGATTTGCACAAAATGGCAACAATATGATGATTTTATAAGGAATACAAAAGAAAGGGGAAAAATGGCTGGCAGGGGCCAAAGCCCCCCTTGCCTGATATTTCAACCTGTACGTAGCACAACTTCCTAGTAGATTAGGTTGACTGTAAATAAAGTTAAATATTCGAAGGGAGAAACAATGAACTTATAATATAACCAAACAAATATCTGAACTTGCTTGATTTTCATTATTTCCCCCTTTTCCCAAAATGTACAGTTATACCTCCCACAACTGCCAAACTGCCCTCTATAAATAACATCGCCTAACCAACACGACACATTATACAAGAAAATCAAAACAAAAACATATCAAATATATTACACGCACAACCCTTTGAAAAAGAAATGGAGAGAGTAAGAGATCTGGCGTCGAAGAAAGCGATAGTGATCTTCACGAAGAGCTCGTGCTGCATGTGCCACAGCATCAAGGCCTTGTTCTACGACCTGGGGGCGAGCCCGGCCGTGCACGAGCTCGACAAGGACTCGAGAGGGAAGGAGATGGAGTGGGCTCTGAGAGGGATGGGCTGCAGCCCCGCCGTGCCTGCCGTCTTCATCGGGGGCGAGTTCGTCGGCTCCGCCAGAGACGTCATCTCCTCGCATGTTGATGGCTCCTTGAAGCAGAGGCTCATCAATGCCAAGGCCATTTGGTTCTAGATATATATGTATATGCAGCTAGCATGGTTGCCCAAAACAAAAAGTGAAGCTTGTTTGTAAGTTGTAATTAACAGGTAAGCTTCATGGGTTTCTGTAACTCGCACTCAGTCTACTTTTGGTGATGACTTGTGCTGTAGTTGATCGAGGGAAAAAATTCTGACTTAATCAAATGGTTTTACTTAGAAATCCGAGTTCATTTCTTCAAGTTCGAAGGATGTTACACAAAATTTACTTAGTGGGTTTTGTTTCTCAGCTGTGATAGCAGAATTCACACGTCATCCATAAAAGGGAAAAATAAGATTGTAATCAATTAATCGCTTATTTAAAGGACTTTCACGTCCAATTAAGTATGTAAATAGGTGGGTTTTTTGAGCACCTGACCCTAAATAGTTTTAAAATCAGATTGAACTCTTTTAGTTTGGGACATCGGACCTCTACATCCCTTAATTATTTAAGTACAATCATAATTACTTAGTGAAAATTGAATTATAACCTACTTACAGGAAAATTTAAATTCATTTTCCAGTAAGGAGAGTCTTGTGTCAATGTTTGACGGGTCAAAATTAGACTCCAAACACTACCAAAACAACAATAAAATTAAATACCTAAATGATTTGTCTCAACTTCTAGTATCTTTTCATACGGATTTGCGTAAAACCAGTTCATGAGGGTAAATCGTCATAGAATAACATTGATTTGGATCTCGGCTCAAACCTTTTTCCAAGAGCGAGGAAATATATATAGGGTTGGGTTCCGTAGCATCTTGGCTCCGGATAGTATGTAGACTCAATCTGACCACACATTTGAACACGGACGCACTCAAAATTTGACACGTGACAACCCATTTTTCGCTCAGGGGCAAAATGGGAACGCACCCAGTGGGCGTTGGGTGCTCGTCCGGCGCTGGGTAGGGGAATCCACGAGCGTTGGGGTCTCCGCGGGCGCTGAGTTTGGGAAGAGGCACAACAAAACAGTAGATAATGCATACGTAATAACATAACAATACATTTAAATGAACATAAATCGATCGCACCCAATAATATTGAAGTGCGAGCAAGCTATTTGGTAGGGATGGGTGGGCTCCGACGCTGGCTAGGGGCGCTGGGTGCGTGTAGCGTTGGGTAGGGACGCTGGGTTTGGGAAGAGCCACAACAAAATACAAAAAATTCATATGAAATAACATAACACTGCATTCACTTGAATATAAAGCGCATAATTTCGGTGAGAGCAAGCGAGCGCTAGAGTGTGTTTTCAGCATGCATTAAATTCGAAACTCATATGCATTTTTGTGTTCAAGTGAATGCATTTTTGTGTTGATTTAAATGCATAATTGAGTTCAACTCTATGCATGCTTTGTTTCGACATCACATAACAAATCAAATTACTAATCTACCCTTACTACCACAAATTAACGTGTAAAACTTTTAGAAATCAGGCGCGAATCTCGGCCACACGATTAATAGGATGGATGGATGAGATTGAGTACTACATACTATCTGGGGCTCGGATACTATTTGATCTCTCATCTATATATATACATATATTCGAAAGATATATGACATGAATGATTGGTTTGATTTGATCTGTTTTACTTCCATCTCACTAATTATTGGGATAATTCTATCCATACATAATATTCTTATAATTTGAATCGGTTCGGTTCGATAATTATTTATTTTAGATGATTATATCCATATCCTCAAAATCTAACTTACTTTTTATCATGCATATCCAATAATTATAAATTATTCATCCAACCAATACGAGGAAAGTTGATAATTGCCAAATCAATTAGCATATTCAATATTTTACAATATATTCCTCCAGCATGCGAATTAATAAATTATACCAAAAACATAAATAAACCCTCGACCTGTTTTACGCAAATAAAAGTTTGCGACATTTTTTATAGTAAAAGTAATAATCATGATAGGATACGGCCCAACTGCTAGGCCCAAGCATCATGCCCAATATAAATGGGCCCCGACATTAAGCTCGGCCCATGTGAGTTCGGCCCAAGAAGACTCCTCGACCAACTACAATTCTAATCGCAATTGGAGACGTAGAAGATTCAGATGCATATCTAAAAGAATCCTTATGAGAGAAGACTTTGTAGTAGAGTCAAACTCTATTTGAATCAGAGTCAAACTCAATTTGAATTAGAGTCAAACTCAACTTGATGGTATATAAATAGAGGCTAGATTAGAGAGGGAGGGGATAACATCTACACTCTTTGTAATCGCTTCTTACACTCTCAAATATACATACTCTCTCTTGCCCCGTGGACGTAGATCTAATTCAAAGATCGAACCACGTAAACTCCTCGTGTTCATTGCGCATTTATTTTCCTAACGAAATTAAGATCGATCACTGGCGCCGTCTGTGGGAATCGAAATTCTGTGTTTTCGATCAACCTTTGTTTCTGTGGAATCAATCACGACGATGAATACAAGAAGTCTTACATCAGCAGTCACGACAACAACAAAGAACAACGGCGGCAGGACGCGCCGAGCTCGGCTTGGGAAAAGCCCGGTCAGAGATACGACCCCCGAAGGGCATGTCCAAAGTCTCGACGAGCAAGGCCATCTAATCCTGCATGAAGAAGAAGAGTACCGTAGTGAAGGAGGTCGCAACAGCCATAGAGAGGAGCCCCAAGCACCGCCGCTGAATCTCGACGAGGCGGTTAAAGGATTCCTCGAAAAGAATAAGGAGAGCTTCCTCCAATACCTCAGCCAAGCACAAGGTCGGCTGCATCCCAAAGAAAGGAACGCCGAAGCCTCGTCTAAACACGAGGCACCGCAACGAGGTGGATCCCCCAACATCCAAGTCATGGGCGCTAATACCTCTGCACGAGTTGGGGCCCAAACCAACCGCGCAAGGGACGAACAGCGCGGGAAAGGACGTCATGACCGCCGCGAGATCGGTCCTGGTCATCAAAACGAGTTCGGTCGACGAACTCCGCCCCACTCTCCAGAGGGCGGCTTCGACGGGTATGAGAAGATCATTACCCCTTTCTCCAATGAGATACTCGACACCCCTCTCCCGGACAAGTACCGGGTGCCAAGTATAGCCCCCTATGACGGACTGCGAGATCCACAAAACTTCCTCTCGGCCCAAGACAACATGATCAATCAACGCCTCAACACCATCCACATGTGCAAGTTGTTCCGGAGCTATCGATCGACAACGCCCGCCGGTGGTTCGACGATCTACCTCCGGCAAAGATTGGATCTTACCAAGCTCTAATGGAAGCCTTTCATCGAAGGTTCTTCCAAAAAGCCGAGTCCAAGACCACATAGGCTCATCTCCTCACCGTAAGGCAGGCCGAGGTGAGTCCATCAGCGACTTCATGACGAGGTTCGATAAGGAGAGCCAAAAAGTCGAGGTTGTAGACGACCTCCTCATTATCTCGGCTTTCCAGAACGGCATCTTGCCTGGGGCCCTATACAAGGAGATCGTCAGGTACGAGCCCCGCACTGCGTCGGAGCTATGGCGCTTAGCAGATCGGTTTGCCAAAGCGGACGGGCGAGATAGGAGAAAGCGAGAAGTCGACAAGCAGAACCCTCGACAAGCGAAAGAGGATGATCGAAGGAACCGAGGCGTAATCCCCCGTAAATCGAAGAGAGGGAGACCTCGTCTATATTAGAAGCTCGGTACAAAGTAGCTCGGTATTATAACCGATGTGCCAACCCGATAATTCCAAGTAGGCGACCTCGCATTTGAGTTGAGGTACTTTTCTTTGTTACGCCGTTTTCATTAATAAAATCTTTTCTTTACGTACTTCGGAGTTGAGTCTTGCATATTTCATTTGTCACTTATGCATACTACATCTCCCCCAATATACAATACCCTCTATGGAGGATGAACAATACCCTCTACGGAGGATGATAAATACCCTCTACGGAGGATGAACAATACCCTCTTCGGAGGACGAACTATACCTTCTTCGGAGGACGAATTATACCCTCTTCTGAGGATGAATTATACCTCTTGGAGGATCTAACTATACCCTCTACGGAGGATGAACTATACCTCTTCGGAGGATCTAACTATACCCTCTAATGAGGACGAAATACCCTCGACGGAGGACAGACTACCTTCGTTTAATACGAGGACGAACTCAAACGCGCGTGAGAGGACCACCCCTAGCGATAAAACTTGCCAAATAAGGAACCTATACCTCCGTTCATTTCGGGAAGAGGATCACCCCTAGCAATATTTCTTGCCAAAAGGAACCTATACCTCCGCTCACTGGGAAGAGGACCACCCTAGCAATAATTCTTGCCAAAAAGGAACCCCACTCGTTTAATACGAGGTCGACCTCGCCCGCCGTCTCGGCCTCCCGACATGGCCGCCTCCCACCGCCTCGGCCCTCCGCAGCCGACTCGCCCAAGATTCGTCGCCTCCACCTCAGCCTCTCGCAGTCGACTTTGCCTCGGCCCGCCACCTCGGCCCACCGCCCGGCCGCCGTCAGAGCCCCGGTCTCCTTCTTCGCCGCATCCCGAGCCTTCGCCTCGGCACGGTTACATATTCGACTTCGCAAGGAGACGATATTCGACTTCGCCAATGGAGTCGAGCGACATTCGACGGCGAACGCCCACCAAGGTGAAGCAAGCAAGACATGACTTCGCGAACGCCCGGCAAGGTGAAGCCAAGCAACATGCGACTGCATAACGCCGACAAGGTGAAGCAAGCAAGACATGACTTCAGAGAACGCCCACCAAGGTGAAGCTGCAACATGCGACTCTGCATAACGCCGACAAGGTGAAGCCAAGCAAGACATGACTTGGCGTAACGCCCAGTGAAGCGGTTAAGCAACATGCGACTTGGCATAACGCCTCGACAAGGTGAAGCCAAACAACATGCGACGGTATAACGTCTCGACAAGGTGAAGCAAACAACATGCGACTTCGCATAACGCCCGGCCGGTGAAGCTAAGTAAAATGCGACTCGCAAGGTAAAGACCAGCGACGAAGACTTCGCATAACGCCTCGTCGGTGAAGTTAATCCAAAGACTTCGCATAACGCCCGTCGGGTGAACCCGGTCTAAAGACTTGCATAACGCCGATAGGTGAAAGCTACCAAATACCTCAAAGATAACGCCTCGTCGGTGAAGCTACCGAGAAGACTTGACATAACGCCGACAGTGAAAGTTACCAAAGACTCTAAGCATAACGCCTCGTCGGTGAAGCCGGCCGAAGACTTCAAGATAATGCCTCGTCAGTGAAAGTTACCAAAGACTTCGGCATAACGCCTCGTCAAGTGAAGCCAGCCCAAAGACCTCGGCATAATGCCTCGACAGGTGAAAGCCACCAAAGACCTCGGCATAAAACCTCGACAGTGAAGCCACCAAAGACCTCGGATAACGCCCGTCAGTGAAGCCGGCCGAAGACTTGGCATAACGCCTCGTCGGTGAAGCCACCAAAGACTTCGCATAACGCCCGCCAGTGAAGCCAGCCAAAAGACCTCGGCATAACAACTCGTCAGGTGAAGTCGAGCACCAAGACTTGGGCAAAACGCCTCGGCAAGATATACAAACAGCAAGACATGACCTCGGCAGACGCCCTACGGTAAGCAAGCGACATTCAACTCGGCAGATCAGCGCTCCACCGCCAGATCACGAATTCGGCGCGGCGACGTCAACCACCGCTCCCTCCATCACGACCTCACTTCTACGTCTTTTTTTTGTGTGGGGATATGATAGGATACGGCCCAACTGCTAGGCCCAAGCATCAGGCCCAATATAAATGGATCCCGACATTAAGCTCGGCCTATGTGAGTTCGGCCCAAGAAGACTCCTCGACCAACTACAACTCTAATCGCAATTGGAGACGAGAAGATTGATGCATATCTAAAAGAATCCTTATGAGAGAAGACTTTGTAGTAGAGTCAAACTCTATTTGAATCGAGTCAAACTCAATTTGAATTAGAGTCAAACTCAACTTGATGGTATATAAATAGAGGCTAGATTAGAGAGGGAGGGGATAACATCTACACTCTTTGTAATCGCTTCTTACACTCTCAAATATACATACTCTCTCTTACCCCGTGGACGTAGATCTAATTCAAAGATCGAACCACGTAAACTCCTTGTGTTCATTGCGCATTTATTCGCAATTGGAGACGTAGAAGATTCAGATGCATATCTAAAAGAATCCTTATGAGAGAAGACTTTGTAGTAGAGTCAAACTCTATTTGAATCAGAGTCAAACTCAATTTGTATTAGAGTCAAACTCAATTTGAATTAGAGTCAAACTCAACTTGATGGTATATAAATAGAGGCTAGATTAGAGAGGGAGGGGATAGCATCTACACTCTTTGTAATCGCTTCTTACACTCTCAAATATACATACTCTCTCTTGCCCCGTGGACGTAGATCTAATTCAAAGATCGAACCACGTAAACTCCTCGTGTTCATTGCGCATTTATTTCTCTAACGAAATTAAGATCGATCAAATCACATGTAGGATTTTGAAACAATAATTATCTCTAACACATGTTGCTAATTGTTTGTGTATATATGTTATGTACTGATTAACATTAGTGAGGTATAATAGTTTTATTTAGATTTTTGTTAGTTTAAACACCTTAAAAAGTACATGAATGTGATTTATATATCGGCAATTCTCTCTACCAAAGGACCTGAACCTCAGTGATGCATCCAATTTAAGGATATAACAATTTGTGCTGAATTTCTTTTGTGGAATCACTTACTTAGTATTGGATATTTATAATAATACTCAATATAATTATTACAATTAACTATGTATAATGGTAAATATTTTTACAGTGCGTCAAACGAGTTATCTCGACAACTCTAGTAAAAGTTAAAAAGCCTAATACAACATAACACAAGATTGGTGGTTCAGTAAACAAAATCTAACCATTAATGAACCGAAAATTGTAATCCTCATCTCTAGTATTATTTACCATTTCTTTTGCGTATAGATTAAACAACAAGACGACATGTAAAAAAAAAAATGAACAATAATAATAAGGAGAGTATTATTCTAGGCCCAATTTCATAATTTACATGTACGAGCATTACCTAAAGGCCCAAAAGAATTTGGGCTTCTGAAAATATGAACAAATGTATCAAAGTGTGTAAATATGCACTGATGAATAAAAAAAGAATAATCCTTCTATTTTTTAAGGAATAGTCCTATTTTTTATCTGCATTAGATAAAGTGTGACACAAAGAACCAAATCTTAATGAAAAATAATAGTACGATACAAATAAAAATAAAATCTAATGAAGAGAAACTGAAAGTTGCATGAATTCAAAATTTTCACTTTCCTTCTAATTTGAATTTATTTCAATTTAGATGGTGTAGTCTAAAACCAGAAAACATACTCCATAGGGGTCCTTACTTTGAAATAATTTATTTAGATCAAATTCACATATGTGATAATATTCGAAATTGAAATGATAGATCAAATCAAAATGAAACACAACATGATCACAGTACCATTTGACATATAGTTATTAATAGCTCAATTGCTGGATTAGTGTAGGAGCTCTCAATTATTGTATTTTGGCTTATCGTATGACTTTACCTATTTATTTGACGAACAATCCTTATTTGGTCACGTCATTTATTATTCCGGAATAATGATATTAATTTTGCACCATCATCTCTTCTTGGCATAATATTAAGGCAAACACTTGTGTGCTGTGTCACGTAATTCTTTTGTGCTTGTCTTTACGCGACAGCACACAAGTTTTGTTATTTATTTTAGTTTTGTCATTTATTTTATTATGTTATATTTTGTTTATTAATTCATAATTAAGGTTTATTAATTTAAAATTAGGGTTTATTAATTCAAAATTAGGATTTATTATTTCCAATTAGGGTTTATTAATTTAAAATTAGGGTTTATTATTCAAAATTAGGATTTATTAATTAACAATTAGGGTTTATTAATTCAAAGTTAGAGTTTATTAATTCATAATTAGGGTTTATTATTCAAAATTGGGGTTTATTATTTTTAATTGGGGTTTATTAATTCAAAATTAGGGTTTATTAATTCCAAATAGGGTTTATTAATTCAAATTAGGGTTTATTAATTCAAAATTAGGGTTTATTAATTTATAATTAGGCTTTATTATTCAAAATTAGAATTTATTAATTCAAAATTAAGATTATTAATTTAAAATTATATTTATTAATTTACAATTAGATTTAATTTAATTAGTTAATTAATTAAAATTAATTAAATACCCACGCACAGGAGACCACCTCTAATATTAATAGATGGTGTCAGATTAATTCTTTTCGCATCAACCTCTTTTCATTTGTACCGCGCATATACTAAAAAAAAAAAACAGAGACAATCAAAGAAGAAAAAGAGAGATATGACGAAAAAGTTAGATTTTATAACGTGTGTGGTGTTACTTATTATCATGAGAAACTATAATTCTATTTGACATGTGTAAGATCATGGTTGAAAGATGAGGCGTTCCAGCTTAAATTTCGAATACAACTAGCTTTTAGTCAATTTTCACGTCTACACAAATGCCCTCTAAATTAAACTATTTTGATATTGGGATCCGTCTATCAATCATTTAGAGCATACACATGTAATATTATTTGAATGAGCACATGATCCACATGTTTATTTCCCATTTATTTTCAGGAGTATTTGTTATATATGACAAGGGAACCATGTCTAAAAAATGTACAAATCAATTATAGTTCGTAGGTATGGCTAATCGGGGCGAATCAAGTACCAACTTTGAATTTTGCCCTAAATTAATACCCTATTCAAACTCGTTTAAATAAATCAAATATTCTAATGTTCGATTTGGATATCCGAATCGAATACTCAGGTACTTGAAAATACCCATTGATCAAGCACACTTCCCTTCTTAGTTTCATTGCCTCCGTTGGAGTCAACTCCAGATTCCATCTTCTTCACTCTTGTTAAAAATCAATTTTTCATGTACAGTTTTTCAAATCCGGAACTTCTCAATATAAACCAACTAAATAAGCGGATTTGTTTATCTAACAGCTGGAAATGAAATTCCACTGTGGGGTTGGACAATAGTAGCCACTAATTACAATAAATTGAGAAAACGATTCACCACTTGAATGTCTCTATAGGTTTCTTTGAATGAGATATGGATCTCTCTCTCTAGATTTGGATTTGAATATACCTAGAAGGAGTATGTGTGGGTTGCGTGAGGGATGCGGCAATGGCTAAAGGATGACGCATAGGGATCTAGATTTTGACCGGCGGACTGAGGAGGCGAGGCGGCAAACCGGCGAGGTGAAGGTCGGAGACTGGTGGTGGGGCGGGGAGAGAAAGAGATAGATGCTGGGGAGGGTTAATGGTTAAATGTGATAAATATCGGGTATTTCGGTAATACCCAATTACCCAATAAGTATACCAACATCTGGAATTTTCTCATGTTTGCTATCCATTACCCGATTACGATAGGATCAGTAATCAGGTACTTGATACTCGATCGAATACAGATCGAGTTGGATAATATCTGGTATTTGATAACTAGATAGACACCCCTAGTGATTTGAGTTCTATATAACTTAAATTACATATTATAAAAGTTTTTGTATTTACTTTTACTTTTTTTACCAACATTAAAAACAAGAGATGACTATAAAGATATCAATGTTGAATTAAGTAATACACAATAGAAGATTCAACAGATTGAACATAGTGTCGTCATAAAGAGATGAGTGCAAAAATATAATAAAACATCAAGATATGTTTCAAAATGGAGTCGAACAATTAATTAACTAGTAATTAAGTTTAATTTTTAATTTTTTACTACATCTAAGTAGCTTGGTATATAGTGTCTTTTAATAGGGTAACAAAATCCACATATTCCATGTCAAAATGACTGCTTAATTCATACTTTGTCTCCTCTTACCACTGCAAAGATGAAGCAAAAAAATTCCCCAATTTCAACATCAAATTTAGACAAGATTCGTGCATATCAACGTTAATCATCACAATCAATCTATTCGGTTCATACTTTTGTTGTCATCTCATTTCAATCACACAGCAAGAGGCCAACTTGTTTTAAATCATTCCGATACTCATATCTTCATCATCAATTAATCATATGGTCATAGAAAAAATTTATTTTTTGGGATAACAAAGGAATAGCTAGTATATATACACATGAAGGTCCTTATTCACAGAAAATTATATTCTGCAACAATGATACCATAGCTAGCCATGTGCAAGCTAGAGTCTCTATATATATAACGAATGAATATAGATGTCCCACAAAATTCCTCCACATCCAAGAATTGAGGAACTTAGGTGACGGTTGGTATGAGGAATGAAATGTTGATTCCTGTCTTCATTTTCAATCATATGACTGGTAAGATTTTTGCGGTAGAAATCATCATTCCCGAATGAATGTTTATTTCCATGAACATGAGATTAGTCATTCATCCCCTACCCCTGATATTAGTTATTCCCATGAACACGAGATTAGTCAAATTTATTTATTTTTTCAAACAAAATTATTCATATTTATTTTTTATCTTATAAGTAAATAATAATAATAAATAATGATAAAATATTAATATTTATGATAATAAATAAATAGTAATTATTAATAAAAATAAATATTATATAATAATAATGATAAAATTATATTTATTAATATATTAACATAATAATTAATATAATAAATAGTTACATTAAAATAATAGTATTATTATTCATATAATAAATAATAATAGTAAAAACAACAATAAAATAGTAAAATGATGATGATAATAATAATAAATGTTATTAATTAATTAATAAGTGGTAAAAATATAATTATTAATAATATTATTATTATTTATAATAAATAGTTACATTAAAATTATAATATTATTAATATAATAAATAATAACAACAACAATAAAAATAGTAAGAATGATAATAATATTAAATATTATTAATTAATAATATTATTAAAATATTTAACATAAAAATAATACCAATAAACATTTTAAAATAATAGCATTAATATTAATTAATTAATTAATAATTATAATTATAATTATAATTATAATAATTATTATTAAGAATAAAATTAATTAGTTGATTAATTATTATTATTACAATAATAATAACATAAATTATAAAAATAATGGTTATTTCATTTATTTTATTTCATTCCTATTCATTCATACTTTGTACATATCTGTCATAAGAATCACATATTTCATTTCATTCTACTTCTATCATCATTTCATTTTATTCATATCTAATTTCATTCATATGTACCAACTATCACCTTATATGTTGAATTGGCAATGGAAAAAAGTATAACTTGGAGAAACTATTGCAACTTGGAAAATACGAATAATGTGATACTCACAATACGAGATTAAGTATTATTTTAGTATTTAAATCAAATTTGAGAGTTATGCATCAAGAATTAGTGCATAACTTATTTTGTTAAATATAATATGACTTTAGTTACACGCGCATAAAGTTATTTTAGTTTTAATCTTCTTATAGATGCATGGATCGAGAAATCCTTTCTTCATCCTACAAGTTACCATTGTCATAAGGAAACAAAAAACTAGAGTTGATGCGATCTTTGGAATCAAGGTAATTATCATACATTTTTTGCGTTCATGATGACTATATATAATTTATGTCGTAGATATATAGTTGCAGTCAGAAGCAGAGCCAAGCCCCTAGCATGTCTCAACGTCCCTTCAGACAATTTTTAATATACTATATTTAAGTTGCATTTTATATTTCTCTTTTTTTAAATGCATAAATGTACGAATTTCATTCGTCCAAACTTGTTTCTACAAACATAAAAAATAATTTCGCCTATCCATTTGAAAATCTACGCCCCTAATTACAGTCAGACTAAGCTGATGCGTAGCGGTCTAATTTCTCCATCATATTTGATTTTCATCTTGATATAATACCCACGAAACGAAAATTAATATCATAAAATTTTGTACCCAAGAAATGTAGCAGTTGCTACCTTCCCCAGCTCCACATACGTTTTCAAGGCTTTCACTATTACAGCGATCTGTAGTCGATAGGAAAACACCATTACTAGATTCGTGATACCATATATACCAACATGTAGCATCAAATTCAAATGAAGAATCTCATTTGCTTATTTTCACCTAAACCAATATATACACATAGTACAAATTGAGAAAAAGATATTACATAAACGAAACCGAATATACCAATTGTTTACCCAGATGGTTATAATGTGATTATGTCTATATGTGCTGCCAAACTAGGTTTGTTCACTAGAAATTTTTGACGATCAATGTGATTGTCCTCAGGATACGAATTGGTATATAGTGAGAAATATACCGGTTAGACAAATATAATTTTTCTTTTCTTTTCACAAGACCGATCGTGTCGACGTCATCGTGGCGTAGCTGGTCGGATAACCGAAACCGCTCAATTATCCGATATCGTGAATGTTGGTAAGTTCTAGAAATTTTGACGATAAGAGGAGTTGTATCTTGAGTAATATCAATTAGAAAACCTACTGACTGTTGAAATAGTTGACCAGTTGGACTTATAATCGATGATGCGAAACGGAATGTGGTGATATCGTTTAAATGTTGTCTTATCGAAAACTTGAACTGGCTTAAGAAAACACTTAGTCGACGAATATGGCTTAGTCAGTTTTCATTTTATCTCATCAATATCAAATTGACACTGATAATGTTTCAAAACGATGATGTATAGTTGTGTGCTGGTAATGACAGTTCTATAGTATGCAATGTAAATACGATACCGAATGTAAAGAACTGAAAGTAAATAACAGTTGGTTTTTACGTGATTTGAAGAGATCAGCTTCTATATCCATGGATTGATTGTTCAGTAAATCTACTAACTAGGATTTCGTCTTGTTTACGGGTACAAGATATAAACCTAGATACAAAGTTAACCTTATTGTATCCCACCGAACTAGGCGTTCTTCCTATGTTTGCTGGTGTTAGAAAATCTCTGACTGCTTAGGGGTGCAGTCGACCTAAACCTCTTGCTTACGTGTGTAAGATAACCAAGCTTTCAGCAGCTAGCACTTCGTTGCCTACTTTCCTAAACTTCTACATAAATTAGGGAATTTTTGTTGAGGGTTTTCCAACTAAAATATAATTTGTCACATTCGATAAACTCATGAATTCTAGGCTTGAAATATACAAAAGAGTGTCTTAGAACTTAAGGAAGTGTATGCTGAAACCATGAGCTGATAAATAAATTTGAGCTTTTAAGGTTTGCTGACAACACTGTAGACTTCATTCTTCGAAATCGCTGGTTAAATATTCTTGAGCTTTGAATGATTTTGAAGATAAGAATGCGCAACATTTCGGTAACCTTCAAATATTGGACTATGCACGTATTTATAGGGGACGATGAATATTTTCATTGGAGAAAGCACCAATCACATCCATTCTATTTATCGTATGAATTCTTTCCGTTTGAATCCTCGTACATCGCTGTCAGGGTCTGCACTATCATACCGTAGCTCTGGAACTCTGAACATATCTTTTGGTGTGTTAGGATCTTCTGCAGATACGCTACGACACAACACTCAAGACTAAAGTATCTCTGTGTTTTTTCAGTTGAGTTGACTCCATGTTTTATCAGTACGATGACTTTAGGTTGGACCATTCAAAACCGCTCTATCTTTTATCAGCAGGCTGGACTTCCGTCCCTTGTCAATTGGGAACCTGGGTCAAATTATGTTTTCAACTTTGACGTAAAAATAGTCAGCTTTGACTTTTCATCAGCCAGCTTTGACTTGGTATATCAGCTTTGAATACTTGTCATCAGCTTGGATTATGGATCAACCGGTTCCAATCGCCAATTTTGACTTTTGGTAGCCAACTTGGGCAGTCAGCTGCTGGTATGAAACTTAGTCATGTCACATACTTCTTTGCTTTCAGCAGTGTTGAGTCTTTAGTCTCCGATTTTTAGTCTTCAATCTTCCGACTTCAGTCTTCGACTTTACTTCAGTAGCTTTGTTCATCAGCATCGCTATACTTCAGTCTTCAGACATAAGTTAGCCTGACTTTAGTCTTCAGTATGCGATCCTTTAGTTGAGCTTCTATTATTTGTACTGGTACTGATACTTCTATCAGTACGACTGACTTCAGTACTGCTCGAACTCTTTCAGTCTTGGGCCTGTCCAAACTGATAGTTCTTTGTTGAAATTTATAACAAAAACGACTAACTCCAAAACAAGTAAGTAGTATAAGTTACATCAGCAAGACAAACATGTGCAATGTTTTAAAATTTAATCAAAAGACACACAGTTAACATATAATTTTCTCAATACAATCATATAAATTACAATGAGGGGCATTTTACCAATACGGAATAAACCCGAACTAATTAAATTCTAGTTAGATCGTCAACATCATGACCACATGCACGATACTTATTATTTCCATAAACCAAAAGTTCTTGTGCACTGTAATGTTATATAATAACATATCACTTCACATATTTTTACTATAAATTTTATAGATTGTCGTAGCTGATCAGTGCACATGATAACTTGAGATTCGAGCTGCTTCAAAACTTCTCAACCACAAACCCGTCATTCTACCAATTAAATCATCTTGTTGAGGCCACTTGTATCATTCATTCTCGCAAAATTATAATATGTAACACACACATTCAAACATATATTGTATATTTACAAATACTTGGTAAGAAAGTACAATACACATATATAGTGTGTACGACAAAAGTTGGTGGTCGCAAGGCCAAGATTCACCACCGAAAGCTCTCCATATATTCGTGATCTTTCTTTGAACATAGAATATAATTTTATTTAATTTCTCCCCCACAAAGGATATTTGCAATAATCTACGTGAAAATCGACCACCCCTTGTTCAAGAAACATGCGATTTCCTTACATGATTTTCATGCTTCGATCTTTCCCCTTTTTTGTGTGTGTCTGTGTGTAATAAGAGAAGAAAAGGTGCACCTTCAACGGTCACTAGGGGCTCAACGTGTTTCCAAGGGTACCCATCTCTTAAAAATTCTTGAGATTATATTCTTGATCATCGAGGATTTTTTTTAAAATTTTGCTATTAATCAGCCATTCTTCGTATCACAAGTGATCAGTCAAGAAATGTCTCAATTTCCACAGAATTTATTCAAAAGGGTGAGAGAAAGATATATAAAGATCTATTAAGATGTTCAACTTGTGTGAACAAAAATATTTCAGAATCTTTTCTTGAAAAAGTGACTTTATGATCTATGGATTTTAGTTTAGCATCCAAAGCGGGAATCCCCCTATTCCGGAACAATATTACATCTCTTATTCCAAGTTCGGCAATGCACGTCATTATATACGTATTAATTCGTACTTTCCGTTATAAACAAGGGAAAAAATTATATACGTACGTGACTCGGCCAAAATCAGTCTAGATCCTCAATTGGGCTCTAACATAAAAGAAAAATTTGGACGAGGTCACAAGTCCGATCCTCACTCGAATTTTATGTAGAATAGAAGAGGAAATTAACACGATTCATGACCCATAACCGAAGTGTCAAAGTAACGTAAAAGCGAACCAACTTTTCAATGTTCTTGTTCGGAAAAGGTAGCTAGCTATAAGCCTCTCTCTCTCTCTCTCTTTGCTGCTGGTCCTCATTTATAAATAGAGCCGCAAAACCGCTCCATTTGAGGCAAGGTTAATTTCTTACCTACACCTCCCCACAATCTCCACAGCAAAATTGTGCAAGTAACCTTAAAAAAGTCGAAAAAACCCCAGTTCTAGTTCTAGTTCTACACAAACCACTTATCCAAAAAATAAAATAAAATGGAGAAGATAGGGAAAGTGGCGTCGGAGAACGGAGTGGTGATCTTCAGCAAGAGCACGTGCTGCTTGTGCTACGCGGTGCAGATCCTGTTCCGTGATCTGGGCGTGAAGCCAGTGGTGCACGAGATCGACCACGACCCCGATGGAAAGGAGATCGAGAAGGCGCTGATGCGGATGGGCTGCAGCGGCCCCGTCCCCGCCGTCTACATCGGGGGCAAGCTCATGGGCTCCACCAACGAGGTCATGTCGCTCCACCTCAGCGGCTCCCTCGTCCAACTCCTCAGGCCCTATCAGCATCAGCAGGCCAACTTGCCCTCCCATGATTAATCATCACCGGAGCAAATTGGGTTTTCTCTTTTAATCGTCTGTCTGTCTGTATGTATGTATGTATGTGTAATGTTGTAGTGGTGAGAATAAGAGTTGGTGCCTTGCTGGACGAGGAGCGAGGAAGAAGAATGTAGTGTTAATGGTGTGATTAGGGCTTAGCTATAGCTTTGGATTTAGCTGATTAGCTGTGATCGCTCGACCGCTATTAATTTAGTTTCAAGGAATATTGTTCTATTTGCTTTTTGTATATTAAATCAAAATTAATTAGTTTTGATTATTATTAATTAACTTTTGTGTTTTTGCCTAGTCATCACTAGCTATTTGCTTCAAGGGTTATATGCTTAAACTGACCTTTCGCGCACTCAATTGTGAAATAGCAATTCATTGCATAACTTATAAATCACACTTGGGTACTTTTGGATATATAGTGTATTTATTCTAAATAAATCTTTGTTAGACATTAACAAATTCTAATTGAAAATTACTAATTAAATTGCAATTAACTTCTAACTAATCAATAATTGCAGCTATCTGCACGATCCCACCAAAGTTTTTGCCCAAGTAATGTAACACAAATTAAGTAAGGTTATTATTATTATAAAGTATTTTGACAAAAGGGTTTCTTGCTTCAAATTTTATTTCATCTTCTGTTCTAATTGTTGGATTACCGCTACCGCACATGTTAGAGGTTCTGGATTGTTTTAGATGCTGATGAGATTTTCAGTTTTTCCTACAACTAGAATTGCATGTGTTGTATTCTTCAATTTTATGCAATAACATTGTGCAAAACCATTTTCTAGGGGAGTGTGAAACCAAAATTATGATGCAATTTCCCGACAAATTAAGATGTATGCATATAGTGTTTTCCACCTCTCACAAGCTTCCTAACTTTGACATACAGCGATTAGCAAATCTTTATTGTTTATTATGGCTACAATACAGATAAAACCTTGACATTCAAATCAAATGTCCATATTTAGATTCACATTGACGACTTTTTACTTCTTTCCGCTACATATATGCCAAGAGAGTAAATTGGGAATTTCAAATTTTGGGGTAGGGTAAATAGTTATGATTTTTAAAATGTGATAGTGTAGGTTTTCCTGGTTAGTTTAATTCTTAAGAATATAAATGTTTAGAGAGGCTCTCACTTGGCTCAAGAAAGAAATGAAAAAAAATGTTGAGTTTCTTATTGACAGTAAGAGGGTGTTTGATGCTATTTGGAACAAGAACTTTGACAATACTGAGCTCGGTGATATCATTGAAGATTGTAGAACGTTACTGAAGGATGAAACGGGTTTTGTAATCAAGTTAGTTCGTAGAGATGATAATGAACTAGCTCATAGATTTGCGAAAGCATCTGAAAGATGTTTTTACAATGTATGTTTGGGATGAACCTCCGATGTTTGTGGGGGGTCTTCTTCATTTACCATGCATTTGTAATCTATAATAAAAGTCTTTTTTATCAAAAAAAAAAAAAGAATATAAATGTTTTGTTTTTTTTTGTTCTGTATTTTAAATGATTGACAATGTACTTGCATAAATATTTTCCCTGTTTATCTTTTTGGTACACGAATGCTTCCTAACAAAAAAGAATGCTTCCTAACAACCTACGATAGAGATAAATTCCAAACAATGTGCAATATACATGTTTATTACTTTCTAATTGGGCCAAATAAGACACTTATATTCTATTAATTAGTGCATGTGATGTATATGTTTATTATGGTATCAATTAGAACAAAAGTTAGAACGACTTGACATAAAATTCATGTTAATATATATATATATATATATATATAGGAAGTGTTAACGTAAGAATCATTTTTATAGTGAAAACCAAAAAAATGATGAATTCTTTGTCAAAGTTGATGAATCTAAAAACAATGAATTTTGCCCCTCATGGGATTCGAATCTGGGTGAAAATTTCTGATTTTTTTGAATTCGATAACTTTCTATGCATTAACTTTCATAACGAATTCAGTTTGTTCATAGCGAATTTTTGTAGTTCTTAGTTCTCATGTTAAAAATTGTTCTTATTCAACCTCACTCTAATATATATATGAATTGGTTCATGTACATACAATTATTAACATATATAAATGAGAACAAATTTTGTCCATTAGATTTGAAAATCTAATTGTTATTCTTAAGTCTACATCTGAATTAGTTATATGCATATTTATGCATATAATTATGCATTTGTGCATCTGCATAATAATTTATATATTAGTTATGAAACGTCCATATTGATTTATCAAGTGTTGATATTTATCTTCATGTTTACACTATAGTATATATATATATATATATATATATATATATATATATATATATATATATATATATATATATGTTTCATGTGAGAATGGAAATAAGTGTGAAAATACGATTAAATCTAATCCATTGATTTTAGTAAATCAATGTACATGATTTATTTTTGTTGTGCTACAAAAAAATTAATGTGTTTATGCAAAATGTTAAATAAGTAATTTTATTTTTTAAGAATCAGTTTTTTTCCTTAATTTAAGGAAAAACACGATTTTATACTTATTTTTAGAGATTTGTTGTAACTTATCATTTAAATTATTATCTGTAACATTATTTCAGTTTCAATACTTAATATATACAAAATTATTTGTAATTCAAGCTAGCAAATTCTTGAAAAACTTAGGTAAAATAATGTATATATTGATTCATACGTGTGGTACTATAGTATAACAGTTTCATAATATTTTTTTATTTATTCATTGCACATACCACTAAAATTTTAAAAATTATTATCCTGATGAGATTAAACCTTATGTGCAATGAATAAGTAAAAAAATGGTACAAAAATATTCCGCTAGTGCAATAAGTACAGAAAAACACATATACATAAATTTTCTTACCTGCACATGTGCAAAATGAATACACTAAAAATACTACAGAAATATTCCACTAGTGCAATGACATATGAACATAACAAAAAATAAAATAAGCACAACATATGTATATAACAACATATAAAATAAACTGACAATAATGTTTAAAATTTTAGTGGTATGTGCAATGAATAATTAAAAAAATGCTATGAAACCGTTATACGAGTGCTATATAGAACCACACGTTCAATCCCATGAGGCTAAAATCTATTTTTTTATTATATATATATATATGATTTGGATCAGGTAAGAATGCAAATTTTGATGAGAAATATGAATAAATCCTAGCCCTTCATTAAGATAATAAATTGATGGTCCAGATTAGATATTTATTGTGATGTATTAATAACTGGATATGCTACGTTTTAATATACATAAAAGTTAAGAGGTTAGATTAGTAATATTATTTTTATGGATTTGATTTTTCCTTTTTGTGAGATTTCATATCTTAGATAGATATTATTCTTTCAAATGTTTATCTTTTACCGTATTTATTTCGTTAAGAGGTAATATAATTTCATTGCTTTGCCAATTGATTTCATATCTTAGATATATATTATTCTTTCAAATGGTAATGTAATGTTAATTCATCGTTTAATTTTGTTAGTATCTGCAATAATAAAATTATGCAAAATAAATATTAAGATTGTGCTACATAACGTGTTTATGCGTGCTACAAATATATTTCGTAAAATAATACTAACGTTTTTTGCAACACACTGATGCAATGTTAGTTACTATATGTGCTACATATTACACAATTTGTGCAATAAAATAAACGTCATATTACGGTAGACAAAAGATTTGGAGAGAGAATATTTTTTTTTGTAAGATTTACCCTCACCCGATTTTAGGCGAATAAAAGGGTGATGATGTCATCAATCTTGTTTAAAATGAAACATGAAATCTGGAACATTGATTACATATTAATTAATGATTATGATTTATTCTTATTTCTTATATATAATAGCATTCTCACGATAACCACATGATTATATATATATATATATATATATATATATATATATATATATATATATATATATATATATATATATATATATATATATTATTTTACCTAAGTTTTTCAGAGATTTATTAGCTTGAATCACACATCATTTTATATATATTAAGTATTGAAACTAAAATAATATTGCAAATAATGATTTAAATGATAAGTTACAACAAAACCCTAAAAATAAGTATAAAACCGTGTTTTCCTTAAATTAAGGAAAAAAAATGATTCTTAAAAGATAAAATTACTTATTTAACATTTGGAATAAACACGGAAAAAATTTATAGCACATATAGTTATAATTTGTAGCACAACAAAAATAAATCATGTCCATTGATTTACTAAATTAATCAATGGCTTAGATTTATTCTTATTTCTTATAAAAAAAATTACTCATACTTAATCCATCATATATATATAGAGACTAAAATACAAGTAATATAATTTTTGTGTGTGTGTTTGTGTCTGTGACTGTGTGAGATAGAGATAGTTGTAAACGAATCAAATAATTTGCTCAATTTAGCATTCTTATTTGAAATTCGATATTTATATTCGAAATTTTATGATCTGAAATCAAATACAAATTAGTATTCAAATATAAATTCAAAACTATGACATTCGATTTGAAATTTGTAAATATTCAATTAAATACACATATATACATATATTCGATTTTTTTAAACGATACATATATTCAATTCAATATTCAAAAATATTCAATTGTATATTAAATAAAGATAAAAAGAACTATAGTGAAAAGTAAAATAAAGAAAAGGGAACATAGCATTTATTAGGTAAATGTATGTTAAATATATTGTATTTATCTTATATCGTTTGGAATATTATTTATAGATTTTATCCACAAAATTTTGAATAGAATATTCAAAACAACTTATAATATATTCCAAAAAATCGGAATCAAATATTTGTAAATAATTTGATAATCATTTCTAATTTGAATACAAATCGATTTTAATATTCAAATAACAAAAGAATACCAAATAATATTTGAATATTTTCACGATTATGTTGAGATTTTATACACAATAAAGCAAGAAAGAAACGATGCAAGAATTTACATGGTTCGATCAAATGATCTACGTTCACGGAAGGTGAGCTGAAAGTTTATTAGATCGCCGGAGAAGATAACCGTAATCGATCAGAACCAAGATATGAATACAATACACAATATCTCTCTCTTCTGCCATATAGCTTTTCTGCCAGAAATCCAGAAGCCAACTCTCATACCAGAAGTCAACTCTCCTGCTAGAAGCCAACTCTACTGCAAGAAACCAACTCTCCTGCCAGCAACCAACTCTCTTACCTGGCAGTCAACTCATATTCAGCAGCATTATTTGTAGTCACAAACACTTACAAATCTCCACCTTGACTACAAAACTATTTAACAAACTTATTCCAAGCTTCCCCTCGAACTAACTCCATTACGGAGCTTTCAACTCCATTTTCATTGTGAAATAACAGACACCAAATCAAGGCAATACTTGAACTTTGTAACATGTAAAGACTTGGTCATCATGTCCGCGGCATTGTCTTCTGTAGGGCTGGCTAAACGGGTCTCGGGTATCGGGTATTTCCTGACCCGACCCGAACCCGTCGGGTATTAGGGTACCCGATAACCGATTAAATCGATTATCGGGTCAGGATCGGGTATTCGGCCTGTTAAAAATCGAGTATCGGGTATACCCGTATTTAATTTTAATTATATTTTAAATATTAAATTATTAAATTAAATAATAATAATAATAATAATAATAACAACAACAACAACAATAATAATAATAATAATAATAATAATAATAATAATAATAATAATAATAATAATAATAATAATAATAATAATAATAATAATAAATGAGTAACCCTAATTCTAAAATGACCTACCTAAACCTATCTCTTCTTCTATTGTAGCAAAGCATCGCGCCGCCAATGTCTCTCTCTTCGTCCTCTCTATGTCTTCTCTCTCTCTCATATTTTCACGCTGCTCAATGTCGCCGCCACCGACCTTGCCATGCTCACCGTCACCTTCAGTGCTCCGCCGCATCTAGCCTCGTCCCGTTGGCATACCAAATAAGCAGCCTAAACCCACCCAAACAAGCCCCAAATCAAAAGCCTAAACATCAATTCTGTCGTCTCCCTCCAGACCCTCTGCGTCGCCTTAGGCCTCACCACACCCTGTCGTCTCCTCCGATGCTCCATCGAGCCTCGTCGATGCCGCACCTAATCTCTATCTCGCTCTCAGTCACTCTTGATCTCTGACTCTGTCGCCTTTGCCCAGCTCTCTCTCTCTATCGCCCGTCTTCACCCGCGTCGTTGATCTCCGAGCCATCGATTTTGTCGAGATAAGATGGAGTGAAAAAAAAATAAAAAAGAAGCGGCACCGATTCTGTCTCAACTCTCAAGTACTTAAGTCGGTTTTACGGGTACCCTAATACCCGACCCAGGTACCTGGGTTGGGTATTAGGGTACCCGGTTAAGAAAATCGGGTCGGGATCAGGTAGCTAAAACATGGGAAAATCGAGATCGAGTACCTGAAAATTTCAGGTAGGGTACCCGAACCGACCCAATTAGTCAGCCCTAGTCTTCTGTTGAGACCTTCACCATCTTCACAATTCCATTGTTAACCACATCCGTCACAAAATGATGTCTCACATCAATGTGCTTAGAATGCTCGTGATACACCTGATGTTTCACTAGATGTATTGCACTTTGATTATCATAGTTTACTTCAACTGTCTTCTGCAAAATTTCCAACTCTGAAATAATTCCCTTCAACCATATTGCTTCCTTTATTGCCTCTGTCATGGTCATATATTATGCCTCGGTTGTAGACAGAGCTACCATAGATTACAACATTGATCTCCAACTCACAGCTATATCATAGAGTGTGAAATATAACGTGTTTGGGATTTCCTTGTGTCTATGTTTGCAGCATAGTGAGAATCAACATAACCCTTTAATGGGTTTCCTTCAAACTGATCATCTTTCTTGAACAGTATCCCAAATTATATAGCTCCATTCATGTACCTGAATATCCATTTCAAAGCTTCCCACTGATACTTGTCTGGATCTGACATGTATCTACTCACAACACTGACCGTGTAAGATAAATCAGGCTTTGTGCAAATCATGGTGTGCATGATACTCCATATGGCATTTGCATAAGGTATCTTGTACATCTCATCTCTCTCAACATCATCCCGAGGCTTCTGTCCTTCTGAAAGTTTGAAATGCTACCCCAAATGAATGGAAACACTCATAGCTTCATGCATATTAAACTTCTTCAACACTTTCAGAATGTAATCCTTTTGGACTAACCATAGCAGACCATTCTTCATCTCTCTGATGATGTCCATGCCTAAAATCTTTCTGGCATCTTCAAGATCTTCATCTCAAATCTATCTTGTAGCTTGGATTTCAACTTTTCAATCTCATTGTGACTTTTACTTGCAATAAACATGTCATCAATATATAATAACAGATAAGATACATCAGATCCTCCTGACTTCTTCATATAAACAGAACTATCATATTTTGACTTAGAGTAACCAATATCCTTCATATATTCATCAAACTTTAGATACCATTGTCTCGAGCTTTGCTTCATACCGTATAGATACTTCTTGAGCAAACATACCTTATTCTCATTTCCTGGAAGAGCAAATCCCTGGGTGATGCATATATATGGTTTCTTCCAAATCTCCATGTAGGAAAGTTGTTTTAACATCAAGTTGTTCAAGCTCTATCTCCCGCTGAGCAACTAAAGCCAACAAAATTATGATAGAACAATATTTTACCACTGGTGAGAATACTTCATTGAAGTCTATTCCATCTCTTTAAGTAGATTCTCTTGCTACCAGCCTAGACTTAAACATGATGTATTCTCATTTTTCTGTTACTTCTACTTTTTCTTGAATATCCATTTGTAACTCACCAGTTTCTTATGAATTGGTTTCTCTACCGAACCCATATTTCATTCTTGTCAAGAGAATCTAGCTCTTCTCTCATAGCCAAGATCCATTCATCTTTTTCTGAACTGTTCATTGCTTCAGAATAGTTCTCCGGTTTATGGTATTCAACCTCTCCCGCTGTACACAAAGCATAGTGAATCATATCAGCCTCATCAAATCTTGCTGGTGGTTTTATGGCTCTTCTTTTCCTGTCCCTTGCCAGCTGGTACTCCCCAGATCATCATCAACAATTGTCTCTGAATCTTGATCAACTCGAGGTTCATTATCTTGAACACCGCTAACAGGATCCACCTCGATCTTGGTACCATCAGATAATTTTCTCTGTGAAATATCCAAATTATTCGAACTATAGAGGAATGACATATTCTTTTCATCAAATACCACATCTATGCCGATAACAATTTTATTGTTATCCGGTTCTGTACACCATAATCTGTAACCCTTCATTCCTTTCTGATATCCAAGCATCACACACCGAGAGCCCTTGGTTCAAGGTTATCTTGTTTGATGTGAGCATATGCCTTGCATCCAAACACCTTTATGTGAGAGTAACTATTCATTGAACCATACCATCTTTCATCTGGCGCCTTAAATGCTACAGTAGATGAAGCATATTTGTTAATTAGATAAATTGCGGTGGTGGTAGCTTCTCCTCATAACTTCTTTTGTGAACTTGACTCAAACAACATGCACCTTACTCTCTCAAGTATGGTTATGTTCATCCTCTCAGCAACACCATTTTGTTGAGGAGTTGCTGGGACAGTTCTGTGCCTTTTAATCCATTTCTCTCTATAGTACATTTGAAAACTATCCGAGAGAAATTCTAGGCCGTTATCTGTCCTTAAACATTTCAGAGTCATACCATTTTCCAACTCCATCTCTCTGTACCAATCTTTGAATCTATCAAAGGCATCATTCTTGTTCTTTAGAATGTATACCCACAACTTCCTTGAATAGTCATCAATAATGGATAAGAAATATCTCCCATCACATGTGGTTTCAGTCTTTGATGGCCCCTATCAATCTGAATGTGCATAGTCCATATGTGCATTTGATGTGTGTTTTTCTACACCGAAAGAGTTTCTTTCCAAGAATACACTGTTCACAGTTGTCAATCTTCACATTACGTGCATTTTCAAGAATTCCTTGTTTAATAAGTTTTGCTAGACCCTTTTCGCCAACATGGCCATGTCTCTTGTGCCAAAGAAGAGCATCATCTTTGTTAACTATATCGAACTTTCAATCACAGTTTCAACAACAAGATGATATAAACTATTTCTCTTCACTCATCTTAAAACAACAGCAGAATTCTTTAACACACGTATGTATCCATGTTTTGATTTAAAACTGTATCCTTTAGCCTCTAGCATACCAAGAGATATTTTTCTTCAATTATGGGATGTATCTGACTTCAGAAAGAATCTTTATAGAATTATCATGCAATCTCAATTTACACTGCATATCATCTTCATCTTACATACCTGGTTGTTTCCTAGTAGAACTGAACCAAGTTGTTGTTGATTCAAATCTACAAACCATTCTTTGTAATGACACATATGGAAACTGCATCCAGAATCCATTATTCATGTGTTTTCCATGTGTTTATCAACCACATTAAGTATTTCAGCATTTTCAAGCTTCTCCGCACAATTCGCAGTGTTGGGTTGCTCTTTCTCAGATTGTTTTCTTTTCCAAGAATAACAATCCTTCTTAAGATGTCCGAGCTTCTTGCAGTAATGATATTTTCTTATTTCTTTATGTTCAATATCTTTCCCATTTCCTTGTCCAAATTTCTTGGTCGATGGACCCTTCTTGGACCTTTTTTCAGTCTTGAAATTCTTGACATTCAAGCCTTCACCAGATGTATCTGGTCTTGCTTCATTAAGCTTCTGCAACTCCTTTGCTTTTAACGCAGATTCTACATCCTCCAGAGATATAATATCTCTCTTCCAAACAGCATAACATCTTTCAAGTGTTCGAAAGATTTAGGCAGAACATTCAAGAGAATGATGGCTTTATCTTTATCTTCATCTTCAAGCTTCATATCAATATTCTCCAAATCATCCAAAGATTTGTTAAAATTTTCCAACTACTCTCATATTCCTCTTTCTTTGTAAACTTATATACATACAATCGCTGCTTCATGTACAATCTATTGGCAAAGGATTTGGTCATGTACATATGTTCCAGCTTCATCCAAACACCCGCTGCAGTGGTTTCCTCTGAAACCTCCCTCAATACTTTGTCATTGAGACAAAGTATTATTGCACTATGCACCTTCTCCATGATTTCCCATTTATTCTCTTCTAGAACGGTCGCTGCGAAACCTTTATCTCCCTTGAGCGCATCTGTCAATCCTTATTGTACTAGCAGTGCTTTCACCTTGATTCGTCAAAGACCGAAATCATTCTTGTCGAAGAACTTCTCCGTTTCAAATCTTGTCGAAGACATCGTGGTTTTGTTTCCCACAAACGACACCAATTGTTAAGATTTTAGATAAAATAAAGCAAAAATGAAACGATGCAAGAATTTACGTGGTTCGATCAAATGATCTACGTCCACGTAGGGTGAGCTGAAAGTTTATTATATCATGGAAGAAGATAACCAAAATCGATCGGAACAAAGAAAGGAATACAATACACAATATTTCTCTATTTTCTTTACTTCTCTCTCTAATAACTGTCACAAGGTAGAACTGCTATCAGTGCATTTTGTTGGGTTTATGTTAATCACATATCCACTAGTCTATTTATCAAACTAGATCTCATAATCATCACCATAGAAATTAAGTCGGTGATAAAGAATGACTAATCCACGTATACAAACATATGTCCTTGTACTGCAACCAACTCCTATGAGTTGAAGTATCAACAACACTTTCTGCCAGCATCTGCTCCCTTCAGTAAGATGCCATATGCCAGCAGCCAGATGCTAGTAGTCATATGCCAGATGTCTAATGCCAACTCCTGATGCCAATTCCTGGTCGCAGCCAGCTCTTTGCCAGATATTCAACTCTCTATCGATGCTCTTCCGGAAGTATGAAAGTCTCATGCCATAAGCCTCGCAGAAACCAACTCTCATTTCAGCAGTCAATTCTCTTACCTAACAACCAACTCCTATCCCGCAGCACCATTTGTAATCACAAACACTTACCATTTATAACCCAATAACAGAGACATGAAAATTCAAAACATGAATATATTTGCCAGGAAAGAAAGCGACACAGGGATGCTTTTCACTTTATGAAATTCCTTGTCCATATCTCCATTTGCATAAAGTTGTAAGAAAAGAAAAAAGAAAAATGCTCCACTGTGTGGAATAAGAATCCATGGATTCAACCACTATATTTTAGATAAGGAAAGGCACGAAGTTCCCTTAACTTTTCCCATATTGTTTCTTTTTGGAATCATCATGATTTATTTCCGTATATCACATATATCAAATTCTTCTCTAAAATAATGTACGTACATCGCACATACTTCAACGTCAAAACTTTATAATCTTGGACCATTTTGATCATTTGATTTGAAACTCCCATACATATGTTTGGACCAATTTTTAGCGGTTGGTACTTGGAATGATTTTTTTGAATATTTTATAATTTTAGAAGAAACGTACCTGATTTTTAAGCAATAAATATCATTTTTCCATAAATGTATATCAAAGTCTTGTAGGTTAGCACTTTTTCTTCGAGCCGCTCTTGCTTTATTTGCAGGATTTCACTACTTCTTCAAACTAAAAAAAAAAGTATCGAGGATCAATTCATAATCTTGTTAGGAAAATGAAGAACTTTTATTTGCCTTGCTCACTGTATACGTTGGATTTTGATATTAATTTTGTTTACTGTATATGAAATTAATTTTGTTTAATGCTAATTTCACTACTTCTTCAAACTAAAAAAAAAGTATCGAGGATCAATTCATAATCTTGTTAGGAAAATGGAGAGCTTTTATTTGCCTTGCTCGTGTTCGATCACTGTATACGTTGGATTTTGAGATTGATGTATTAATTGTGGAATGTGGGTGTGTTTAATTAGTATTAAACAAAATTAATTAGGCCATCTTCCCGTATCAATTATAAAGTACAGGTGTGCTTCATTTACTAGCTCTACGAATTTAAAAATTGGTAGCGTAGCTCGATTTTTGGCTCGAATATTTGGCGCGTTATTATGAAGCTCCCATTTTTCTAATGAAAAAAGCAAGAAAGAAAAAATTAATTGGCTCCCTCCAAAGAGAGGGGGTGAAAGGGACTGGTTGGAATCTCAACAAACGACTAAAGCATCAACGCCACCGAATCGTATCTCTCTCTCTCTCTCTCTATGAGACGGAGCTCACATCCTTGGCGATTGTTCATATCGTCTTTTACCGTCGGAGCAGCTCTCGAATTTTGTCTCCGCCCCTGGCCGATTTGCGTTCTCACATTCGTATGGCGTCTTGATCAGGTTTCTCCTTATGCTCGACTTTTCTTTCAGTTTATTTTTGAGGTATTAGCTCTTTTACTGGTTCGTATAATTTAAGCGGTGGAAGGGGGAGGAAGTAGTGGAGGAACCGGATGCCTCTTATTCCTCTTATTCTTGTGTTTTTGTTTATCAGCTTTTGTTATTCTAGATTTATAAGAGCTATTTTTTGTCATAGCTTCTGAAAGAAGTGCAATAGCGTTTTGTATTTCTTGGTGAGTGATTTGAGGAAATGAAAGTGGGAGGTCTAATTCAATGAAGACCCGAGATGGTCTAGAGTTTCAGATGTTAGAAGAATATGTAGATGTTAGATGTGATGTTAGAAGAATATGTAAGTAGGTTTTATTGTAGAAGTAAAATCTGGAGATAATTTTTTAATTTTATGAAGTTATTTTCATGTGAATGTTTGTTTGCTTGTTATTATTATTGCTGTTGTTTTGAGATAACTGCATACCTTTTGTTCAGGAGTACTAAAATTTAGTTGTCAGCTCACTTGAGTTCATCCGATTACTCTTCGGTTGTTGTGATGGAAGATCTTTTAATGCAGCGTATTAATGGGTGTTAGATGCAGGGACTTCTTTTGAGGTTTCCTGTGATAATTGAAGGTTTTGGATCATATGAAGTGGTTACTCAGTCAACTGGATTCTGATTCGAATGTACAGTTTCTATTGTGTTTTCTTGAGATTTGTCTAGATCGAGGAAGGTGTGCTGAATTTGATATTTTCTTTGTTTCAAGATTAGATTTAGTTTTCTGATGTCACTTGCTAGACTGTATCGGATACTTGTGCAAGCCATCTTTATCTTTGTTCGCAAGGAATGGATGGATGTTTCACCTATTTGAAAGTGGCGAATTTTTCTAACTTAAATTCTGTTACTCATAGATTTCTTGTTCTGTGCTGGACTCCCACAAGAATACTAGAGGATGACTACTACGACTGAAGGAAGAGAGAGCCTTGAAATTAAATTCAGAATATTTGACGGAACAGATATAGGTCATGGGACATATTTCTCTTCCATCACCGCTGATACACTTGAACAAAAAATTTCTTTCTGAGTGTGAGTGGTTTCGAGGTTGTTTTTCGGCCCCTGGACGTGTAACAAATTCCTTCTTGATTACTTGTAGTATTGGTTTAGTCAGCAACTTATGTTTCCAATGCTTTTTTTTTTTTCCCATTTGTAGACTTGCTATTGTGCTCCAATTTTCTTGGGGACATGTACTTTTTCTAGATTATAATGCATTTAATAATGCGTATAACTTCTTAGTCACTGGACAAATTTACTTCAGTAGTTGGATAAACAATAAAGTCTTACCCATGCCAAAAATTTGATGGAGAATAGGAAATACAACTGAGGCCTCAAAATGGGTTTCTCAGCTTTTGCTCCTTTTGATTTCATCACCTATTAAAAGGTTTTGCTCAGCAAGCTTGTACCTTCACATTTTCTTATTTTGATAAATAAAACTAGCAAATTAAAGAAGCAGCAATTCACAGCCATAAATAATTCATATATATTTACCTTTCAGTAGACCAACGATCTTTTGGATCTCTTTGACTGAGTGATTCCCTTGATCTTTTACTACTCTTTTCTTGACCTGATTCTTCATCTTCATTGGATTTTGCTTTTGCTTTCTGATCTCAAGCTTTGGTTTCTTTGTTTTCCTTACGCTCAAATTCCTAGAAAGAGTACCTCTTTCTTTTCAAGTTCTCATTAGAAGTCTCCTCAACCTTGGTCTTTTCTTCAGTAGTTGGATAAACTCTTCTTCTTCTTCCTCATCTTGTCTACAGTAAAAGCTCCAAGTTCGTGGAAGTTTAGAAATGGGTGGAATACTTTAGGATAACAATTTGTTAGCTATGTACTTTCTGTCCATTATGTTTCGATATAACTGATGATTTAAAATGATGTTAAATATTGTAATATTATTTTCGTATACTTTCTAAACTTATTTTAAAGCTTTGACTGAGCTGTAGCCCTTCTGCATATACAGATAAATCAGTTGTACCAAAGTCAGTGGCAATATGAAACTGATACATGCTTGAAAAGCTTAGAGAATGGGAAGACACTTGCTGACTCTGGATTGCATGCCGGCGACCTCACTGGTGAAGTTAACACCATGCATGTGGTTGTACAGCCTTCAGTTACTAAACAGAAGACAGGTATATTCTGCCAAACTAAATATATTATATGTTTTGCTGCTATGCCTTTAAGTTTGCGAGTGATTTGAGTCATTTGACCCAGTACTCACTGTTGTCTGAGGTTAATTAGTACTAATAACATGCAAATCAGTGACATCTTGTGACAGTGCCTGTATGATTTTCTGAGATGAAAAGCTGAATTCCTTTTCAGCATATTAATATTGAATATTTTCTCCCGTATTCCTCCTGTTAACTAAACTTATAGCATTTGAAGCATTCCACATGAAGCCATAGGCATAAATCCGTGTGATCCATGATGGTTTCTTGATTGAAAAAATGGATTACCCTCTTGTATTGGGAACTCACAAAAGTATTGTTTGGTGATATGAAAGTGACATGCTACCAACATATACAAATGGCTGTCTGGTGGAAGTAACCCGTAAATTAGGTTTTTGTCTGGCTCAAGCTTTTATCGAATCAGAGTGTCCACATAATTAACTAAGACAGCAAGAGCTTATGGAAAATCCTACATTAACTCCTGTATACAGAAACAGAAGAGCAAAAGAAAGAAGCTCTCTGATCCCACTCATGTTCTATCCTAATGACCATATCTTATGATGTTATCAGTAGTAAAAAATTATACGAATTCCTCTAAGAAACTATCCATCCATTTGACAAATGTGATGGAAAAAAAGTCATCTATATGATTATTAGAACACTCTGGTTCTCCTCTAGTGCTGGGATTGGCAATTTTACTCCACTACCCTTCCTCTTACAGTCATAGTATTTTGTTCCTGTAAATACTCTGAGCTTCTGAACAAGGTCTTACTAATTCAGTTAACCAAGAGAATGTATGACTCTAGACTGTCTACCTCTAGTCGAGCGAAAAATCATTTGTCTCTATGCTTTTAGCATGATGCAGGTAAGAGCCAGGCAGAAAAGCAAGATCAGCATTCATGTTCTTGCACTATCCTTTAGAGAGCCTCTCAAGGGAATGTGGCTTCTCGTTGATGAGGCGAAGTCAAAGTACTTTCCACCTTGATATTATATGCTGCAACCTGAGTCTTGGTGATATGTGAAGAGTGAAAAAACCTATATCAAGAATCATCAGGTTGCAGTCATGCTTGTGATCATACTGTGTTCATGTTGTGATTCTTTTATAATAGTGCTTCCATTTCTGCTGGGCTTTGATCTTCGATTGATGCGTGGGAGATGCTGCCACAATGACCTCCGGTGGAGATGATGGTGTTTGCTGGAAGAGTTTTTTTTTAACTAGTTAGTAAATAAGGTTGATTTTAGAGTTTGATGAGGATAGTAGTATTTTTTTTGTATTTGGAGATTTATAGGTATTTTTCATTTTAAATGTGAATTTGTTATACTATTTCAGTTTAGATTATATTATCATCTTGGTTCTTATTTAAGACTTTTTTTGAGGGAAGACTATGCATATTAATAACTAAATGTAATCTAAATTACTCAATTATATGAGTTATGGATAAACTTTGAACTAATCATAATTAAGTAGTTCAATTTTGACATTAGATACTAACATGTGGGACAGGTTTTTTATAGTTAACACGAATGCTATCTCGAATCTTCAATCAAACTTACGCCAATATTTCATTAAATAATTAATCAATCATCGAATATAATATATAATAGTAAATGCATTTAAAAGGTTATTTGCTATAAGGGGTTAATGACTAATCTTTCTCACTCGTCCAAGTTACTTCTTTGACGAAGTCGCTTCGCGTTAATGTTAATTACAACCAAAATTCAACTAACAAAAAGCGCTTTTAGCTCAAACAGCAAAGCATTAGAGCAAAAGACACCGCCGCATTCCGTCCCCACTAAAATTGCCGCTGCCGCGGTGAGATTTCGAGCTTCAGTTTTTGAGTGGTGGCTGAGATTTTTGTGGCCTCTAGTTGCTTTAGTTTATCGAGGCGGCGCAACATTGCCACGGCCGCCGTGATATTTTTTGATTGATTTTTTGGGTGGTGCAGAAATATTTTTTTATTGCAATCAGCGCGACGATCCGGCGATGGAAACCCTTGGAGCGAATTCTGCAGCTGAACAAACGCAGAATCGTGATGATAATGATGTTCCGAGAGAAGATTTCGGGGCATTGAATCATGGGTTTGTTTCCTTCTTCCGAATTTTTGTTACATTTTGGTGTTTTTATATCTGAGATGTTGATGGAAGGAAACCTTCTATTTTTGTATTTCAAAACGTGGTGTTTTAGGTGCGAGCATTATAGGAGAAGGTGCAAACTGAGGGCGCCTTGTTGCGATCAGATTTTTACTTGCCGTCACTGTCACAACGAAGCCACGGTGAGCTTGTGTGTGCGTGTGCGCCGGCGCCATTAGAGAGATAGATGGAGAGCTGTTTTTGTTAATTGATTTGGATTATATCTGCAATTATTCGTGGGTTTTATATGGTTGATACATGTGGAACTTTGTGTAGAGTACTTTGAGCAATCCGAAAGATAGACACGAGATCGTTCGCCATGAAGTTAAGCAAGTATAAGTCACTTCCCTTCACACTTCTTCGTATGCTTGTTAATATTTTAAGCTTTATTCCTACCTACCATGATTGATTAAGTGGTCTTTGTATGATATTAGGTTGTTTGTGCAATATGCAATGCCGAACAAGAGGTTTGTCTATCATATGATCGATCAGTTTTGTGCTATTGTCGTTCTGAGCATCCTTTTGATTGTTATGGCTATGAGTTGGATTGTTTCTTTGTGTGTAGGTTTCCAATCTCTGTTCGAACTGTGGAGTCAAATTTGGTGAATACTTTTGCAACATATGCAAATTCTATGATGATGATGTAATACATTGTCCTTGTTTACTTTGGTGACACAATACAAAACTTGCTTAAGAAGATTAATTATTTTTAAAGAAAGAGTGAAGCAGATACTCTTTGAACTACGTCCGGGGATAGTATATTTTTTCTGTTGTTTGTTTAGTGACATGGATAGCTTGTTGATGTGACAGATCAGTAAAGAACAGTTTCATTGCAGTGACTGTGGCATTTGTAGGTAAGAAAGCTCGATTAGTGATCTTACATTGCAATTATTAAGTTTTTTTTTTCTGATGCCACCGTTATTCCCAGAGTTGGCGGTCGTGAAAACTTCTTTCATTGCCCCATGTGTGGTAAGTTGTTTCACGATTTTTTTTTGTTTCGCAAGTTCTTGTGATGCATAGTCATGTGCCCAATTAATTACTTTCCTTTCTCATCATGTGCAATTTCATAGCTCTATCTATGTGTCTATTATCCCACTTTTCTTTAATGTCAGTCATGTATATGGCTTAGAACTGATCTTAACTATCTTCTGTCTGCACAGGATCTTGCTATTCTGTTGGTTTACGTAATAATCACAAGTGTGTAGAGAACTCAATGAAGAACCATTGTCCTATTTGTTATGAGGTTTGGACCTTTTGGTACATTACTCCGTATACTGATATCATGGTGGTTTTATGTCCTTGAAAAAATAATCTAGTCTCTTTCATGCAGTTTCTTTTCGACTCAACTAAACAGACTACAATTATGAAATGCGGGCACACAATGCATGTGGAGTGTTATGATGAGATGTTTAACCAAAACCAGTATGTCTGACATCTATTTCTATTCTCTTCCCTTATTTCTAAATCATTTGGATCTTTCTTCTCTGAAAATAACTTTTTAAAATATATCCCAAATGTTTTACAGGTATCGTTGCCCAATCTGCTCCAAATCAGTGTTCAATATGTCTAGTAGTTGGGAAAGATTAGAGCAGGAGGTATTTTGTAATATACCTTTTTCTGCTTGCAGCTGTATGCATATTTTCTTGTGTTTGTACTTTTATTTTATTGCTAAGTATGCAATTCCTTCTTCATGCCATTATAATATTATATGAAGGATCCCAACTCTGGTTCTTCCACTTCTATAGTTTTCGTGGAATCATGCTAAATACTTACATTCATGCCATTGTATGAAAGATCCTTGCTGGTTCTTCCACTTCCGTTGTTTTCATGAGGTCATGCTAAATTCTTAGGGTATTTCTGCACAGCAAGCTAGACTGTGGTGGAGCTATTTGGTTCTTGCACTCTTTCATTAATAGCATTTATTACTGTAATGATCGCAATCATATCTTCTCCTTGACTGCATTTCACTGAGATGCCATGTGAACTCAAAATATACCCTTGAATATCAATTAGACTTTTCATCGCATTTCTGGTGAAAGTGGTAGTACAAACTTAGTTTGAACACCTGGCTTTCTGTGGCTTACTCTTGGTGTCCAGATATGGCTTAAATTTTGAAAATATAACTCCTACGAGTAGTTTGTAGACTACAACATGGTATGGCTACATGATTCTTATCAGTTATCATGATAGTGGTCCCACCCACCTGTTAACATCAGCTTGAAATTCCTATGCATCGATCATTTTTTGTTCTCTGAAATATTTATTTCCCTAGAAAAGTTAGCTTCTGGTCTTGCAAAGACTTCATATGGACTTGTTAAGCATGTTTAATTTATAGTTCTGATTCATATCACTGCAATTCTTCATTCTGACGCATAGATCCTTATGTAATCTGAGATTCTTGAAAGCTTTATTCTATCTACTTCTCTTTTTCTACTTTATGAAGATACCTGTAATAAGCATCTGAGATTGTGACATAAACTGGATATAACTACTATCTGGCCAAATATTTCTCCCCTCAATTGATATTGATATTTGATCGTTCTGGTAGATTGCAGCGACTGCAATGCCTGAGGAATACCGCTATGAAGTAAGTTCTTCGTCCATTTCTCAGTCAGACGTCTGTCTCATCAAACTTCTGCATATACAATTTTATTTATTTTTTCGTTCTTGCATTATGGTCTTTATAGAATTATAACAACAATTATATGCAACTTCACAGGTTGAAATTCTCTGCAATGATTGCAACAATACTAGCAAGGCATTCTTTCACATTTTTGGCCACAAGTGCCAACACTGCAATTCTTACAATTCACGTGTGATAACAAGTGGAGAGAATTGACAATCATAGCTCTACAAAAGCAGTGATGCCGAGCATATTTTTTGCTGGATTAGTAGAACGATTACTTCTTCAAGGGCCTTCTGGGATTTGATCCATCGGTATGATGTATACCAACTATTCTTCGTCTATTTCAATTGAAGGTTAGCATTCTGTCATATCATATGCAACGCGCATTAATCTGGAAAATTCTTGATGCTTGCGGTTGCATAAATGGATATTGATATAAGTGATTTAGCCATTACTTTTTCTGGGTGTTTTTTACCATATTTTTTTGTATATATGGTATACAAAAACTAAAGAACAATGTAAAGTGTTGGTAGAAGAAATGAGAGAAGAAAATGACCGTTCACTTTGATTAAGAGATACCAAAAAAAATTCTATAATTAATGAAAGGATCCATTAATTATAGGAGTTAGTCGGTTACCTATGATTAAAATTGCATTACTAACCTTAATTATAATTTCAACAAAATAAAAAAACTATTATTATGCATTAATCTTGATTGATTATCTATATAAATTAAGGGTTGCGATTGGTTCTTAGTTCAAGAAATATATGGTTCTCAAGAAATATTAAGGTTATACCTGCGTAGATAAATACGTTATATCAATTATTATCTTTTACGACTTTAATGAAATCATATTTTATTATCAAAGTCGAAAATTAATACAAAAGCGTGTCGAGCCAAATAAATTATATCACGATATATATCGCATCACACCTTTTCAAAATTACATCAACTTTTTTACTTTTCAGCCAACTTTTTCTAAACCCTTACCATCAAATATAACATCAACCTTACACCCTATACCCTCCCTCATGTCACAAGCTTGTACTTAATAGCAGCAAGCATCATTAAAATCAAATGCTGCACCTTGTAATGCCATTCGGCAGTTTTCAACCAACAAAAGGGTATTCTGTAAACATAAATTATTCAAGGACTCATAACACTTCCATTTACAGCAACTAGAACTCAAACTCAACAACCCGTACCATCATTTCATCCCACCAAATAAGGTTTGAATCCATTTTCCAACCTCAGTTCAATAAACATTGCAAAATAGTAGCTAGTTACGATAGATGTTGTAAGAGCTAGAATCGATATTAGAAAATAGAACATGAACTATTTGCCTTAGAAATCTTGCTGCCATAAAACTCCATACATGTATATATTTTCAGTTTGTAAATCCTAGTGCAGAAAAGGAACATTAGGGGCTAATTCTTTAACTCGGCTGCTGTCTTTTGAACCAAGCCATTAGGGCTTGGTCTTTGGCCCAACCAACAGCGGTTCAATGGCAATGCAGTGCTAGGCTGTCGATCACTGAGACTACAACGACGAGGGTAGTGATGGACGGAGGCGCTCCTATGGCTGTCGAAACAGAGCAGACAACATGGCTGCCTAAACGGGGCAGACAACGACCAAACGAAATGCTGTCAACGGGCTCATCTCTAACACGGTGAATCTGTGAAGAGAAAGGAAAATGTTAGATAACTTCTTTTACAAACAAAATTAGAAAAGAAATGGAATAGAGGTGCGTGTGTGCGTGCGAGTGCATCGTGAGAAAGAGATGACGCCGTGGATAATGCGGCGGCAGAGCCGAGATAGACGCCGTTGGATCTGGACGGAGGCGCGCCGTTGGAGAAATCCACACGACGACGGCGTTGCTAGATGTGAAGCGGTGATGTTTCATAGAGGAGAGACGGCGAGGCGTGGCCGGAGTCGAGGCGGTGGGTCAATAGGAGGAAGACGGCACCGGAGGCAGAGCAAGGGACGATGGAAAAATACGCGATGGCAAGGCTACCAAATACGGTAGCGGCGCTGACGACGCGTCACCGGAGACGACGTCGCGAAATGATAAATTGCGACTGGAGAGGAAGAATATGAAAGTTGATGAATCCCTGATTTTGGTGAGAGACTTGGAGGGGAAGTTATTGAATCCATAAAAATAAAATTTTCTCGAAAATAAAATAGGTGATGGGCTGAAATCCCTCATGGGATTGGATAGTGGTTCTTAATTTTCAATATTTAGAAGACCGAGTGAAAATTCTAAATTTTGGATTAATGTTCATAAGTAATTAGCGATTGAATCTTAATTCATCAAGCGATCTTTAAATTTCTAGATATTAGAGGACGAGCTAGATTCTCAATATTTATTAATATCGATGAACGAGACTTAGATGTATTAACTTTCATAAGATTTAGAAGTTCATTTTGTTCATAATAAAGGGCGTGAACTTTGAGCAATAGTGGTTCTTAGTTCTCACGTTGAAAAAAATTGTTCTTATTTGAACCTCGCCTAGGCGGATATATATATATATATATATATATATATATATATATATATAAGATAAGGGTTAACGTGAGAAACCAGTTTTTATTGATGAACCCATGAGATGACATGATGAATACGCTTTATGAATGTATTAATGATATGACCACCTGCTTTGCTAAAGTTAATGAATAATGTAAATGGTGAAGTGTAGGATCGAGCTTTTGTCGATTTTAATTAAAGAATGCCTCGAGATACATGGGATTGAATCCGGTGAAAATTATACTTTAATTTGAGTTCATTAACTTTCTATGTATTCATTAACTGATTTCATATCCATATTCAACGTTTTGTTCAATATGAAAATAATTTTGAATCCAAAAATAAAATTTTCTCTCCTCATGGATTCGAACCACGTTAAAATTGATTCAAGAACTTATTTGATGTATTACTTTCATATATATATATATATATATATAATATATGTATATATGTATGTATGTATATGTATATATAGAGGGTATACGTGAAAATCATTTTTATCGTGAGAACAAAAAATGATGAATTCGGTGTGAAAGTTGATGAATCGATTGAGAAAGTTCTTGAATTCAAAAATTAATTTTTTGTCTTTCATGGAATTCGAACCCTGGGTGAAAATTCCAAAATTTTGGATTGAAACTTTCTCAGCTGATTCATTAACTTTCCTATGGAATTTATTTTGTTCGTAACAAATTTTCGTGGTTCTTAGTTCTCACATTAAAAATTGTTCTTATTTGAACCTCACATATATACATATAAGGAGTGTTTATTATAAAAATCATTCTTAACTTATAAACTACGAATTTCTGAAATCGTCTGAATTCATCGTGAAAGACTCTGAATTCACATGTAAGTATTTGAATTCAAAAAAGTAAAAATTCTCTCTTCGTGAGATTCGAACCCAGACGTTTGAATCCATTGAGTAAGACGATGAATTCACCGTAGATCTTCATGAATCAATGATTGAAAATAGTTCATATTTTATAATTTTAGATTTGTTTGTGTTTGATCACATTCATATATATATATATATGAGATGGTTAACGTGAGAATAATTTTTATCGTGAGAAGATGAGAACCAAAAATGATGAATTTGATGGAAAGTTCTTGAATCAAAAAAAAAAAAAAATTAGCCTCTTATGGGATTCGAACCTTATTCATTGATTTTGAATTTTGGATTCATTAACTTTCATAGCAAATTCATTTTGTTCGTAAAGAATTTTCGTATTCTTAATTCTCACGTTAAAATTGGTTCTTATTGAAATTCACTATATATATATATATATATATATATATATATATATATATATATATATATATTGATTAGGGTGAGAATGTTATTATGTGTAAGAAATAAGAATAAATTATAATCGTGAACTAATATGTAATTAACGTTTCAGATTTTATGCTTTATTTTAAACAAGATTGACGACATAATCACTAATCTATTCACCAAACTTAGACTGAAGGGTAAAAATGGTCCAAATGAATCTTCCCAAGTCTTGTCTATGGAATTCTTTCAAATTACGTATATATGTTGATGTTGTACACACTTATTATTTTGTAGCACATATTTAACCGATTCTCTGCATAATTACATATATTTTTTTAATTATTATTATTTATGGTGTAGCATTATATTTGTAAATCGTTGCATGCGTTGTATATAGTTTAGCACGAATATGATGATCATTTTAAACATTTAATCTCTATTATTATGGGATTTGATATCTTATATTATGAAAGCGCTTAAGATCATTTTTTTTTTGTGATATTCAGTATATATTTTTCTTATTTTCAACACCAGAATCATCAAGTATTATTTTTATTTCAATGCTAAAATGTCATGAACAATGTGCAACGCTTTTAACCAATAATGCTACAAGACATAAAAATAATAGATTAACAAAATATATAGTGCATCGATTGTCTGAATCTTGTGCTAAGTAAATGAGAAATAGTGCAATATCGAAACAAATTAGATAGAATCTAAAATTATAAATTAAAAAGATATATAGTTGTGTAAAGTTTGTGTGAAAGTTGTGCAATATACTGATAATCATATGCAACGACACATCATAGAGGATAGATGATACAGGATAGCAAATACCATAAAATAGGAATTACAAGATTCACCTAATAATAAAATTATAAAAATATTCTTTATAATTTCTCCAGTATCAATAAACGATCAATGGCTATGATTTACATAGCACATAAAGAATTAATTTTGTCCATTTCATGACTACAATTTATTCATATTTCTCACCAATATTTGTATTCATATATATATATATATATATATATATATATATAGAGAGAGAGAGAGAGAGAGGCGATGTTCAAATAAGAATCATTTTTAACGTGAGAACTAAGAATCTCGAAAATTTGTTATAAACAAAATAAATTCTCTATGAAAATTAATTCATCCGCTGACAAAGTTACTGAATCAAAAAATTCAGAATTTTCACCCTGAGTTCGAATCTCATAAGGAGAGAAAGTTCTATTCTTTTGGATCGTAACTTTTCGAACAGATTCATCAACTTTCACGCGTAATTTATCATTTTTTTGGTTTTCACAATGAAAATGGTTCTCACATTAACCCTCATATGTACATATATAGGAAGTGATTATCGTGTGGACACTTCTTATAGTGCAAACATGAGGTCAAATATCAACATTTGATAAATCAATATGAACATTTCAGATTCAATGCACAAATTATGATGTAAATACATAAATGCACAATTATATTCAGAAATATGCATATAAAACTTGACGTAAATACATAAATGCACAATTATATTTAGAAATATGTATATAAAACTAATTCATATGCACATTTAAAAATAACCATTAGATTTTTAAATCTAATAAACATGATTTATTCTCATTTATGTATGTTAAGGATTTTATAGACATGAATTAATTTCTATATATATATTGTCTTAAAGTGGGATTATATGCAATTCCTAATAGGTTCCAGACTTAAATTCTTTAGTCTTCTGGTATTTTCAAACATAAATAAATATCTCTGCTGGAAAATGACTTGTTAGTGATATCTCATATATGTGGAGTCTAAAAATCCAACATTGGTCTTTTCCGGAAACAAGGAAAAGTCCGATACTCAACTCTTTGCGTGTGCAAGTAAAATCGTTTACGAGGTTGTACAATAATTGATTATAATAAGCTTGCAATGAAAAGGTGAATTAATTTATTTTATTTCATTTTCAAGATTATGTCCATATGAAGTTGTGTAGTTTATATGTTCTTTTTCTGGGGTTAAATTTCATTAATAAGACCAGAAACAAATTATGGAATAAAGAGCCGTGACATTCATAAACTTTGGAAATAACATAAAGTTTTCCCTCATCTAAATATCTTACAGTAGAAATTTGCAGGCTGCATAATAATTCTACAAAAGAAAAAAATCAAGACTCAAATTCAAGTGGATAAACACCATAATATCATTAAACTAAGAGGTTCATACAGAAAATGATTTGTTAGGTATGCAAAGAAGGTAAATTTATCGGGAGCTCGAATTCGAGAACAACATGATCTTTCTCATCATCACCACCAAAATAAAAATAAAAATGCTACATACAAACAACATAGGAAGTCCAACAAGGCAACAAGCATGGTGGCTCAAATTTAAAGTCAAAGATCGACTTAGCCTTCGACAATGAATCTTGCGTTTACAGATGGTTTGATAAGAACAATGTATCTGAAAAATACTCAAACCAAAGAAAGAGAAATTACACCTACAAGAGATAGAGTGAAAGAAAACAAGAAAAATTGCTAAAATATCTCACATCTCTTTATGAGATTGATAATCTATGTTGTGAATTCAACTAAATTTACTGATTTTAACCCTGTGCTAAAATTTGAAGAACTCAAAACCTAGACCTTCACTAGCTTAATATAATTTTTAAAATGAAAAATATACTTTAATTCTAATGTTTAGGCGCTAATATATGCATAAAAATATTAAAATTAGATATAATAGGTTTGGAATAAAAAATTATAATTTTCGAAACTGAAATTTAGAATATATAGAGAGATGATCTAATATAAAAATATTATCCATATTTTTCTTTCACATATCAGTTTGGACTACCTTTATAAGTTCTATGCTTGTCATAAAAAAACATTAATGTAGTACTACCTCCATTAATCAATTTATTCACTTAATTCTATTTCGTACGTTCATAAAATTCGTTTATTTTCTTTTTATAGATATGGACCTCATTCAAAATTCAATACAACCCATACTCTATCCATCTATTTACAAAGAAAAAATCAATGACCCACATTTTCCACTCACATAACATATTTTGTTATGTGGATTTCATTCCCCACTCACTTTACACTCATTGTATTTATTAAAACTCGTGAATGCAAAAGCTAAAATTATATATCAAGAATGGAGGGAGTATATAATAAATATTAATTTAAAAGAAGAATTAATTTAAAACATAATCAATGTATATACAAAAAAAATACTCCATCCGTCTACCAAAAGTTTGTATTGCCTTTGGTGACACGAATTTTAATAAATTGTAATGAGTTGAGAAGGGTCCCACATTATCAAGGTAAAAAAAATATCCAAAAGATGAAAATACAAGCTTTTGATGGATGGACGAAAAATGAATTAAATGCAAACTTAGGTAGACGGACGAAGTATTAATATATACATAAAAGAGTAGTTCATAGTTTTTATGTAAAAAGAAGTTTCTAATATATAACTATATATATGTGTATACATGTATATGTAAATATGTAGGGTTATGATTCGATAGTATCATGTTATGTGCATGGGCAAAATAGGAAAGTCACACAAAAGCAATCTTCGTCTTCTCCTCTTTTATCATCTTCTTTTCCAATTCCTTCTCTGTCTCATCAATCTCTTCTAAAACGACTTCTCCAACGAGATACCCCGCAACTCGTGTAGTGGACAATGACGACAATGGACAAAAGCGGCGACAGACGATGGTGGTTGATGACGGCGAGTTCTCGCCTAAATTTGAGGAAAATGATAAGGGAATTTTGAGAGAAGATTTAAGGATCGAGAATGACGATGGTTATGACGGTAGTTTACGATGAAATTCGCTGATAATCGGAGAAGGACACGAAAGAACTCGTGGAGCAGATGGTGAGAGTTTTGCTATTGAGATTGAAGCATTCTCGGACAATGGGTCAATAAAGCAACAACCCCACCGCGGATACACATGCATACAAATCAAATTTCTTTGGGTCGTACATAGCATCAAAATTCATTTATAAAAACATTGATCTATGTTTATATAAATAATGATATTGCAAAACACTATAGACAATAATAACATGTAAGGGTTAATTATAGGTTATGACCTTAGTTTTTATCGTTTTTCAGTTTATTGTCTCAACTTTTAAGTTTCTCTAAAATATCATGAATTTTAAGAAATATATTAACTTATGGTCCGAAAATATTTTTCGGCATCGGAATACTGATTAGGACGATAATTAATTTAAAGTGAATATTTATTTTTCACATTTACATGAAACGACGTCATTTTGGTCTTCTGGGTTAATTATAGTTTATGGCCTCAACTTTCATTTTTTTTTTAAATATCCTAAACTTTGAGATATGTACTAACTTATGGCTTGAATTTTTTTCGAGGTGTAGATTTGATGTATTAAGGAGAACGATCGTCGGATGTATCACTTACTAATATATTAAAAGCCTAAAACACAATATGAAACTCAGCTTCGTAGTCTTCTCCAAATTATAAGTGCTTTAATGACTGGTGTTTTGCTGTCAAAGTATATATAGTGTTCAATCTAGGAAAATCCCGTTTTTGCGGCGGCGGCGTGGATCGAGATTTGGGATTACATAATAACCTCTATAAAATAATATTGTAACAACCTAAATTCATAATTTAAAAATGCTATATTTTCTTAAATAAAATAGCTAAAGCGAAAGCATGTCTTTTTTTTTTTTTTAAATATATAAAATCTCTTGAATAAAATTATCAAATAATGAATCCAACAAACTCAAGTCTAAACTTTGCAAAAGAATTGACGCCAACCAACGACCCAAAGCAAACTACGCAAGACTTAGTAACTTGAGATAAGTTGAAGTTCTAATAACTCAAATCCAACAACGATAATAAAGGAAAAGAATTTAAACAAAAATAACACAAGTCTTGGAAGGAATTAAAAGCGACAAGACACCACTAGGCACACACGCACCGTCACGCCGCTCCATGATCACTGACCTGAAAATATTTTAGATAAAAAGGGAGTGAGCACAAAACGTCTTCGATGGGGGGAACAAGGAATATCATTATTTTATTTGTCAAACGTGTATATATCGCAAGAAAATAATAGTCAATCATATTCAACCTCACCACTTAAAATTCCGCCATACTGCAATGATACGCCACACAAGCTATGATTCGCCACACAGGCAATGATACGTCACACAGGCTATGCCACACAGGCTATGATTCGCCACACAGGTTATGCCACACAGGCTATGCCACACAGGCAATGATACGCCACATAGGCTATGATTCGCCACACAGGCTATGCCACACAGGCTATGATTCGCCACACAGGCTACGATTCGCCATACAGGCTATGCCACACAGGCTATGATTCGCCACACAGGCTATGCCACACAGGCTATGATTCGCCACACAGGCTATGTCACACAGGCCATAATATACAAGCAATAATACGCCACATAGGCTTTCACCATGGATGTAACAAAACACGACAATGATTATCATTATAAACTTACTGATAAAGTAAATTCCACAATAAATATGTTTATTCCAAATAACATATTTGCAAGTTTAAGATGATTTCACTCACCTTGTTTTGTCGAGCACAATAAATCAATATCAATCAAATCCTGGGACGAGGGTCCTAGTTGCGCCGCACATAGTTCAATAAGTACATTTAATTTAATAAAAGACTAAATAAAAATCTTATATAATATTCTTAAAGATATATAGTTAAATATCTAATTCAAAACTACTATTCTGGAATCTATAATTCTTGGAACTTGTAATCAATTTGAAATATTTACAAACAAATCCAACTTAAGTAAAAAAAAATCCTATTAGTAATATACGAAACATGGTATCAAACATTAGTTAGTTACTATTAATATTTAATTTTCATAAATTCAAACTTAAAATAATTATTTAATCAAATAATAAATAAAAGGCTATTGACAATAGATAGACAATTGACGATTGATTCAAATAAAAAAAATTGCTTTGTTAGTGGGAGGACTATTTACTGGGAAACAGAATAAGAATAAAAGTGATGAAAGCTTCTCTCGGCTATCAGATACTAATGCCACTAACAAAATGCACAAACTATTTGATTTTCTCTCAATTTAAAAGTACCGTGTCTTCCAATCATATAATTTCTCATACACAAGATCAATTGCTCCCAACAATTCTTATTATTTTTGAATGTATAGTGAATGTGCAGAGAGTCAGAGAGCATACAAATATTAAAAAAAAATGACGCACAATCATGGACTTAACAAAATTACCATGCTTTGATAATAAATTAAAAGCTTACCAAAAAGATGATAGAAAATTTTGACAGCAGCTAAACTTGAACTCCAACGCTACTGGCTATGGTAGAAAAGATGAAAGAAAAGGATTTAAAATTTTGTATGTGTGCGGCTATGTGCGTTTATGTGTTTGTGTGAATATGTGTTGAGGTTTTTGTGTGCGTTTGTACATATATAAATATAAATAAAACCCTAATCATACTTGAACTCTTATTAATAAAATCTCAATCCTAGATAAATATAATATAGAACTTGGGCTCAACAAAATAATATTTTACAAAGCCCAATTTGAGAATAAATAATATAATTTGACAATTATATAAGCTCAAAACTTAATATTATAATTGATAATTTCATAAGCCCAAAAATTTATTTTATTACTTAGCCCATAACTGTAAAGTAATATTTGAAGGCCTTAAAAAAAGTATGAAGTTCGTTTTCTAGCTAGGGGCGCAACTACGGACTCCCTCAAATCCAACACAAATTCGAGTACGTCAATTACTCACAAATCCAACATAAAGGATTTAAATTTAAAGCAAATTAAATCAAGCAAAAAGTGAGGCGTTACAAATATAGTTGGGACCGAAAAATATTAATTTTAAAAAAGTATTAATTAATCGCTAAATCAATAATTTATTAATTTAAAGAGGTATTCTATATTCATTTAATTTAAATTAATTACATCGGAATTCATAAATTTAAATTCAATTATATAGAGATATTAATGTGTATTAAATGTTAGGAACTTGAATCATCTTATTTAATGTTTAAAATTCATATGTATGTTCAATAAGAACTTGAATCATATAATTATTTAATTTTTAAGATTCATATGTATGTTAAATAATAAATACTTATAAAAGAATTACTATATATATAGAAAAAAATTTGGTAAAAACATACCAAAAAAATATAATGACTTCTCATTTAAAAGGTGTTGGAAAAAAATCCATGACCGATCAAATACGCAAGTCACTATGTGAGTACAAGTGAGAGATGAGATTCATTTTGATTTGAATTTCAATAGAAAACAATCAACACTAGAGTCATATTTTACTAAGTTGTCTTAGTTATCTTTGTAATTTTATGAGATTATTAATTTATGATGTTGATGGGATCCTTCCTATTATATATGGGTCTTAAAAAAATATTATCTTATTAATTTACGCTTGGGGCCCAAGTCAGGATCGAAGAAAAATATTATTTTAAAGAGGTTATTAATTTATCGAGTATTAATTTATAGATGTTATATATATATATATATATAGGAGATATCAAATAATACCCGAGTCTGAGATATTATATAGTACTCAATCTCATCCATTCATCTCATAGATCTTATGGTTTAGATTTTTTCGAACTTTTTAAACTTAATTTCATTGATTTCAATACAGTAAGGGTAAATTATAAATTTGATTTGTTATGTGATTGCGAAAAACAAACCATGTATTTAGTTGAACTGACTTATGCATTCAAATGATCACAAAAATACATGCAGTTGAACATAATAATACATGTCGTTGGAAGCTTGCGACCAGCGCACGGGTGCGCCCAACATGCGCTCGTGCTCGCTCGTGCGTCCATTTGCCAACAATGTATTTTTACGTTTTGTTAAATACATGAAAATGTTTTATTAAATGCATGAACGTGTTTTGTTAAATGAATGTTTGTGTTTCGTGTAAATATGCAGTTTTATTTTTTGTTCAATGCAGTTTTATGCTTTGTTAGATACAGTTTTATGGTTTTCGAAAGCAAATCTCTCATTCATCATTCTACATCAATTCATCGAATTCACCGTGAACCACCGTCATAGCCACAATCTCTCTCGATTCTTCAATCATCTATCAAATTCATCTTCTATTTTTTCTCAAAATCTATCAATTTTGTTCTCAAATTTTTTTTCCTTCTTTTTCTTTCTTTCAAAATCTGTTATTTATTGTTGTTCGTGTATGTTGCTGCTAGAGCCGGTAAAATTGACTAGGCCCGATGGACCGACCAGGGGCACCCGAAATTGGGATTGGGTTGGGCTCGTGAAAATAGTGATCCGAAAAAAATCGGACCTAAAAAGCCCGCCACACATAGCCCATCGGGCTGACCGGGCTTTGGGGCTAAAATGCCCGGGGTTAACGGGCCTAAAAGCCCGCCCACACATTTACGTTGAAATTAATGTTAGACTTGTTAGTAGACTTAATTTATTTTATTTACTTTAGAATTGATGCTATTAGACGTAATTTATTTTATTTACTTTGAAATTAATGTTAGTAGATTTAATTTATTTATTGTTATCATATTTTTTTTGAAATTAACAACAATATTTTATTAAATTAAATATTGGACGGGTTTGGCCCGATGGCCCGAATGGGGCTGGGCTGGGCTACCATATTTCAACCCGATAGCATTTGGGGCCGGGCCAGCCCGACCCGGTAAAAACAACAAGCCCGATGGGTCGGGCCAGGCCAGCCCGACCCGTCCCTTTTGCCAGCTCTAGTTGCTGCTGCTGTTCGTCGTTGTTGCCGCCGTCCGCTATCGTTGCCATCGTCTCCAGCACCGTCCGTTGTCGCCAAGGAGAAGAAGAAGAAGACTGATTTGATTTCTTCCAATTTTTCCCTTGCGATTTTTTTTAAAAAGAATAAGAAGAAGAAGGAAAATGAGCTGCCACATGTCAGCTTGTAGTGCGACCACGTGTTTGAAATATGTGATCTAAATTTGGTACTACATACTATTTGGGGACCCGACACTACGGGAATTCAACCATATATATGTGATTAGAATTTGTTTCTAGTTATTATATATTATACGGTGCATTTAACTTATAAATTGTCATTAACTTTTATATTATGAACTATTGAATAATACTGAATTCGTCGTGGAACATGATGAATTAAAAAAATGAATTTTCGCCGATTCGAATCCAAGTTCACAAATTCATTCAGTAAAGTGATGAATATGTCGTAGTTCTTTACGATCTAATTAATCACTAAAAATGATTTCTTAGTTTATATTTTAAAATTATTATTTATTTTATCCAATCTCTTTATATATCACAATAAAAATATATATATATATATATATATATATATATATATATATATATATATATCGTATAAATGCATCAAATTTAATATATAAAGTGTAGCACTTAATATACAGTTGTTGAGCAACAAATTTATACATTTAGTCAATAACTTTATATGTTAAATGTCAATTATTGATAAATATATATATATATATGACGTTTGGATTCAATGTACACTCTTAATTATGACAAATGTCAATTATTGATATATCAAACGACGTTTGGATAATGTACAAATTATGATGCAGATATCAAGTGCATAATTGTATGCGAAATATGCATATAACTAAGCATACTTAAAAATAATCATTAGATTTTCAAATCTAAAATATCATATAACTAATTGATCATCATATATATATATATATATATATATATATATTAAAATAATCATTAGATTTTCATTAAGTTATCAATCTAATGAATGTCATTATTCTCATTTATATATATGTAATTCAAAATTATATATAAATGAATCAATCAAATATATATATATATATATATATATATATATATTTTGTGATATGGCTCGAAAGTGCATTATACAAGAATGATAGTTGTCATTTATACTCATATACCCAGTTGTGCACTTGTGTACATGGTACTAACATTTATTGAAATTAAATGTATTATAAATTTGTTGCTGAATAAATGTACTTATTCAGAATTTCAAACTTGAAGAACAAGAAAAGGGAAAGGGAAATGGTCATGCGCACTCCTTGAGATTCATCTCTCTACCAATTGACTTGTAGCTAACCTTTAGAATGCGATGGTGGCAATTGACATCACCAATTACGTAATGAGATCATATATTCGATTCTCTCTCGCGATTGTACTATTTGATGTTTATTTTATTTATTTGATATTCAAATTTTGTTTCTAATTTTCTTTATTGATATATCTTTTAAATTTATTTATTTTATGTTTATAAAAAACATCCCACAAAATACTTTATGCTTTTTACTATCAACAACGTTCTGTGTTTATATTTTTTTTATTACTCAAGACCCGCCATTATTCATATTTATAATATCAACATCATTTATTTACATATTTTAACACTCATGATACATCATTAATTGATTTAACGTTATACTAATGTGATATTCTCTTACTTTATTTACAATACACTCAACAAGTTTTATTAAAATTCGTACAAAAAATTCATAAATATGTTTTGGAAACAAAAAATATTATATTTATCTTAATCATTTAATGTGTATAAATTGGAGTGCAAAAGACTATTAAAATCGGCTAAGTAGTTGTTATTGAGTTCGTGATAACCCAATACCAAGTAATTCAAGCCTACAACATAACAAAAAGATATTAATGAGTAAGCCTTTAATTTAGACACCTCCTTATTTAATGAACCGTGACACTCAATAGTCTACTTTGTTTCAATTCATCCATCTCTCTCTTCATCTTCTAAGAATATTTAGAAAATGGTAGAAAAACACCTTACTTCAAAACGATTATTTGAAGACAAAAATTTGGGTGAGATCCGCCTCATCGTGAGCTCACTTTTGTTTTTAGTTAAAATAATTATATATTAATTATGTGAGTAAGGATAATTAGATTTTATTATTTTATAATTAAGGTTTATTAATTTTTAATTATAATTTATTAATTCATAATTATAGTTTATTAATTCAAAATTAGGATTTATTAATTCATAATTAGGGTTTATTATTCAAAATTAAGGTTTATTAATTCAAAATTAGAGTTTATTACTTCAAAATTAGGGTTTATTATTCAAAATTAAGGTTTATTGATTTCAATTAGGGTTTATTAATTCAAAATTAGGTTTTATTAAAAATTAGGATTTATTAATTTAAAATTAATATTTATTAATTCATAATTATGATTTACTAATTTACAATTAAGATTTATTAAATTAATTAAAATTAATTTAATATTAATTAATTAATTAATTATTAATTAAGGATGGATGCACGTTCACAGAGACCACCCTTTATTTGAATATGTCTCTTCTACCATAGATATGAAGGTATCAATATTTGTTTTCAACAAAATTACGAAGAGTAGAACATGTGGGATGTATCGATTAAAAGGAAGATTTATAAAATGAAACTTTTATTTATAATAGACAAGTTAATTTTACAAAATAGTTTTATACTTCCTCCGTCCCATTATTGTTGGCTCGTTTTTCTTTTTGCGTTGTCCCGTTAAGTTGGCTCGTTTCCAAAAAATGAAACACTTTTTACACTAAAAAATACTTCGAATTTCGTGTCACCCACTACTTTACACATAAAACATAATTCTTCTTAATCTACGTGTAAAAAAAGAGCTATGAATATTGAGATGGAGAATAATATATAATGATTATATTTATTCAAAGACGGCGTATACTAAAAAAACTAGGTACTTCTAATTGTTGCATACACTGAAACAATGTAATAATGTTTCTGAAAAGTGTGGCTAAAAAAATGTTGATTTATTCACAATCATTGACTTATTTGTAAGATATGTAGATATTTTATTCACATGTTTTACAAAATCTAATATTATAACCTTCACCGAAAAGTGAAAGAGAATCTTGTATATTTTAAACAAACAGAAACTCAAAATATGTTTCCAAATATAGAATCCACCTACCAAACCAACATTTTCTGTAAAAAACAAATTTACCAATAGCAGTAACAAAAAATTACATTAAAGAATGAATAAATTAATATTGATCTTCTTCATTGCACAATTTGTACGTTGATATCATGACACGTGAAAGCGATAAGGTTTGCTCTTCGTTTTACCATCTTCCCCACTCTCACACACAGCACACACACTCAAAATCCCACTGCTTCAATCATCAATTTTTCTCTGCATAATCCAGAATTTGCAGCACGTCAATCATTCTTAGAGATATTCCACCTTCTTTTCATAAAATCAAAGGAAAATAAAAGGCGAGGTATTTTAGTTTTTAACGCCATGAGTGAAGCAGAGCAAGGCATTCACAATTCTAGGGATCAACCCGACCGTCTCTGCGATTTCTGCAACCAGTCGAAGGCGCTCCTCTACTGCCGCGCCGACTCTGCGAAGCTATGCTTCAGCTGCGATCGCGAGGTGCACTCCACGAATCCGCTCTTCAAGAAGCACAACCGCTCGCTCCTGTGCGATTCGTGCGGCTCCTCGCCGTCTTCGATCTTCTGCTGCACCGAATCAGCTGTGCTCTGCCAGAACTGCGACTGGGAGATCCACAAAAATTTCGGGTCGATTCACGACCGGCGGCCGGTGGAGGGTTTCACCGGCTGCCCCTCAGTGAGCCAGCTGTTAGGGTTTTTAGGGTTGCAGGATTTGGGGAAGAAGAAATTGGATCTCGGCGGCGGAAACGATGAGGAATTTCTGGATATGTTGGTGTGGGAGACGCCGTCGGTCGTCAGCCTTGATGATTTGATCGTCGCGAATGATTATGATGATTCTGCGCCTGCTTTTCAGGCTACCGGCGTTCCCCCTCTGCCTAAGGTTTTGCTTCTGATATGCTCTTGGGGCAAAATTTGATTTATGAAGTTTGTATAGGCGCACAATTATACACGCATTGTGACGTCTATATCCACAAATCTGCTGCAGACTCATTACACGATTTAGGGTTTAAGTTTTTTAGCCCTTTTTAACTGTTTGATTGATTTGGTAAGAAGATTGAAATGGTGGGTTTATGGCTGATGATGGTCTCTGTCTTGTTGCATTAATCGTGGAGGTTTACTTGCAGCACTCTTTGTTTTGGTGTGAATTCTAGGGTTAACATATTGAATACAAAAAATTTCCTCTTGTTGCAAAATATTAGCTCTGAGTTGCATTTATCTTTGTTTCCTATCATTCTTGAATTGTGATCTCTCCTACATAACTGCCTAGTATGTTTTTAAGCTGTAGTAAGCACAATTGTTTTTGTGTTTGACACTAATTTACTATTATGATTTTGTTACCTTAGTGAATCTGGAGCATTTGCATACCCATTGCTTATATATGGGACTTTTTGAAATTGCACGTATCGTGTTGGTTTGGATTCTTATGAGTTCAAGAAATGGGATCGATTTCCATTTTAAGAGTTTACCCCTGATTACTATCATTCGTGTTGCTTGCTCTTGGATTTACCTTCTGAATGTTGTGATTCTATCAGAATCGGAATGCATCGTGTGGTAAACACAAAGAAGAAATATTTTTCCAACTTCATGAGATGGCGAAGAAGGATCCAAACTACAGTGGTTCCCTTGAAGACTTTGAAGCCTATGTTAAAAATAATCAACCACAAATAACTGCAAAACGTGAGGATGGTAGTCCTTGCCTCGACAATAAAGTGGAACCTGTAAAAGCTCCTTCTTATGAGGTAATGAGTTAATTAGAGTGGTTAAATTTATACAATAAGTACATATTCTTGATAACGTTAATACGTTCCATTTAATTTTTTGTTGGATTACTTTATCCATGATCATCTTTCTTCCAAAACACGCGATTGTTTCAGTATGAACAGAGAAAGAAACCAGTGTTATTTCTCTCTATTTGCAGGCTGGTAATGGTGATTGGTGTTTTTCTGGTGGGATTCAAGACGAAGGCTTTCCTTCGTATTTTGGTGATTTCACAGAGATGAACCATTTGGTGCCGGACAAGGATTCAGATGCTGGTGACAGTGCTGGTGTTGCAAAAGGTTTCCATGAGATTCAATCGTGTGTCCCTGTCGATTCCAAGACCTTTCCACTGCTTCCTACTGCAGCAATGTGTGAACTCAACAGCCAAGAACGAGACTCTGCACTGTCACGCTACAAGGAGAAGAAGAAAACTAGAAGGTAAAATTTCAATCCCCCCTTCAAACATGTCATATGATGTATGCATAAACTGTTTTAACTTTTTTCTCTAAACTTCCCATGGTTGAATCTGTTATAACTTGAGTTTCTTGCATCTATGTTTATCCAAGATTTGGGAATCGTTGTGTGACAGGTACGACAAGCACGTCAGATACGAATCAAGGAAAGTTCGAGCAGAAAGTAGGACGAGAATAAAGGGCCGTTTTGCAAAGTCAAATCACTAGTAGCTTCTCTGCAACGGTGTTTGAGTGCTTTTTTGTTAGTGAGGTTGTGATAATATAATGTTCAGGCATCGAGGTTCTGCAGATTCGAACGTCTGGAGAAACCGGTACGTATATTCTTTGGATACTAACAGCAGTTTGTTAGGCATTTAGCTTAGCTTTTCAAGTTTCTGCTGTCAAAAAATGTAGCTGTTAGTAACAAACATTTGTTTGTTATCCTCTGCTGCTTTCTTCCAAGAATTTATATATATATATATATGTATACATATATATCTCTGCGTTTGTAGCCATTGAAATTAGTATATATGTAACTTGAGTTGTATCATAATGGCGACTACCATATTTGTTATGATATTGAGAAGAGTTGGAAGATGTTCCATAGTTTTCTTTTCTGTCTCATGTTGATGCTAACAATATACAACTAGATCTGTGTCGAACCCCAATGAATTTGTGACATAGGTGTGCGAATTTAGGGGTGCTATGGGAGCTTCAGCATTCCAACCCTAAAAAAAAATTCGATTTTTTGACCTTATATCTAATATTTTAGTTTGAATTTTTTTGAATTTAGCACCTCTTCTAGGAAATTTTCCATTTTAACTCTCCAGGTTCCTTTTACTCTTTTTCTGCGTCTGGACCCACACGTGTAAATAGTCGCTTGCCTTTGTTTCATTAACACTATTGAGATATACTCTCTCCGTTTCGTGAACATGATTGGATTTTTTTCGGCATGATTATTTAAAAAAATATATAATATATATATATATATAGAGAGAGAGAGAGAGATTGGTTATAGAGAGAACCACCTCTTAGATAAGAACTAAGAATCAATAATCACGGTTAGATTAAATAAGATCGGATGACTCATAATTATTTAATGATAAAAATAGTTAAATCCCTAAATTTTCGCTATTTGGATATTTCATATTCTATTCGTTTTCATATAATTCATGTTGTTGTTCATGTAATCGTAGTTATTGTGCATGCTATGCATTTAAGTTCATTGTTATGTTCATGTAATTCATAGTGTTGTGTATATGAGAATAATTACAAAAATGAATATATAAAATCTCTTGATTTTAGGGTGAACGGTTATCATTAAAATATGACGATAATAAATTATCTATAATTAATCTTGATCGTTAGATTATAAAAATGAATGGATCATATTAGTTCTTAGTTCTCAAAAAAGTTGGAATTCTCATTTGATCTTATAGATATATATATAGGGAGGGAGGGAGGGAGTAAATATTTAATTGTGTTCTAGTGGAAATAAGGATTCAGTGACGGAATTAGATTATTTATAGAATTGGATATTTTTGTTGTGTATCAAATTTTAGTCTTCTTTTATTAAAAATGTATGATATATATCTGTGGGCAAAGAAAATACAAATTCGAACTTCAAATCCTAACAAAAATAAAATAAAACCACATCCATGTATCTTGAGTTAGGTTGGGCTTTATTTAGTGATTGGGCGATAAGCATGGGTTTGAATGGGCTTTTGTTTTTATTTTCCTTATACAAATACACTTATCTTATTTCGTTTTATTTTACATCTTATCTATTTCTGTCAAATTTAATTAAATTAATTTGTTGATATGGATCGAACTCAATTAAAAATCATTTATTATTTTACATCAAAGAAAAATCAAGTTGGGGTTTGAATAAAGAAATCATTATTGATTTTATACTTTAGTGTATATATTAATTCGAATTAGTATGTACCATGTACTTTATAGTTTATATAGGTATACGCATGTTTTCTTAATTAATCATGAAATTCGTCTCTCAAGTTCAACGGGATTTTTGATAATCAAATACTATTAGCCTCAAAATCTTAACAAATTAAATTAATTACACCGCAAAATGCCGAACTTGCACAAAAAATATGACCATAAATTAAATCAAAGTATTTATTTCAACTTTAGTGTTTCTTACAAGTCATGAACACTGTCTTTTTAGGCAGTTATCACGTGCACTTTTCGTCCTTCTATATGGTTATTTATTTAATAAAGAGTTTTTTACTCAATTCCATTTAATAATATTTCAATACCAAATTAAAATAGTCTTTTATCTTATTTCTTTTCTTTATTTACTACTTTGTAGGCTCCTTTTATGAAAAATTATGCCTAGTTACGATCACTTGTTTGCGTCGTAAATTAATTGACATGATTACTTTTTCTTTTTTGAGGAAAATAGACAAGCTTACTTTATTAAACAACAAAACCGCATTTCTTACTTCCGGAAACATTGGTAAATTTACTCGTGAAAATATTTATAGCCACCTATGATTATTTTTCCAATTCTTTTTCATTAGCGTTTATGACTGAATTTGTTTGTTTTATTAGGTCGGTCGATAAATAATTTGAAAATTAACAATTTAAAAATACAGAATAGTTAGTAGAAGGATTCGAAAAGCTTATATTTATTTATAATATTATAAGCACGTATAGTACGAGTCGTTTTTAATATAGGAAGATGATTTGGAAAAGAAAATAGCGTATCAAAAAATTATTCTTAAAATATTAAAAACGTTTCATCAGCAGTCGAGACGTGGTTAATTTTTTAGCTAGATAGAGAGTAACATTTCGAATGTATTTTTTGTATTTCTCTCTGTATTTATTATCAATATTATTATTTGAGTTTCTTCTCACGATATTAATTTTAGAAGACGCTTTGAAGCCATTGTATTTTGTCGATGATAAATAAATATTTTACATAAGCATACATCCCGCTATAATTGAACTATTGTATATATTATAAATATTTAATGCAAATGGAATATAAGATGATTAAGCATTTGTGTGCTCAAGGAGTCATTAATTTATAAGTTGGAAATCATTTAATATCATTTCCTTTTCTGAAAGCCGATATCACTAAATTTTCAGTAGGGTAATTTATAAGTAGATGTTTATGGTATTGCACAGTTGCCACAATTGATCCGGATCAAATAAGTTAGCTAAAATGTTACATAAATAAAAGTTGTCTATTTTTTCCCCCATTCTAATTCATATTGATCCCCAACTTTTTCCCTAAACTCGATTTTGATTTAAATGTTAATCATACCCCCTTAATTAGAAACTAAACAATAATTTTGGTGCAGTTTTGTTTACACACTCAACCTTAAACAAAGTTACGTTATGTCTATTTTAATATTTTTGTTGATTTTAAACTTATAATTAGAAGTTATTTTATGGGATAGCTTGGTTAATGAATGATCAATTTATTTCTAAACTAAAAAGAAGAATAAGTCAAATAGGGAGAAGGCGCGGCGAACCGTTAAGTAATATGGTAACCTAAAATAAGCAAAAGTGATTCATAAAAGGAGTTCTGTTCCAAAAATAAGAACAAGTCAAATGTAAATACCAAAGAAACTTAAAATTGTACAAATTTGCATAACGTTTTATACCTTCTATTATTTTAAAGATATATGTTTTCTATTGAGACTATAGCCTACAGGAGACAAAATATTCATGAACTGGATCATCACCAACTATATATCACGATGATAATGGTGATGAAAAAGAATCAGAGAGAGAGAGAGAGAGAGACCAACATTTTAGTAACCAGAACCAAATATCATTATTATTGGTGCATTATATATCTATTTTTTCTTAGTGATTAATATTATAAAATTATTTTATATATATCTGAACTAGCTAATTATATTTTTAGAAGAAATTACTTTTGGAATAGTACTCCCCCTCCCCCCCACCCCCTCATATTGGGGCTTGGGTTAAAAGATAATTTGATGAATAAAAGTTCAAATGTACTTGCTGGACTTATAACTGTTTTTCCCAATTTTACAATAAGGCATGCATATCAGTATAAATTTTAAACTTTTAAAATGAAAATAAAATATACAAAATATTGTTAAACTGGTAGCTAATACAAAACAAAAAAACAAAAAAGTTCAAATTGCAATAAAAATAGAAAAATAAAGAAAGAAAAAGAGGTCAGAAGATTACCAAATGCTATAACGTTTGAGGGAATGCATAGACGATTTTTGCCTACCGAAACCGAAATATATATGCACTTTATTGGCGATGCTGCCGATTCCCAGGATAAAGTTTTTTTTAATGCTTGCAATAATATTATCAAAACTATGAATATTCATTATTGAAACAATTTTTAGTACGATAGTTCGAGGAAGGATTTCGCATGACATGGAGATACTAAATTATGGCACAATTCACTTTTATCTCCGATTATGTTATTTTGTAGTTAGATAGTTATCATCTTATAATAAGTTACTATTGATCAACATAAAACATATTGATAAAGTCAACCTTTATCCAAGAGCATCTCCAAAGGATTTCTCAAAAATACAACAATTGTATCTCTACTTTAGGGTAGAAACATTATTTTATTTCCAATCATCTACTCTATTTTACAACAGAAAAATAATATTTCAGAATATTCTTCTTTATTTGTTCAATCTTAATCATTTTTAAAACTTATCCACAAAATAGTCTTCCATATCCACACAATAGCATAAACAAATATTCATCATTATATATTAATAATAATAATAATAACCAAAGAAAACCAACCAAAACAGCACAGCTACAGTGCTGCTTCATTTTTAACGCAGCACCACTGTTGACGTAGAAATGAAATGCGTGTATGGGATAAATAAATTAATGGACAATCTCAGTCCTTTTGAAAATAATAGCGTAGGGTTAGGGACCCATTTACACTGTAAAATAACGGCCAGCGCTAAAATGAAGCAGGGCTCTAAGAACCGAATCTAGCTCTTATATTATCAAATTGATTCTCTCTCTCTCTCTCTCTCACAGACACACATACATAGAGAGATTGGTTATTGTAAAAATATTTATTATCTTATAAACATGAACAATATATTCTCTTTGAAAGTTGATGCATTCTCCATTAAAATTATATTTCACTATTTTATTTTTTTTGAAATTTTGCTCATCTTGGGATTCAAACTCAAGTAATGCACTTATCCAACGAAGTGATGCACTCACCATAAATCTTCGCGATCGAATGACTGGAAATGATTCTCACATTTTCACTTTAAATATGGGTTTTTTCAAAATTCATTGATGTTAACTAGGTGGGGTTATGAGATTATTCAACATCAACATGTGATGTGTCTTCAGATTTGGTAAGTGCTTTAGTTTCTTGTTTGACTGCGCCTCAACACACTTTAATTTCTCAACTATCAACTAATATAAGTCGATTGTATATATTACAACTAATTAATATATTATTATTATTATTATTATTATTATTATTATTATTATTATTATTATTATTATTAATGAATTGTAGTATAAATTAACAATGTCATTTTATATATAGTATTATAGTCTATGTTGCGCTAGTATAACAGGTGATGAAGTACGACTTAAAATAGAGGAGCTCACATGTTTCTTAAACACTTTATAAATATAGAGTAATATTCGATCGATTTTTGGTTAACCGAAAATTTAAAAGGATAGTTCGGTTCCACTATTTATATATATATATATATATATACAATTATTTTGGTTGATATTTTTGTGACAAAAAAATTAATTACAACCGCTATCTATTTCTGTACACTAGATAAAATGTACATATTCTTACATATTTGTACTATACATGTTATATTCACTAGTAAAATAAAATATATTCTGATTACAAATCAAATGAGTAATTTATAGTCGGTACGTAGAACGGTGATATGAGTTTAAATTAGTAAAAATGTAAAATATGGGCAAATGTAACCATCACCTCAACCACTTTAATTAATGATTGCTAAATATATTGAGCATGCGCAAATTTGTTCTTAACCACAAAAAGATGTAATAAAATTCATCAATATTCCTCAAGTATCTCAATGATTGCTTGAAAAACCTAAAAGTACTTCCAGAAATAGTTGTGTGAATCATATTTTGATATTTCTTCGGTAAACTTAGTTTTCATGTATATAACGTTGATAATTTGTCCATAATTGCACATACAAGAAAGAAAATATTATCCTAACTCGAAAATGATAATTACCAGTACTTAAAAGCTTTTATTAGCTCCTCCAAGCTGCAACTTTTTTTTCGAGGAACTGCCTGTTGTCTGTCAATAATATTAGGTTCTTTAATTTTGAAAAAAAAAAAATTGACGGATTTAGATCACGAAAAACTTTCCGTTTTACAACAAACACAATTAGCTAACGGATTAAGATCTCTCTCTAGCTAGATTAAAGTTTGTTCCGTATTATCTAATTTACGTGTCTACTTCATTATTTTTATTCGATTATTCGTTCCACGTAGATTCCCTAATGCCAACACGATAAGTTTGTACTAGAAAAGCCGATCCACTCTAGACTTATATGTCAATATTAAAAAGTGTAGTGTTTTTGAGAAAACAAGCAAACGTTGATCTAGAAAATAATATTAATCTTTATCAAAATTTGTGTTACTTCTTTAGTGTTATAACTTAGAAAGTCGTGTTAAGGTCCATACCAAAATCCATATACAATGATACATTTGTAATTTCAAATGTAAACAAAATTATAAATATGTTAGATTTTACCGCGTCTCATGATAAAATTACGGTCTGTTTCACGCAAGACTCTCGATTCTTACAAAAACATGCTACAGTTTATAAAATTGCGAAGGAAAAAAAAGTATGTTATTTATGTTACTTAATTAATGAAATGCCAAAATGGGCTGGAGTACGTTAGCCATCTCTCAAGAGGAAAAGGCAAGTCGTGTAAAGTGTGGTTAGTTCTAAATGGGAAAGAAATAAAGGAAGTAACGGAAGTGGGCCCCGTTTTAACCCTATTTGCAATCACACCGTTAAATTAATACACTATATGCAACGGTGGCCGTTCATCGTTACGTATGCTTTATTGTTTCTTCTTCGCGAAATCAAACGGCTTAACCTTAAAGCGCCTCATGCAACTCTTAGACAAGAAACGTTTTTCAAATATTTACGTACTAACTCTTCATATATATATATATATATATATATATATAGGAGGATTAACGTGGAAACCACTTTTATCATGGGAACTTGAGAACAAAAAAATGATGAATTCACTGTACTGAGAAAATTACTGAATCCAAAAAAATAGAATTTTCGTCATCCATGGAATTCGAACCCTGGTGAAAAATTCTGAATTCATTTGGTTCTTAGTTTTTAGGATAAAAATAGATCTCATTTGAACCTAATATATATATAGGATTGGGTTCAAATAAAAACACATTCAAAAATAAGAAATGAGAACAAATTTGAACCATTGATTTTTGAAGATGTGTGGTTGTGATTAAATCAAATTAGGGTATAATGGTAATTACAGAATATTACGAAAATAACCGTCCCTTAATTATAGGGAATGTGATAACTTAATCTTTAACCATTGATTAATGGCAAATGGATGATCAAGATGAATTCTTATTTCTTATTTTAAGGGGGTTTGTATTATAACCCAACCCTATATATATATATATATATATATATATATATATATATATATAGGGGTTGATTATGGTGAGAAAGCTCCTTAATGTACGAAAATACGAATAGTAGCACATCTTTCATATTTTGTAGACAATCAATTACTATATTGCATACGTTAGTTTAGTACATATTTCATCAATTCAGTAGCACATATGCTAAATATATTAGTTTAGCACATCTTTCATTCTTGATAGACAAGAAGAGTTATAGTGTTGCACAATAATCCGTATAGACACAAAACACAAAACCAGAAGACACCAGAAAATTAAATCTCAATCATTGATATAGCAAATCAAAGCCCAGATTCATTCATATTTCCTACCAAATTATCCATTCCTACCGATCCATCTCCTATATATATATATATATATATATATATATATATATATATATAGAGAGAGAGAGAGAGAGAGAGAGAGGGAGAGATAATTTTATTAACAACATGGCATAATGCACAGCATCATTAGCTTGAAATAATATTCTGAATCAAAATTTAAAGAGAATTAAATGGTACCAAAAATTAAAACCAATTTTAGACTTTTAGGAAATCAAATTGAAAGTCAGAAGACCGCGTGTGCCTTCAAAGAGAAAACTTGGATGCTGAATTCATAAAGATTATGCTAACCCTAGGCCATACATAATCCACCCCATCTCAAAAAATTATTGCATAATATAGCAAATATAAAAATATTATCACAACTCCACAAAAAAACATTCCTAACTTTTCCTCACTTTCCAAGAAATGGGTTTTTGCACATAAATAAAATGAGATTAAATTCACACAGCCCCAAATGCAAGCTTTTCCAATTGTTTAATATCTAACTAGCTAGCACTAGCTTGCTACTTAGGCTTCGAAAATAATAATAATAATAATAATTCATTAAGTTAGCCAGTTGCTATCCTCAGACAGCTCAAAGCCAAACAATATCTCCAAACAAACCACAAATTTTGATCAAATTCCAAACTCCCACTTCTCTTTTTAGAGCTATATAAATCTCAACAAAAATCACAAGATTTCCTCTCATCATCAAACCAAAATAGCTTGAGCTCTCAAAACCAAGAACACACACCATATATCAAGAATGGCACCCAACATGGCCAGTGCTTTCGGCATTCTTGGTAAATCATTTAGTAAATTTCGTAATTAATTATCATGTCAATTAGTATTTAAGATTTATCGTGCTTCGCCCTAACTATCTCGATCTTTTCTTTTCTTTTCAAGGTAACGTGGTGTCGTTCTTGGTTTACTTGGCTCCGGTGTATGTTCGATATATCCATCTCTTTAATTATTTCTTTTCAAAATTTTCTTTCATGATCAATAATTAAATTAAAAGTAGTTGTAATAAAATTAAGGTTTTGCTTGTTTTTGTTGGTTTCAGACCAACATTTCATAGGATTTATAAGAAGAAATCGACAGAAGGGTTCCAAGCAATCCCTTATGCAGTGGCATTGTTTAGTGCGATGCTCTATTTATACTACGCGTTTCTCAAGAAAAATGCAGTGATGCTCGTTACCATAAACAGCTTCGGATGCGCCATTGAGTTTGTATATCTAGCAATATATATGATCTATGCAACCAAGGAATCCAGAGTAATTCTTTTTATTATTTATCTTTTTTTTGGTAATATATGAGTAATTTACTTCAATCACGTTAATTTTAAATTTTTGTATAATTTTTTTAGGTTTTCACCACAAAGTTGATCCTCTTACTAAATGTAAGCTCACTAGGATTTATTACATCATGCACGTATTATTTCGCACGCGGGCATCTACGAGTGAACATCGTCGGCTGGATCTGCGCGGTCTTCTCCGTCGTTGTATTTCTTGCTCCTCTTAGCATCATGGTAACTTTCCGATCATTTTATTTTATTTCTAATATTACGACAAAATTATTATCATTATTATTATATTTTATTTCATTAATTTACGTCGTGCCTGATGCAGAAACAAGTTTTACGGACCAAAAGCGTGGAGTTTATGCCCTTCACACTCTCCTTCTTCCTCACAATGTGCGCTGTCGTATGGTTCTTCTATGGCTTTCTCATCAAAGATTACTACATAGCTGTGAGTAACAAAATTTAGATGGAATTAATGATGTCTTCCTAGATCCACGTGATATTTTCCTCCTTCCTTTACATTTAATTATTATTCTCTTGAACTCGTGATCTTTCAGACGCCCAATATCATTGGATTCGTATTTGGCGTTGCACAAATGATCTTATACTTGGTGTTCAAGAACAAGAATATGTGCCGGAAACAACAAATTCAACCGGCAGAGGGAGAATCTGCTAGGGATCAGAGTACCAAAACGAGTGATAATATTAGTGCAGAAGTGAAAACCCAAGAAAATTCGGATATTCCGTCTAACCATCGGGAAATCGAGGTTGTCGTTGTCAATTACGATGAAGAGTAGTGTATTCTGCAAGAAATTGTTTATTAGGTAATTTTGGGAAAGGCATGTACTTACGCGACTGTTAGTTTCATTTGTTATATTTCATGACTCGTGTAAGGATAGTGTATGATATAAAAATTCCAGATTAATGAAAAGATTTGTTGGTTTCTGTATCCTACATTCTCTTGCGTTTTCAAGGTTTTTGTGGAAAATATGTATTAAATTAATATTGAGGCATATAAATATTTATCACTGTTGGAATTACGAAAAACAAATTATGGTACCTAAAAAAAATTGTGTATAGAATACTCTTATAAGATCTATATAAACGTAACACGATTTAATATTATTGAAATATATAGTATAATAATATATAGAAATATGCTCATGCATATGTAGATCCATCAACTTAAATAACTATACACCTAACGCCAGATACATTGTCAAATAAACTCTCTGATTATTATAATTTTTCACGAAAAAATAAAAAATTCGGAGAAATAATTTATGGAAAATTATGAATCTTCTTCAAAATATTTATTCCCCCGGAATTTTATCTATTAAAATAAAGATTGTGTTATATGAATTTTTTTTTGGGTCAATTAAATATAGAAATTTTAAAGGTTGCGTCACGGTGGACTCGAACCCAAGACCTTTGGCCTCGGGCATTAACCACTTTATCACTAGGCCAACACACGCACATTGTGTTATATGATTTTTTTTTGGTCAATTAATACAGAAATTTTCAATTGATTTCGAACCCGAGACCTTTGGCCTCGGACATTAACCATTCTACCACTAGGCAAGCACACACACACACTAATTTATTTTTTCTATATGTCAAGAGGATAGTGTGCAAAACTAAGCCGCCCGATCATTAGTGTGTGTCATGTTGAGCTTATAAAGTACTTTAACGCAGTAACTATGGTAAATGGATTTAAATTGAAATAAATTGATTTTGCTGTCATTTATTTTCAATATGAGCATACAAGATAGCAATTATCTGTGATGTTAAAATTTCTCCAACTTAACTTATTTCTCGAATTAGTGGAACCGAAGTTTCTGTTAGATTTATATCCCCAATGATATTCAACTTATGGATCATAAACACTAGTAAATTATTGCTCAGCGGTCATGCTTCATACATTATGCATAAATCAATGCGCTATAATTTGTGTAGATAATTATATAAATATTAATTTAAGAAAAATCGGTCTAATTAAATTAATTAGCGCGTACATAAATATGAGATATAGCATCAAAATGCGAAAGCTTAACAAAAATTTAATTACTGTAGCATCACGTTAAATCAAAGAAACATAAGAGGAAGTTTGAAATATAGGTGCCAAAAATGCGTCTTAAAGTTGAATTCCCAGGTAAAGTAAAGATGGAAAAAGAATTTTTTACCAAAAATGTCTTATTTTTTCCATTTTACATTACATTTGTATTGAACAAGAATTCTCCTTTATGATCAATAATTTTCAGTGAGTTGTGCGCAAAAGAGGCGTTCGAACTGAAATTTTGTGCCGACAAAAACATATTTCATAACTGATATTTTGTTGTGAAGCAATGGAGTTTATCTCAATTTGAAATAAAAAAAAATATTATCTGGATATGACTTTTAAATTTTGATTACATATGCATGATAACTTTATAGCCATATAAAAAGATACTTAAAAATAGAAAAAAGTGTGCAGTTTTTATGCAGACAATGAACAAATTAAATCTTCTACTTCAGCATGGTACATATCTTTTTATATCTAATGTTTATACTTTAAAAGGATTCTAGATTTGATTCGGTATATTGCAGACATCATATTGGATATAATGTGTTTTTACCGTCACCATACAAAATCATTGGTGGAAAATAAATAATTATATGGTTCAAGAATATAAGAAGTGGCTTATCAAGATCGTAAAAACATTAAATTCGGAGATTAATTAGTTATTCAAATTTTGATATATTCGGACTAGAGATGATTGTAATTTTTATTTTATTTTTTGCGACTATGCTTTTACGATTTGTCATCCATATTTTGTGATTTTAATTTATATTTACGCATGAAATTAATTAAATTTTTAAAATTATGAAGTAGTACTTCATGTGGGGAATAGGTAATTCTAATTATCTTTTCAACATTCTCTCCTCCAACAAATAAACTATGTAAAGATAATGATACGTAAACAACTTGTGCATTTTTAAATTCAGCATCGTCATTCGTACTCATTCTACACTACAAAAAAAAAGTTCTAATGACCGAAAACACCGTCGTTAAATATACATGTCCCATCAGAAAAATTACTTTAACGATATTTCAACGATAGAAAGTAAATATCGTCATATCCAGCATCGCAAATTATTATTAAGATGGACATGATCGCTGTTAAATTTCCCGATGGAGTCACGAATATTTCAGCGATAATTCACCAATGCCTTAACTACGGACTTTCCATCATTAATTGATGACGGTAATGTTCCATCGTTATGTAACCCGACAACAAACATTAAAATTATTAAATTTAATTTTATTTCTATTTCTTACTATAATTAATATTTAATATGATAAACAATTCAGAAGGACGTCGATAAACAAGTATATAATAAACATAAGTACTTTAATAAAAAGACAAAAGCAATTTCCTTCCACTACGGACTTTACAACATAACGACTTTAAAAGAAGACTTAAGGAACTAGCACTAGTCTCGGCAATGCTATGCCTCATCACCACTCCCCGCCGTCTCCCATCCTGCTTCTATGCGGGTTCCCCTCATTGACAGTTATCTCCCTTCGGTGTGTAGTCTGTACCAACCCATCAGGTAGGGCGCATCGGTGTCGATGGGGTAGGTATGATCTTTTTCTCAGACCTATCCTCCTCCTCATCTTCGGTAGTGAGTTTGGCATGTAAGCTGGGGACGTCGGTTGCTGCCCTGGCTGTTTCGTGGTGGCAAGCCTTCGTGACGTATCTTTGTAAACTTACTCAGACAATAATCTCAAAACAAAGTGTCAGATATCCACCTATCACTGCACGACCATCCTATCGAGAAAGATTCGATCCCATGCCTCCCGATAGGGTGGTATCATGTTGATCAACTTTCTGCAGCCTCATAATCACCTACTTCTTCATATGCGAATTTCCATAACGTAAGCGGATGGGTGACGATCTCTGCAACCGAATCCTCATTTCCACTAACATAGGTCCGAAACATCTCTACGTATTCCTCTAGCTCAAAACGAGATCTTGACATCTACAAGGAAAAAATGGAGCATATATACATTTCGGAGGTAGAATGATTTAGGTAGCGGCTGGTATACGAGAATAGAATGGTGATTTATGCGTTCATTCTTAATCCTATGGTTGGTAAGATTTTTACGGTAGAATCACAATTTCCGAATGAATCGGTTCAGTTCAAAATAATATTTTCGGTTCTTCATATAAACATGAGATTCGTCATTCCTACCCTCTCCATGGTATTAGTTATTAATCCCATAAACATGGGATTAGCCAAAAAAATTTATTTTTTCTAACAAAACTATTCTTATTTATTTTTTTATCTTATAAAATTAATAATAATAAATAATAATATTTATGATAATAAATAAATAATAATTATTAATAATAAATAATTATAATATAATAATAATGTTAGAAATTATAGTTATTAATAATAATAACATAATAAATAATAATTAATACATTAAATAATATAATAAAATAATAGTAATAACAAAAATAATAAAAATAGTAAAAATGATGATGATAATAATAATAATATTATTAATTAATTAATAATAATAATAATAATAATAATATTAAAATAATAGTATTAGTATTAATTAGTAATAATAATAACAACAAACAACAACAACAACAACAACAACAATAATAATAATAATAATAATAATAATTAATATTAATAATAATATAAATTATAAAAATAATGGTTATTTTACTTAATTCCTATTTATTCATTATCAGCCATAGAAATTACATATTTCATTTCATTCCATTCATATCATCATTCTATTCCAAAGTCAATTCCATTCTTATTTAATTTCAGTCTTACATACCAATCATCACCTTAGGATATTGGTAAATTTATCACCCAAAACTTAATTCTAAGCACAATTTAACCACAATCAACCATATATACAATAATGTGTAAGTTGAATCAACCATATATACAACTTAAGTAATTACTCCATATTTCTTATACATACTTAAATTTTTCTCCAGCCAAAATATATACATAATGTAACTTACATACATTAAGGAATAAATATTCTTTGGGGGCTAGGGATCAAAGAACATAATTCTCTTTGAATAAGAAAATGGAATTCATGAACCTACAATCTGACAAGTACAAAATTAAATTAAATTAAATAATCTAATCAACCTAACTAAATTAAAAAAATAAAATTAAATAACCTTATTGAAAAAAAATTAACCTTGCTTGTAACGGGTGGAGACGGAGGCAACATGCATCGGTTCGAGAATGGCAATTGGCAAGTGGGTGGCTGGATTCGAAGAGAGAGGGCTTCGACATGGGGCAACATGCATCTGTATAGTAGATAAATTTCCTCAGGCATGATGGGAAAAAAAATTCGGGAAGCCTCTTTTTCCCTTCAATTCATGATAATATTATCATAGAGTATTAATATGATAATATTTTTTGATATTTTCAATATTTTTTAATCCTAAAGAACATAAAATAAAAAGGTGTAGACCACTCAAATATTATAAAAGTTTTCCATATTTTCTTATTTCTTATTTTATATAATAAATTTGCGATAAGAAGAACTTATCATGAATGTATAAATAGTAGAAAAGGTACTGCTGTAAGAATCAAGTGTGCATGCTACAAGTTCTCATGAAAAAAAAGAAATACACACTTCATTAAAATAATATTCTCCAATAAATACATGATAATATTTATTTTACTTAATCTAATACAATATATGTATATGTATATATAACTTAATATAACACCAACTTATTACATTTTAAAAAAAATGGTAAACATTATAGTATCTCATAATATATAGCTCCAACTAAAAAAATTAAGTAAATGTTACTTCTTCCGTTCATAAAAATGTTCATTTAATTTATTTCGATCTATCCATGAAAAATGTTCAGTTTTTATTTTGGAAACATCAATTCCATAATTTTATCTTTAATCTACCTATTTATTTTTAAAAAACAACTTGTAACCACTTTTTTTTACACCAACCAACTATTAATATATTAATTTCTTATTTTTATAACTCATGTTTTAAATTTTTTATGAATTAATTAAATTATTTATTTATTATATCTGTTCCCTATAAAGTTATTACGTAATATGACTTATAAGTTATGACCCTCTCTGATCCGCCGCTATCCTCTTTCATCTTCTCTCAAATTGCCCTTCCCGTTTTTGCAATTAGGGTTTGCTTTTATGTATTGCAGCGCTGAAACTAGATCGAAAATTTCAGGATGAAGAAAGGCGGAGGAGTTTCCGAGCGCTATGAAGACAAAGAGAGGAAAATCGGCAGCGTAGTGAACAAGAAGAAGATGAAGAAGAATGTGCAGAGACTGGGAGGACGAGGCGGCCTGTCGCTCGCATCATTCGCCAATGCAAAGGCTAGGAACGACAACTACAATCCTTCAGTGATCAGTACATTTCTCAATTTCTCAAGCTTTTTAAGTTTACCTCTTTTTTATAATTATTTTGCTTTAATTTCGATTTAATGCGGTAAATAGCTAGTATATTGAAAGTTGAGATAATAAATTACTTGATTTTGTGGTTGAGTAAATCTGGCGTTGCTAGTTTCGGACGATGTTTTCCGGTTAATGTTGGAGTTATTAGTATCTTTCTGTCTTCAATCTTTTGGACTGCAATAGGAATATAAGTTGGGTAGCAGAATTTGTACAAAAAATTGTGACTTTTTTGAAGCGTTCAAGGACAAGTTGGGACTTGGGAAATATCCATGTTTTCTATAACAAGTTATGTCCATGTTTGGATTATATGTTGTACTACATAATCTCCTCAATTCGAAAATTTGGATTCGCTTGATATTCGTTCAATAGTTAGTCGGAGCTTGCGCGTGGCAGTTGAATGTCTAGCTGGCTGGATCAATATGCTGTTGAGTTTTCACCAAAACAAAATTGCTCTGCATAGAGTTGATTAGAATAGATGTAGTTTAGTAGGCCGAAGTGATAAATCGAAGTAAGAGCTTTTGATTCTTTTGTTGGGCCGTAGATAAAGGTTCGCCTGAAGCTTGGTGTGAATCGTCTGTGGCATTAGATGGTTGCTGCTACAGGCTAGGCATAAGAAATTTAAATCACGGTTGTGGAGGTTTCGAGACTTGATTTTGTTCTTTGAATTTAATTTAAATATTGCTGCATTGAGTATGATAAGAGCTTTCAGTTAAGTTGAACTTACCAATTTATCCTTGTTTATGCTTTTAGTGATGATAGAATTTTAGATTTTGGGAAATGCTGCAGATATTGCAATCATGTATATAATTGTAAGATATTACACTTGTGCAGCGAACTAAGTTTTGCTGCATCCCACGTCTACTTACTAAGTCTACTTACTAAGCAATCGGTTTCTTCTGCAGAAAAGCAAAGAGAATTCTATAAAATGCTAAGCATGTTAAGAAGTATAAGAAGTCGATAAACCAGCAAGAACACCGGAGGGCTCCTTTCACTGCTGATATACTGTTGGAGGTGTGAATTAATTCCCAATCTAATCATCTTCCATTTCTTTCTTGCCATTCTTGGTTCTTATGCTTATGGCTGTCTACCGATTTGGTGTGCTGCCTGCTCATATCTAAATGCATTAGTGGATTCTCTATATATAATCTTGTCTCAGATTTACAATTTGGTTGATGCCAGGGTGAGAATGTGGCAAATGCTGGTGATTGCGCTAGCCAGAAGAATACAAAGTACAAGAAGAATGCACGAAACCTTCAGGAGTTGTACGAGAAGAAGCACGACGAGCAGGAGAAAGATAGGATGGAGAGGGAAGCTATGATTCAGGCAAGGAAGGAAGAGAGAGAGGCGGCTGAAGCTCGAAGGAGAGCTTTGAAGACGAAAATGTATAAGAAAACGAGGTCTGGTCAACCTGTCATGAAATACAGAATTGAGCATATGTTGGAAACAATCCAAGCTTCAACAAGTTAACACTCTTTTTTGTTGTATATGTATGATTTACTTTAAAAAACTCATCTGTCTCTAAATTTTTTAGTTTTACTGCTGAAATATTAAATGCCGTTTCTTCATCTATTATCAGTGTGTGAAATTGTGTCATGAACTGAAGAGATTGAGAGAAAGTGAAGTATGTTGTGTAGAGAGATTTGAGGGCCTATTTAGGCTGATCTAATTAAATCCCACTACAATTGAAGAATTTGTACAAAAATGCCGTGTCATTTTTCTTAATTTGAACCAAAAAGAGAGGCTGATTCCTGTGCAACGACACTCAATAGCGTGTTTTACACAAATATTTGTATATATTCTTCTCTCGAAATTCTCAATATATATGTTATACTATATGTTACATTTATTATATTAAATATTTATATATGTTATCCGACTGTGATAATTTGTTATATTTATATACCAAACAAGACGTTACAACTGCAATACACACCTTACAAGGTCTCTCAAAACGCAAATCAAATAAATTCTATTTGGACGAATTGTTTTGAACTCTTACAATTGATATTTTATAATTGATTTCGTATGAAGCTGTATGCCTGTATTAGCTTTCGTAGAAGTGTATCATTGTTGTGCAATAAAATAAATTCTATTTGGACGAATTGTTTTGAACTCTTACAATTATAGATATGAAAATGAAAATACATATATTTTTGAGGGAAAATATCCGAGGGAAAACTGACATCCATTTAAAGAGGCAACTTATATAATTGACGGGCATTACTTGAAGGCTCGTTTATTTGGTAGGATACTAAAGTTAGTTGGGACTGTGATTCTTAATAAAATGATTCCAAGAAAATGAATCTTAATATATTCATTATCCTATATTTGGAAAACACGAAGAAAATTGTTAGGATTCTGAATAAATAATAATAATAATAATAATAATAATAATAATAATAATAATAATAATAATAATAATAATAATAATGATGATGATGATGATGTAAACTATAGTTTGTATTTTGATTAAAAATATATTAAATATATAAATAGTGTAAGAATCCGAGACCGATTTGTTGGGAATAAAGATCCTGGATATTAAACTAATTTCCTTGTTTTCATGATTCTTTTTACTTTTCTTATCTTGTAAAAATACAACCGAATATGAGAATTTGAAATTTGGAATTAGATTACTTTTCCAAAACATAATACTTGTCAAACAAATGGACTAAAAGGTATTTATAACATTGTATTTTTCTTTTATATGACAATGTTCACTCTGAATTTGTGGCTAATATGAGGAAAGAAAGTGCGGTGAGTATGCAAGTGGAAAGCCTTGACGGTGAGTCATTGGCTACGTATATATCCTATGCCGGTGAGGCAGGATTCTTAAGCCGGTGAGGCTGAGCCTTGACGGTGAGTCATTGGCTACGTATATATCCTATGCCGGTGAGGCATGATTCTTAAGCCAGTGAAGTTGAGCCTTGACGGTGAGTCATTGACTACGTATATATCATATGCCAGTGAGGCATGATTCTTAAGCCGGTGAGGTCAGAGCCTTGACGGTAAGTAATTGGCTACGTGTATATCCTATGCCGGTGAGGCAGGATGCTGAGCCTTGACGGTGATTCATTAGTTACGTATATATCCTATGCCGGTGAGGCAGGATTCTTAAGCCGGTGAGGCTGAGCCTTGACGGTGAGTCATTGGATACGTATATATCCTATGCCGGTGAGGCAGGATTCTTAAGCCGGTGAGGCTGAGCCTTGACAGTGAGTCATTGACTATGTATATATCCTATGCCGGTGAGGCAGGATTCTTAAGTCGGATGCCGGTGAGGCAGGATTCTTAAGCCGGTGAGGCTGAGCCTTGACGGTGAGTCATTGGCTACGTGTATATCCTATGTCGGTGAGGCATGATTCTTAAGCCGGTGAGGCTGAGCCATGACGGTGAGTCATTGGCTACGTGTATATCCTATGCCGATGAGGCAGGATTCTTAAGCCGGTGAGGCTGAGCCATGACGGTGAGTCATTGGCTACGTGTATATCCTATGCCGATGAGGCAGGATTCTTAAGCCGGTGAGGCTGAGCCTTGACGGTGAATCATTGGCTACGTGTATATCCTATGCTACATTGAGGTGGCAGGGTTTGCTGCATTAATGATATAATAGTGTGATTGGAGGAGTGGATCAAATGAAAATTCTATTTTTTTTAGAATTAAGAATTAATGTGATCCATCTATTTTTTATAATCTAATGATCAAGATTAATTATAATTTATTTGTTATCCTCAAATTTTATTGGTAACTATTTCAGTCATATAATCAATACATTTTATATATTCATTTACGGTAAATATTTTTACATGCACAACAGCATAAATTATATGAACACAACATGAATTACACGGACAATGAAGAATGGAATGTGAAAGATTTTCGGAATAGGGATCTCCAAATGGAATATAAGAGATTTTGGAGATTTAGATCTCCAAATAATAAAAAAATAGAAATTTGATTATTTTTATCATTAAATAATTATGAGTTGTCCGATCTTATTCAATTTAAAAGTAATTATTGATTCTTAATTTTATTTAAGAGATGATTCTCTCTGTAATAACCCTCATATATATATGTATATTATATTCATATGAACATAATAGACATCTAACTCATTGGAAAAAAAAAAAAAGAATAATACAAATCCCAAATCAAAGAAGCCAGACTGAAGAATTCCAAAAAAATTACTCCACAAACTTATTCAATTAATTAACAACTGAGAAATATAAAAAGCAGGAGAAATGGGAAAAGCATATAATAGGTTTTATTGATGATTAGATGGGCTACGCTGTCCTAACCAAAACCATGAAAAGTCTAAAGGGCCCATCACGTTTTTGTTGTCGAGAAAAATAAAGTGGATTCAGACATTAATAACTCAACCCCTTGCTTTGACGACTACAACAGTGATCAACGTCCAAAGCTATTTGACTTGTTTGGACAACATAATTATAGATCAAAAGAATCACGTTTTGTCAGAATCACAAAGGAGAGAGAAATAGAGAGCAGAGATGACTGTTTTTTTAATGTGACATTTCCTTAAGCATAATCGATTTGGTGATGATCTTTTTTTTGTTTGTGAGGTAGCATAGCATTCAGAGCCAGGGGTGAAGTACCATGCGATTAGGCAAGGTTTTTGTACAATCTCTTCACCATCAAAATAAGAGACTATCTATCTGCTCAAAGACAAAATACATTCCTTGAAAGAATATATTTGTCGAAATCGAGGGATTATCAATGAACTTGTCACAACTTTTGCAAGGACTTGTCAAATTGTGGGACTTTTGCCAAAAAAGATAAATCTTGATGGGATTTTAGAAAATGCTAAGTTCCACTACTATTTGAGGTTTGTTATATGGTTGTGAAGGTTTTTATTTCACGTGGAACTGATAATTTCATACGATATGGTGCTCTTATTTTGGGGACTTGTCAATTTCATTAATAAAGTCATGTTTCATATGGAGCAAGTTGTGTGGAGTTGAAATTAAACTTAGGGTTGATGGTTGAATTTGTCCCAATATTTAGTGTTTTTGTCAATTTTATCTCAACCTTCAATGACTTTATCGATATTTAGTCCTAACTTTTTCAATTTCTATCAATTGTGTTTATAAGATTTGTTTCTAAAAGGTAAATATAAATTCTTATTAAGTTGGCGGTGATAACTTGGAGTTTGAATTGAACTTGGAACATGATTATGAAGATAATCTAGATGTAGATAAGGGATTGTGATAATATACCAATGACGTCTAAGATCCTTATATGGAAATACTGATATCCATGCATACAATTTATTGTTTTGGGCAAATAACTATCATTATCCGATGGGCTACATCATGATTAAGTCATTGGGGGAGAAATTCTAATGATAAAATTGATACAAGTTAAAAAGATGGAGGTAGAATTGATAAATTTCAAAGATTGGAATACAATCACAAAAATAGCTAAAACATGAGATAGAATGGATAAACGTTAAAGATTCAGATACAACTGATAAAATTATTAAAGATTGTGAATTTAATAGAATGATAGAGATATAGAAGGAAATGGAATAAGCAAATGAAGTGTTCGTTCACAAGAATAGAGATTATCATCATCAGATATAGTATTATTGATAGTACTCTAACCCCCTCCCCACCCCCCTCTTCTTTTGTTTTATGTCAGCCTTCCCATTAGACTTTCTCCTTTTTTTCTTCCCTTTTCTCGTTTCTCTCTCCGCGTTCGTGTGTTGTTATTATCTGCCCACTTAAGATTCCACTTCTTTTATCCTCATCTCCAAAATAAAATTAAAAGAAACGACAAATCACGAACCTTCACAAGCAGCGAAGAAAGTTGCCCCTTGCGTCGAAAGGGCAGCAGCATCAGCATGCATATGAAACAACATTTTAGTTTCTTGTTCAATTCTCTAAGCATTATGCATAAAAATAATAAATTACAAACATTGATTGAATAAAACTCGAGATTAAAACACAAATAACAACAGATCAAAAGAAGTCAAGAACAGATTGTAGTTACAACACAAAATTTATTGCCAAAATCTGATTAGAGTATGAGAAGTCGAAGCTTGAAAATAAACATAAATCGAATAAACCAACATAGAGAAGATTGCATCTTTTATTTGTAACTGATTGCATTGTATAGACTACAAATAGATAGCTCAGCCAAAGTGAAAAATGATTGATGGCTTTTTTATCGAGCTCGAACGCGTTTCTTGTCGTTTCAATGGCAATGTAACTCACTACCACTGGCACTTCAATCACATAAACCATTACAGAAACAACGCAAGAATCGTACAACAAGCACCTGCGGCGCACATAAAGCAAGATTCACGGGGTAAATTTCAATATTTTTCGCTCAGGAATACCTCAAGGATGAATCCTCATCCATAGTCCAGACGAAGTCGGGCATGTCGAGCCTTTGCCTGCTAGCAACAGTGCGGTAGACATAGACTCTCTCGACAGCACAGCTTTCAGGCCTTGAGTCGGGTGGGCCTCTCTCATCTATAACCTCAACGTTGAGCCTAGGCATCTTCTGTGCAAGCAGCTTACAAGCTCGAAACTCATGGAGCAAGAAGACATCCAAAGGGATCGCATTGTCTCCAGCTTTGCAGCATTGGCCAAGAGAGCCTTGTCCCGAATGGACAGTCCCTGATCTCCAGTTTCCGAGGCTGTCGCAACCAGATAACACGTGATGGAGGCCCAAGTCACTATCCCCAGCGAAGGCTATTGAAAGCATCTCCAATTTCTTGGCGTGGATCCCAATATATTTGAACACACGATCAGTAAGGAGGCCGGTCATTGAAAGCCGGCGCAGTTCCTTGCAGTTCTCCACAATGGCTCCAAAACCAGCATCAAGTGGTTCGAGGTTAGGTAGTCAGGAGCTTGAGGGTCGATGATACAGAGGCGGAACCGAATAAAATTAGGCCGGTTCCTTGCAATAGCAATCAATGCAGCATTTGACATCTGGCGGCAAAAGTAAAGAACAGATTCGAGCTTGGGGCAGCCTTCGGAGACAGATACAAGCCCTTGTTCCGTCAAAGACACGTTGGGTTCTGCTCCAAAGGGATCAGAAGGGAAGACCCTAAGTTCTTGCAGATCCTTGCAAGATGCAGCAAGAGCTTCCAGTCCGCTGTCTTCGATATAGTCCAAAACCTGCAAGCATTTAAAAGTTGATCAGCTCATAGAGACAATACGACTAAACTGCAGTGAGAATCAACAGAATTGATTGAAACAGTATTAGTAATAAACAAAATATTTGCAATTTACTAAAGATATGCAGCTTAGATCATTGAATAATTGTGACAAGATTAAAAAGTTACTAGAATCATACCCATAGACGCTGTAAATTCTGGCATTGGCTAATAAGCTTGACAAGATCAGAACTCGGAATAGCAGCATAACTTAAATTCAGAGAAGTGATTCCAGAACAGACAATATACACGGTGGGAAGATAAGAAGGAACGACGTCCCAAAAACCAGACAAAGCCTTGAGTTGCTTACAGGCTGAAAATGCATCAGCCAGGTTTGAAAACGTATCTGATCGAATTTCAGCAGAATAGGCACCAGTACCTAATTCAACCAATTGGGGGGCGCGGCGAATCAGGTTAGCCAGCTTCTCAAGGGGCACAGCACGGTTGAGCCGAAGAGTCCTCAGGTTTGGGGAACGTGCAACCAGTCGTTCCAAGGCGGAGAAACTTACCTCAGAACCTAGACAAGATATGTTAAGTGACACTAGAGAAGTGCAGCTATCAGGGAAATGGCTAAGCCAATGCCCACTCAGTTCCTCTACTTCACTCTCCCTCAAATCTAGTTCCCTCAGATGCCTGCAGTGAAAAATCACAATCATCACGTACTACAGTAAATAAGTACAGCAACATTAAATAATGATGCAATATTTTTTTTTACCATTTCGAAATCTTACAGAATCAAACTTTTCCTGAAGGAAATAAAAGAAAACAAAAGCAAAATAGTGCAAGCCGAGAAAAGAAATAATTAGTGAAAGTGCACAAAAAGAGTCTAAACCATAATTAAAAGCAAAGCAACACTTTAGCAAATATTCCACAAGAACATGCGTTGCTATAAACCAAGGCAACCAAATATTCTTCAAGATAGTGCACTCTCAGTTGAGAACTAAACTCTAACAAGCAGCTAAATTCGGACTTAGGCGATGATAAGACGCGCAAGAGCAGACTTCCAGCATAAATGCAAGAAACAAACCAGATCTTTCTCATACAAGCCTAAGTCAAATAGGTAAATATTAAATATATGCATCCCTAAACGAGATCCAGCATTCCCTGGGAAAAAAAACACAAGAAAATATCCTAGAAATGAATTGAATCCTAAATCCACAAACTAAAAAGGTAAAGAAAATCATATATTTTTAAACTACCACGACATTGCCACTCGTAAACTAGATACTCTCATTCAGCAGCAAACTGAACAAAAAGTAATCTCTTCTCGCTGATCATAGGTCGAAATTTTATTGCCATTTTCAAGAACCTCCATTATAACAAACAAACAAAGAGAAATCACATAATAGCAAAAGTCAGCAACAGTATTTGTTAAAGTTAACCTGCAATTAGCCGCAATCGATGCGAGACCGTCTGTGGTGAAACCCTCGCATGAAGACAGCACGAGGACTTTGAAATTCTTATACGATTTCGAGATCAGCTCCAAGCTCGTCCGTCACCACCATGCGCTTGAGCTTGATCTCCTCCAGGAATGGATACGCCTCCGCCATCGCCGCGATCCACGGGTACACGTAGGCGCCCCAGCCCTCCGGCACAAGGTTGAAGTCGGCGAAATGCGGCTTCCCTTCATCTCCACCGCCCTCAGCTCCGGAAACCGCCGGATCACGATCTCCGGCGACACGGCGTAGCAGTTCCCGACGAATATGCGGCGGCGGCACCACCGCTCAATCTCGTACCACGACTTACACACCAGTGAGACGGCGTTCCGGTCCCTGTCGGAGCTCAGGAACGAGAAGACGTGCTCCAGAACTTCCTCCGGGAACGAGTACGCCATGGGAGGGGTAGAACGGTAAAAAAATCCGAGCTCTGGATCTGAGCAGTTTTAGAGAGAGAAAGAAGGGGAGAGAGAAAGACTGTGAGGTGGAATGAGCAGCCTATTGCAGAGAAGAAGATAAGGTTATAATTTTTTTGGAAGCTTTTATACTTAGTTATTTATTGATTTTATGTAAAGTTTTCTTAGTTTGTTAACCATTCAACAATTATGATTTATCTTATATTTTTATGGAATTGGGATATGCTTCTTGTGAAGAGAGCTTCCCTTTTAAAACAAGGATTTAACTATTGTACGAACCAATGAGTAGGAAGATGACTCGTGTGTTGAATGCGTTTCAGCCGTTGGATCCAACAGTTGGGGGAGGGGCGTATCTGATTGAAGCGAAAGGCTACCGTAGAAAAAAAATGTGTGAGACCGTGACATGGGGACAATAAAGTGGTAATTGGTAAATTCCAGTTACGTTTCGTTCTACTTTTATAATGTCTTGTGTACGAGAAAATGAAAAACGTGTTTATATCATTATATGGCATGCATGCACAATTTTCGGATTAGATTTCACTCTCGATTAATTATCGTATTATACTATATTTTAGAAACCTAAATGTTTTGTTTCAGGAAAAAAAAAAAAACCTATATGTTTCACTAGTGGCAACAAAGTAATGTATATAGTTATATTATGGTTTTTTCCTCATCCCAATGTATAGTTTAGAACAATACAAGTAAATTTCCTAAATAATCTTTCCACTATTTATCGTATTTAAACGAATACATTTCACCTCTAGTTAGGTCTGTATACGAATTGAATCGAGTCGAACACTATCAAGCTCGAGCTCGAGGCTCATTTAAATTTTATTCGATTGAATTGAATTTGAGTTTTAAATTGTCTTTCGAATTCATTGTTGTAAAATTTTGAGTTAGTGAGCAGCTCGAATTCGATTCGATAACTACTCGTTTATAACACTTATTCGAACTCGAGCTTGCACTTTGCTCGTGTTCGAGCTCAAATTATTAAATGTTGTAATTTGTTATTAGAACTATAATTATATTATTTTATTTTTTAGTAATTATCAATAAAATATGTTTTAAATATTATTTTATTAAAATAACCTTATTTAATTTCTTGTATTAAATAACCTTCTAAAGATGTGCCAAAAACAATTCAATTTCTTGTATTAAATATTATTTTATTAAAATAACCACATTTAATGTTTGTACATTTATGTAGAGCAATACATAATGGTAACATATAATAGTTACATATAAATTATGTTTTGCAAATAAAATTAAATGCATTTTTTATTGTGTGAAAATTGGAGGTGGACCAATTTCGTAGGACGAACGGAGTAATTAACATGTAATTCTAATTATTTATTTTTGTATTCTAATGATTAATTAGCCGCTAAACATAATTTTAAGCAAGCAATCGACAATTTTTTAAGTATGTTTATATTGAAGACTCCATTCACTTTGAAATTTTATTCGTTTTCTTTGCAAGTATCATAATTCATAATTTGAAAATAAAATTATGTTATATTTTTCACATCTTCTTATTTAATAATTTTGGAGTTTGATAGTTGGTTATGTGTATGTATTTATCATAGTAATTAATAAAGTTACAAATGTTATTTTTTATATTTTCTTTGATACTTGTAATTTGACAGCAATGGATCGACATTTGAAAAAATAGAGAGAGTTTATGTTGAAATTTAAATCGATTGTCAAATATGATTTACCCATGAGAAAATTAATTGGTTATCCTCATTAAGAATCAGGAAAATACACAATTTAGTCTTAAATTACTGTATTAAAATATATTTTTTTTACATTGCAATACATAATTACAGAACAATAATAGAATTTTAAAGAAAAATAATAATCAGTGGAAAATGCGTGAAACGTGATTCTTAATCTTTCAATAGATAATCAATTAAGTCGATGCGCAAATACCTCCCTGAATTCTGAAGAATGACGAAAAAGTAAGGATATTTTTACTTCTTTTTAATAAAGGTTAAATGATGATCACACGTCAAATTTAATTCTTTGGATATTCTGATAAAAAAAACATTTGACTTCTAAAAATAGTGTCAATAAATAACGGGGTGTTTATTGTAATAATTACTAAAGGAATCTCATGATACTGAAATGCACGGCTGATCGGACGGCTAAGATTGATTGTACTTCAGGGGCGTGCGGGGGTGTTCACCTAGGGGACTGAGAAAAACGCTCTGATGTGAGATGTGTCTAGCATGAGGCCGAGACCAGCCAATCATATTCCGATCCGTTGTGAAAAATCACAACTACAGCAATCATACCAATAGTTTACCAAAAGCTAGCTTAATTATGCATTTTGAAACACATCAATTAAATTACTTCTGAATTTATTTTATTGTTATAAGTAATTTTATTCAAAATATATTTGTTACAATATTAAGATTAAGGTTATGATTTTTATTTATTTATTTATTTATTTATTTTGTATTTAAATCCTAAAGAGAAAATAGTATAGCATGTATTTGTAGAAAACTAATATAGAGAAAGAAAAAGAAAAAGATAATTTCATTTTCATTAATGCATTATGACGAAAACTACTAGAGATACAAATCATGGGAGGTGGGTTAAAAGTTGATCTCCTATACGTGTGCGCATAGTATGTATATCAAAAAAATCAACGTTGGTTTTTATTAATAAATGTTGATTTTTCAGCAATAACCAGTGTTACACGGTAGGTGCATACATGAGTTTTTGTGGTGGATTAATTATTGATAACATATGAATGAAGTTAATTGGATTTGGACATAATTTAAAGAGATGTGATCAATAAATTGCCCCCAATTATTACCATCGTGGCAATTATATGCAATCTCCAACTACTATTGACTTTTTGCATCAAAATCTAATCAATTTTTTTATCTCGTTAAGCCTGTGAATTTGTATAGATAACCGTGTATTAGATGGTTAATAGATTGAGTTGGGGCAGATGTATATAACTGATTAAGTTGTTCAAATTTGTTATCCAACTTTTGAAAGTTGTGTTTAAGTTCAATGGTTAATTCCGGGTCAATATTGAACAACTTAGTACACTTAAAAAAGCAATGAAAATGATTTATATGCTTTTCTCAAGAAAATAACATACAGCCAATATTTCCTATATTTGTTTAATCAATTTTAGATAAGTTTTGAAAGTTGATTGAGTGGATCATAGGTAGTTTATTTTGTTTTTCACATCTTTGTAATATGTATAGAATGATATTGAATAATTTTTTTAGAGATACCCATCACTTCTATTTATTAGTGCACATACAAATTTAACCTATTATGTGTTTGTGTAATCTCCATGAGTAGGGTTAGGGGTGAACCCATATTCATTTACGCTATAGTTTATTGCTTTAAATTTCTTCTTAAAATAATAAAAATTTACTCAAATTTTTCTGATCGAAAATAATTATTAATATAATTTCACATCACTATTCACTAACCGATGCAGTTCCATGCACGTAAGAACTTACCCAATGTTAAATCTGTTTTCAAAATAATTATGCACTTTATTGTAAATGAGGTTAGTACAAATTAATTTTAGGGGAAATATGACGCTAAGATACATTTATCTGCCATTTTAATGGCAGAGAACGAGTAAGATCTGAAAAAATGCTGCGAAAACAAATTGATTTGTTGAAGCACAATAGGACAAACGAGACAACAGCGAACAGGGGTAAAAATGTAATTACGGGGGCACGAGTAATTGAGAATTGCGACGTGCTTTAATTTTCAAAATAATGTTAGCCTGCCAATTTCAAAAATTGTACTACTCACAACTCATTGCAAGCTGCAATACGACCGACCAAAATAGGATAAAATGATAAACTTCTTAAATTAAATATGATTTAGCATGTCCGTTTTGTTCGTAGATAAAAATTAACTAGTCGGTTTTTCGGTAGCAGTAATGCAATTTTTTTCTTTTATAATTAAATAGAACATTACAAATGACGATTGAATAATGAGATATATATGTTTACACTTGTTTATTTATATAACAACTTGTGTAATAGGTATTCAATATTTGGAAATTGGGAAATACATACTAGTTTAACATTAGAGAGGATAAACTATTGTCAAATTAATATTTTTTTACTGACATTAATCTACATATATTTTTTGGGCTCATCATATATACAACATATTATTTGACAAAAACGTGGAGGAAGGTAAGTCATTATTGATTAGAATTGATTTTATATTATCATCTTGATTTTATATTGCACAATAGTCCCACGTGTAAATTGTTTCCAAAACACAATATTACATATTTTGCAGTAGTTTGGATAATCTATTCTATTTTATTCTTATTTGTACGAGTATATAAACACAAATATATGCAACAGTCACCCTTCATATAGCACCTTCATTTTCTAAAGATATTGTGTTCGATTAAATTTGATTTTTGTTCAACGCTGATCTCTAAACTTATCATAATTACATCACAAATGCATTAATATGATCATACAAAATTCAGAACGTGATAAAAATTAAATTAACTCTACATATTTTGCCGTATGGTAGAACATATAAATAAATATATAAATGAATTTACTGTGAAAATTAATAAATTTATCGAAAAAGTTACTAAATTCACAATATTCGAAATTTTCACCTTAACAAATTAATCATTTTTTAATTCTTAATTTCATATTTTAAAAATAATTCTCACGTTAACATCTCCTATATACATTTATACAAATACTAGTACTTACATACATTAGCACTTTTTTTATTGTGATCGATCACATAAAAGTAAAATAGTGAAAAAAATGGTTTTATAAAGAGAGGGAAGGGGGCACAATTGCACAAACAGGAGCAGTCTGCAGGAAATGCTAGTTGAACAGTACTCGACGATATAATGACAGAATCATCCTCCGTCAGAATTGGACAATAAATTCCCCCATGAGGGCAATATTGTCAGTACATGAAATGGACATGGTATAACGGGGTGATACTGCCTCAGTCTCAGTATGGACATGTCCCTTTATAAGTCCCAAAAGCTGATATTTTTCTGCACTTTCTTTTTAATTATATATTATTTTCGATTTAAATACTATACTACTTTTTCGAATTTGACGGCCAGCCATGAAATGTATCTACGCCGTTTGTTTCGTTGCGACGCCGCGTTTTGCACAAGGGTCAAATTAGTGGAAGGTATCGTTTCGTTTTTCACTGCTACAAAATTTGAATGAATCTATTTTCTATTTTTTTCTCTATAATATTCTATATTTAATAGTAGAACGAGATTTTTTAAGTGATTATAAATTATTTTTATGCTCGTAAATGTATATTTTGTGATTCATAATCTACTGAACTAACTCATCACTATAAATGTCGTCTGCATTTATCGTGGCACTGCGAGGGTGGTAGCCATCCCAAGCGATCGCTTAGAGCCCACCATCTCAGGGGCCCAAATTATTTTAAAAATTTTAATTTTATTTATATATATATAGATTTATTTGGATCCAAAATATTATATCACTTAAATATTTTATTTTAAAGTCCAAAATATTAAATCTTTATATATTTTAGTTATAGATATATGTTTTCATTTGGTCCTAAAATATATTAGAAAATATTGATATTGATGTGATTATTAATGGTTTTACATCTGCAAATACTCGAATAAATTATTTTTTAATGATATCTTATTATAGATAAGAGCTGAGATATAGAAATATTAGGATGACAAGTAAGTTGTATATGTTTTTGATAATTTTTATTAGACGTGCATGAGCTTTTTGAACCGGGCCGGCCCCAGGCCCGAGCCTAGAGTCAACAGTTCGGGCCCGCACCGAGCGGTCAACGGGCTGAACCGAACCAGAGCTGGGGCCTGGGCGGGCTCTCAGGCAAAGAGCCGGAACCGGCGGTCCGAACTGTCTAAGCTTCCACGCCGAACCGCCGGTCCCGATTATAGCCGTTGGAACCGTGGGCCTAGGGCGAACCGGGAGCTCAGAGCCGTTGGAACCGGCGGTCCGCCCTAAACCGCGGTCCCAACGACTAGAAAAGCGGCTAGTTTTCGATTTTCACCCCAAAATCACTCCTATAAATATATCCATCATCCTAACTCTATCCTCACTTCAATCTCTCATTTCTCAACCTTAATTCACTCATTTACATCTAATTTTCAAGCTTTCAAGCTCTCATTCTCACTCTCAAACTCAATCTCTCAAGTTCTCAAGCTCTCTCAAATCTCAATCTCATTCTTATTCTAAACTCTCAAACTTTCTCACTTCATCAATCATCATGTCTTTCTTTAAACGATTAAACAAGGGAAAGGAAAGGCCGCCGATGAAGGAGCTCCAGTGAGGAGGAGACATTCCAACTCAACGTTCACGAAGGGCCTTAGCGGTGGAGGAAATCTCGAGGCAAGTTGCGAAGGTTACAAGTCAAGAAGATGCTCGATTTTATGAAATGGTGCATCGAATGGAAGAAGTCCCAATTTCGGTGGCGTAGCTCGAGCGACCAAGACGACGATGAAGAAGGCGACGAAGAATATGACGACTTTGACCAAGATACCGCCACAACCACCAAAATCAAAGGAACTTAAGTCCAACATTTTTGTGAAGCACTTTAGTACGTAAATTTTACGTTTCTTACAAATTAGTTTCACAATTTTAATTTCATGTTCATAGTTCTTACAATATGTTGTTATATTTTCTTTAGAAAAGTGGAAGTGCTAGGCGAAGCACCTCTTCCCGATGGTCGAAAGAGATCATTGCTTATTGCAACTATTGCACGAAAACCTACAAATGGATCGAGAAAGGAGGTTACGAACGCTCAATAGGCACATGGAGGTTCTCATCCTCATGAGTATGGAATATCAACGAACCAAGCTCAAATTAAAATCCTTCTCAATATTCTACAACGATGCGTCCACTTTATTTAAATTTGATAAGGGAAAATATGAAGATGCGATGGCTAGATATTGTGCTATGAAAAAACTCCCTTTAATTATGCCGATAGAGTTACGTATGAAGAATGTTATAAAGAGGACTTGGTCCTAATGCATGCAAAGTTAGTAGAAGTATTATGCTTAAGAAGATTAGGAGACAATGCATGGAAAAAAACACGATTTAATGAAATATTTGGTTCGTTTAGGTCATAAAGTTTCTATTTGTGCCGATGTTTCGACGGATGCTTATAATAAGAATTCTTATATGGGTATTACTTGTCATTGGATTGATTCGAAATGGGTTATGCAAAACGTTTAATTGCTTTTAGAGAGTTTGAAGAGCCTCATAATGCTTTAGGTATTGCTAATATTATAATTGGTGTGTTAAATGAGTATTCTTTGATTAATGAAATTTTTTCCGTTGGTTTTGATAATGCGTCGGCAAACACCGCTAGTATTCCTCAACTTATTGAAGCATGTGCACCTTCTTTTGAAGGAAAATACTTTCATTCTAGATGCATTTGTCATATTTTAAATTTATGTGTTCAAGATGCACTTAGTATTTTTCAAGATTCCGTTAGTCCTATTAGAAATGCTATCAAATGTTTGCATGCTTCAAAAACTTGTGGGAAGAGATGACAAAAATATTGTCGTACAAAAAATATTTCTTATACATGTTTCAAATTGGATGTTTCTCATCGTTGGAATTCTATTTATGAAATGATTCATAGTACTATTACATATAAGGGTCATTTATGTGATTTTTTTAGAAAAGAGTTTACAACTATTCAATTACATCTTAATGAGTCTCATTGGGATGCTTGCATGAATTTATATCGATTATTAAAGGAATTTCATGGTGCAACGAAACAATTATCGGAGTTTATTATTGCACTTCGTTATGGTTTTAGAACATTGCATGCATATTGCCATGTCTTTTCGTAGTTGTTTTAGTAAACCATCTTTATGTGGTGTAATTTATTTTATGGTTCAAAAGTTGCTAAAATATTTTAGGAGATACCTACAATTTTTTGCTTGCTAAGTGTTTAGATCCTAAATGGAAATATGATGGTACTTGTCAAATGCTTAATGTTTATTATGATGCTTTTAGGCAAATGGATTTTCAAGGTGCTAGTATAGAAGGAGAATTAGTTTATTTTGATCTCCGGATGTAGATCAAATCAAATATAATCTTGAAAAGAATTTAAGAAATCTTTTCAAGAATATAGGTCGAAATATGGTAGTGATAATGATATTCAAACTCCACCTCCTTCTTCTATGATGTCTACGATTAATTTTCCTTTTGATATGAATGAGTTTGATCCTTTGGTGCAACAAATGACTTGATGTACCAAAATAGAACATTCGAAAGACCGAGAGGACAAGGTAATAGTGAATTAGATATATATTTGCAAACTCCTTTTGTCTTTGGTGTTGAAGATAGCGATCCTTCGATCGATGTCTTGAAGTGGTGGTCGAAGAAGAGTACCCAATCCTCTCAATCATGGCAAAGGAGTTATTTGCCGTCCGACATCCATCAGATCCGCTGAACAAGCATTTAGCATTGGAGAACTAATGCTTGATCAAAGAAGAAGCAACATGAAGCCACGAACATTCAAGCTACAATGTTGCTCGATGATTGGTGTAGGACCGACCTTAGAGCTCAAGAACCACAATGGGAAGATGGTAACGAGCGAAGACGAGGCCTTCACCGAAACGGATCGATCGGAATCGGGTGCGGAGACGGAGTAGAGCATTTAGAAATAAAAAGAACTACATGGACTTTGATTCCTCTATGATTATGAGGATATGTAGCAACTCAATTTTAGAAATTAAATTGAGCTCAAGTCCTTTATTATTATTATTATTATTTTTCATCCCTATGTAAAAGTCATAAACGGATTTATGTAATTTTACTCATCATTTATTAAAAATGCAAAGTGTTGACACATATTTTATATTTATCGTATTTTAACAAATACAAAATGCAAAGTATTTACAAGTTCAAACATAAAAAATCATTTACAAATTACAACTTACAAATTTAAAAATATTTACAAGTTTAGTAGTTTACAAATTTTACAAATTTAAAATATTTACAAGTTTATTAAGCTTTAGACTTAAAAGTTAAAAGTTAAAACTTAAAAGTTTGTTAAAATCTTGGACTTTGATACTTGTTGCATATTTGATTGAATTTTCAGAAAAATTGAGATAGAATTGGAGATTTTACCCTTCATAAGAGTTTAAGTATATCGCGATACGAGTTCGTGAGCGCAAACGGATCGAAAATCGGAGCTCGGACGAGAGAGAACGGATCGATACAAAATCGCTGCGTGAACAGGCCGAATCGGCGGGCTCGGCCCTAAACCGGCGGTTCGAGCCCGAACCGGGACCGCCGGGCTCAGGCCCGGCCCTAAACCGCCATCTAGTATGTAGGGCCGGGCTAGGGCCTTCACTTTTGGAACCGCCGAACCGCCGGGCCCGGCCCTAAACCGGCGGTTCCGGCCCGTAAACACGTCTAATTTTTATTATCTGTTTCTATTTGTAGATCACTTGAATTTTACGTAAATTTATAACTTTGATTTATTTTATAAATACAATATAAATGATCATTTTGGACGGTATAATGGTTAAGTGAATTCATGTGGCCAAAGGTCACGAGTTCAAACCTCATTATTGCTCTATAGGTTCAAATCGATTACATCCGATTTTTTAAGTGTGGTTTAGTCGTCCGTGTCGTTTGCAAGCTATTATAAAGAAAAATATGTTTTACCTAAGACGCACAAAGATAATGACCATGGTTTTATATGAATTTTAAAAATGAGGCGTATATTCCTTATTTTGCTATGGCTACTTATAAAATGTCGAGCAGTCTTCATTGTTTATTCATTTAAAAGATAAATATTGTCTGTTTATAAGTGACATATTTTGATTACTTGTACATTTCTTAAACAATTTAATGAATTTTGTTCCAAATTCCATTTCATATTCCATCATATCATTGTCAAATAAAATTTATATATTAAAAATGGCCTTTTATTTGAATAGCCTTTTATATATTATTATAGATAAAAATAGAATAATATATACGCAAAAGCATGGACGACGCGATTTGATGACGCTACTGATTTCAAATAATTTAATCTATAAAAAATCGTGATAGTTATAATGTGCTGAGAAATTAAGGTGCAAATCTGATTGATTATGGTCAATTAATTTCTAATCCAGTATACAGGTTGCTGAGTTGTAATGCACGTAAAGTTAAACTTTGCAGTAAGATAATGCAATCAAGATTTAAACAGTTATTAATTAAATTGCTAAGATTTAATTATTAAGCCCACGCATGGCTCTCCGGGAATCTCTCTCCTCCCTCGAATGGGATGTATTGGACTCTGCTGTATTTATTAACATTTTTGGGAAATGAATTCTAGGTTTCTAAGTCATGATTTTTTTAATTGAGATCATTATTTTTAGCATATTTTTCTATCTGTTTTATATTACTAAATTAAAGCAAATATTTTATTTTAAAATCGGTCGCCCCCACCCCACAAACAACCCAAATTCTTGACAGTCCGATGCTATTTGTTTGAGCGTGTAGCGATTACTTGTATTTATATGTAGAACTATAACTTTTATTGAAAAATGTGACTTATTATATAAGTAATAGGTGATTTGGGCTTTTGACCAATTTAGATGGAATATAGATTTTTGCGGACCATGGACATGAAAAAAGAATATAGATGACACATTGTAATCATATGCATCTCAAATTTCGATAATCGTTGCTTAACCCATATGTTTGTTTTAATATTGGATCATTAATATTAGCTAGTACTTACCAGTTACCAGAGCAATCAAAGTCATCATATAGGACCAGATCAAAAATTGAACGGTCCTAAATAATATGCATCCTATAGGCCAAACCGGCCTCGAATTGTAGATTGAGCCTAACTGATATGGACTGAAAATTGTCCGATTGGCAGCTTAATCCGATACGAAAGGACCGTCCTGACCATACTGTAATTGATAGCTCCAATCCTAATACATGGGATATGATATCCATCTAACCAATAAATGCATAACTATCAAAGTTTTCACTCGTAGATCTTAGACTCCAATTTTTAAGTTTGGTTAATAATCTGATCTCGCATCATGTAAAATGTCATAAAGGTTACACTTGTCACACCTTTACCCACAATCAGTATTCATTTTCTTTTAAATAAAAAACGTGCATTATGATATACTTTGAAAGATCATAACATCTATAACCTATCATACTCTCATTACATGCAAATTAAGACACTCTCCATACTTTTTTTGGTCTCCCTCATAATAATTTCTCACACTATTCTACATCTTTTACAAGTAAATGACTGCCACATGCTTAGCTTAATTGGTTAAGAAATAGCAGAATTGGAACAAGTAAATAGATTTTATCCTTATCTTTTTATGTTAATCTGGGCTACTTGAAACGGTAAGAACTAAAGTAGCTAGAATCCTATGTTGTATTTGTATTTATCCATGTACCACGAGGCTGTCCTGATTGGTTGGGCAGGTTACGATTTCAAGAGTCGATTATATTAGTGGATTTGCAAGGAAAAAGTCTATTTGTCTATGTTTCAAAACAAGAAAGCCAATGGCTATGCATATTAGTGTCGTACCTTTCTAATTATAATCTTTCTTTATATATACACCCTCCATTTATGCATGTGCACAGATTGGCATACGCAATATTCCATGAAAGATCATTATTCTCACTTTTTTCTACCATCTACAATGTTATGTTTGGCAATTATTGTTAGATATACGCTCTCTTTGGTCGTATATAGATATATAAGAGATTAACGCAAAAACTATTTTAATTGTGAGAACGTGATAATTTTAAAATGATGAGTTTGATGTAAAAGTTGATATATATGTCGGAAAATTACTGCATCCAAAGAAATGGATTTTCAACCTCATGAGATCCGAACCCGGACGAAATTTCCGTATTTTTATTCAAGAACTTTCCAAACGGATCGATCAATTTTATAATAATTTATTTGTTCATAGAAATTCTTGTGATTCTTTGTTTCACGTTAAAAATAGTTTATATACGAAATTAATATATATATATATATATATATATATATATATATATATATATATATATATATATATTAATTATGTAAGTTTATTGTTTGTACGTTGGCCCCTAATTCTGATACTTTATAACTAAGACGTCATCCACGATTTAGATATTAAGTTGATTTTAGATATATATTTTCGGTCGCTTTAGTTGCCCATTAGAAAATAGTAAACAAATTTGAACTGATTGGTCGTTAAAGGAAAAAATCAGACTTCTCAAAATATGATATACCAAAAATCTCATGAGTGTCGAAATTACCCTTACTTTTGATAATGTGCGATTGATTCTTACACATCTTATACAATTGTACTTTTTGGTTGTAGCGAAAATTAGTCAATTATTTAATTATGATTTCTGAATTTTAGCTCGGAATATTGTATTTTTGCATTTGAAATTTAGTATATATTATGAATTGAATTCTGTAGCATTTGAATATCAAAATTGATTAAAATGATGAATTATAAATTTATAATTTATGTATAAATGGATTTTGTATAGTTAAAAAATAGTAAAATTCGATAGAAAATCCGGTCAAATTTTAAAAATCCTACAAAAAATCATAGGCAAATTTCGGTTGGATATGTCTGACTGGATAATCGATCGGATTTTCGAAGAAGTTGATCGGATTTTCGATAAATATCACCGATATGATGTGAAATATGATTCTTATATGATTTGTAGTTTTGTGACATTAAAAATCTAGGTGAAGTACCGTGATGTTACACTTGAATTTCACATGAATCTGAAATTGTACAATAACTGAAAATGTAAAATAATCTATAAAATCTACAATCATAATTCAGCACAAACACATTCAACAACTCTAAGACTATAATGTGAGAAAAAACCTTGAATTACAGTAATTGAAGACTTGTTTGGCGTCAACACAAATAGAGGTAATTATGTGTATTTTAATTCAATTGATTTGAAATACACTAGCATCTGCCCAGAAAATTGTTTATTCTAAATGAAAATCAGGTCGATCCACAATGATTAAATTTTGCTTTGATCGACTAGAATTTAGATTTTCGACCGAATTTTTAGTCCTAGGGTTTTACTTTGATATTTGACATAATTTTGATCGATGAAAAAGAAATGAGGAGAATTAAGGGGAAATCGGGTTGAGGGGGTGAAAAAGAAGGGGGACTAGGGTTTTTATTAGGGTAGTTGTGCCTTAAATTCAACATTTTAAGAATTTAATTATTGAGTCAAAGAACACAATTTACTTTTGCGGGTTAAAATATATTTTTTAGTATCAAGCCTCGAAATTGGGGTGATTGGTTTCAAAATTTGAATTGATGAAGACTTTGAGGAGTATTTTCGATTATTTAGATATATTCATCACTTCTACATATATGTTACTTCATCTATCCAATTTAAAATATCTCACTTTTTTTTTTGGGTTGTCCTATTATAAATATCTCATTTTATTTTAGAAATTAATTATTCCTTCAAAAAGTGTGGACCCTACCCATTTTTTAACAATTTAATTACTTTATATATTTCTCCTAAATAAACAAGTATTCAAAGAAAAAGAGACGTTTTAAACGGGACGAAGGGAATATTAGATTTGATATAACAATTCCCCCATTGAATAAATAACTCTACGGTGAAATTTAAGAATATTTGAAATATACTGAAATACGAGGTTAAGAGACAGATTTTTTTTTAACAGACAGCTATAGATTATAACTTCATTATATCTATCAAACTCAAATCAAAACATAAAAAGGAAAAAAAAGTCATACTAATTGTAGGAAGTAGGAAGGGATGTGACACATAGTAGGAAGGGATGTGACACATACTAATGGGCCCTACGATAAATTCTATGAACATTTGTAAATGTCGATGCATTTCTTATATATTTAAATTACTTTCCTCCATCAAAAAATATATAAAATAATTCCATTTTTTGGAGTTAAATTTATGGTGCGGTCTCTATCAAGCATCCACCAATAATAGCCGATAGCTTATAAAATTGTTGGACTACCAAACTGCATTATGTAATATATAGCTACGAAATGAAGTATTATTTGGATAAATGAATGGAGTCTCGGACTCTCATGCAATAAATGAACCATTAAATAAACATAATACATAGCCACTAATCATGTGGAATTAAAAACCCACTCTTCCTTTTCTTTTCTTTTCTTTTCTTTTCTTTTCTTTTCTTTTCTTCCTTTTTGTAAGACATTATTATGTGGATATACACAAATTCAATCGAGAGTTAAATTTAATATTTATTTTTATCAAAGTGCGTACACCTCATGACTATTTTGTGAAAAATATTACATCTGAATCTATCGTATTATTTTAATTATTTTAAACAAAAAGATGATTTAATTATGACATTATATCTTTAATATCGACTGAAAATGTTGTTGTATGTTGGAGTCAAGTATGCAGGAAACAATAAAAATAATTGTATAATTGATTGTTCAAAATAACATTTTTGATTTTTGAATCGTTGAATTACTTTTTATTATCATAATTATACTACAACTATATAAATTTATCTAAAATAATCATTTGACGATTCAAATACAAATTCAATGAAATCATGATTTTAGTCGGACTAATCAAGATTTCGATCGGAAAAATCAACATTTCGATGGGCCAGAGTCGAGATTCTGATAGAGTGAAATGTTAAAAAATTATAATTTTAAATGTATTATGAATTGCTACCTAAATCAAATTCAAACTTCACAATTTTAAAATGTATTAATGAATTGTGACTGGAATCAAATTCAAATTTCATAATTGTAAATTGTATTAATTCAAATATATCAATGAATTGTGAATAATTAAATTCAAATTTTATAATTTTAAAAATATTAATTTAAGTTTATTTTTAAGATGCTGGTCGATCGACCGAAATCTTAATTTTTCGATCAGAATCTTGATTAGTACTACTGGAATCGTGATTTTATGATTAATTTACATGATTTTTTCTATTTGAATCGTCAAATGATTAATTTAAATGAATTCATCTATTTGTTCTGTGCCATAATAATGAAAATTATAAAATAATTTAACAATCCAAAAATTAAAATAAAATATATCATTTTGAGCAATCAACTATACAATCATTATGTTGTTTTCTACCGACTTTACTCCCACATCCAATAAAACATTTTCAAATCAAAGATATCATAATTAAATTATCTTTTTAATTATAAATATATTAAAATAATAATATGGGGATGGAATAGCATATTTACAAATGGTATGGAGTATGTCCACTTTTTAAAAAGTGAGGAATTATGTATAATTCCCCAATCCAATTTACAATTTTTGCTTGGTAATTTCTTTAAAGCATACTCTTTATACATCAATTTTTTTTATTGAGAATTATCCATACACCATTATTTCTATTATGCTTCTCTGTATTTTAGCATAAAAGCACCGATAAAATAAAATAAAATATTTTTACCTTAATAAGTATGTTTTATTTTTATATTTTTTAATCAATGGAAAAAGAGAAGTAAAATAAGAATAAAGAGTGACGTGTAAGGAAAAAATAGTTGACTAAATAGTGTTCTGAACAAATAAATTGGGAGCCAAATTTATTAGGAATACCTCATAAGTGGGCCCAAACCCTTGTATCGCCTACTGCCAGCCTTGGACTATCTTTTCAAACTTTTTCGCCTAAATTAACCACCCCCAGTTTCTCTCTTGTCTGAGTTGTCTCTCTCTCTTAAAAAATCGAAAATTTATCCAACAAAAAATATTTCAATTAGAATTACTCTATTTTCGATTTCCCGATAAATACACTGACTTGTAATTAGATATTTTTATTTTATTTGATTGCTATGTATTCTTAACTTTAGTTTAAGTTTTTTGTTCGATGCTATTGACTATTCAATATTTGATATATTTTTATGTTATTGTTAGGTTTGTATCGCTAAGATGTTGATAGACATTTGATTGTTGAATAATGATTAATTTTATTATTAAATTGAAAATTAATAAAAAAATGAAAAAGCTACATAATACGGTTCACGTTTGATAGACGATTATATTATTTCAATTCTGTAGTCGTCATTATAGAAAACATCAATTGTCCCCTGGGATGACCCAATGGTTAAGGTGGGTTCATGTGGCGAGAGGTCACGGTTCAACCCCACCAAACGCCTCTATGAGTTTGAGTCATCACCCTGGTTTTCCAGTGTGGTTTACCATCAAATGTGTCTGTGTGGTTTGCGTGCTATTGCACGAGGCGTGGGGTTTACCAAATCAAGACCTAAGGTAGCGGTGCGGGTTCCCATGATATCAAAAAAACATCAATTGAGTTAACCCTAATGGCATATTCAATGTATTACTTGAATGCGTATATGTCAAAATTCATGCATAAATATTGAATTATCTATAAGATAAGATAATTAAATTTAAATTTCGGTCATTATAAATATATTTAAAAAATTAAACTAGTGTATGGATTAAATTTTAATTTCTGTAAGTGCAGTCCGACTATAACTATAATTTGGTAGATAGATTAATGAAACGTGTGTAGATGATCAACCTTTTTCCCCCTTTCAAAATGGTGGTTGTAAGTTGTAATTAGCTCATGTTCAACTTAAGTTAAATATACTATATACTTTTGAAAATCTTTAGGACTGAATGTTTGATTCGATTCAATATTTTACTTTTAAAGTTGGAAGAAAAGAAGGTCTAAAAAAAGTTTGCTCCACGTTTGAATTTTATAAATGATTTGTGATTTGATTATCTCTAACAATTATAATATTTTCACATTCAGCCTCTTCGTGTTTATATTGATATTCTCGAGTTTGAAATTATATCTATTATGATGATCTTATGGTTTTAAGTAGACTTTAGTGAAAAACTAATCTCTAATTAACTTTTATACAATATAATACAAATATCACTTTAAACCTCAAACTATATTCATTTTATAAAAAATACTCTAAACTATCAAAATTATTTATTTAAACCACCAACAACCAATATTGTATCGAAAATGGTTATTTGCTTGTAAATTATTGAACTTTCACAAATTTCTGGTTATACATACCAATTTTTAAACTTGAGGGATAATTATCGAACTTTTGATTTAATCTGATTTTGCGAACGAGTTGTTCCGTCCAAATTAATGTTGACATGGCTGCTTGAAAATCCAAAGTGGCCAAACCATTCGATGATTAAAACGACGTCGTTTTTACTTAAAGATTATTTGTCTATAAATTATTGAACTTTCACTAATTTTTTTATTTTGCATACCAACTTTAAAATGTGCATGATAATAGCTGAAATTCTAACTTAATTTGATTTTGTGAACGAGTACCTTTAGTGCCACAAGAGCATAATTATGCCACATAGTCATAATTATGTCATGTCTGTGACATGTCAGTATTATGTTTCGTAGAAATTCGACAATATTTGCATAATATCAAACCAAAAGTTCGGTAAATATCACGCATATTTTAAAGTTAGTATGTAAAACCAGAAATTGGTGAATGTTCAGTAATTTGCATGCAAATAACGCTTACAAATTATACACACATGTACTTTTAGAGTCATGTGAGCATAATTATGTCACATGATCACAATTATGTCATGTTTATGACATTTCAGCATTATGTTTTGCCGAAATCTGAAAACGTTTGCAAACTCAGATCAAGTCAAAAGTTTGATAATTATCGTGCAAATTTTAAAGTTGATATGCAAAATCATAAATTGGTAAAAATTCAGTAATTTACAGGCAAATAACCCTATCGAAAATATCACGCATCCATTTTTATGTCCTCGACACCTTGACATGGCCCGTTTGTAGTCACATGAAATTGCATTGCATTTTCACTATTTAATTAAAAAATAAAATAGATAAATAAAATGTTGGAAAATAGATACGGAACAGTTTTAATATAATATTGATAATTATTGATTTAAATAAATGTTTAGTTCAAAATATTTTCGATAAAATAGATATAATTAAAAGTTTTAAGCGATACTTATCTTTCTTTTTGAATTAAAAGTTCAGTCCACAGCTTAATGAAGCTATACCTGACTAAAGTATTTCAAAATAAGTGACACGATTATAGTAATTAAACACATTTTAAATACTCATTCAAGAAACTATGTTTAATAATTGCTTTTTAACTTACCCCATTAACTATTTTATCTCGTTTTCCAAAGCGATGTTTGAATCCATCCATGACAACAAAAATCCTTTAAATATAGTCAGGTAAACATAATAGATAAGGTTACGCTTACATATATAAAGTTTAAGGTAAGTAAAATAAAAATAAAAAATTCACGTGTTCAATAAGTGGAACGCATTAGCTGTCCGTTCATATGTTAGGTAGTAAGAGTCGGGAAGGACAATCACTCATTCTTAAAACCAGCATTCTTAAGATCAAAGAGTCGGACGAAAATGGGGGCTCTCCGTTCATGGTTCTCCTGTAGCTGGAACCTCCGTTACCACACAAAGCTCAACCAAATTCAATTTAATTGAATACAACCTCTAGAGAAAAATTTCAAGGCTGATACCAACAATTTTGAAAAAATATATAATTTTACCAAAACGAAGAAAAAATGAGGTCGCATGATTCGATTTGATTAATCGGATCGAAATCAATTCCCGCTGTCATGCAGAGTTTTCTGTCAAAAGTGGTTATTTTATTGAAAGTCCTAAAAAATATTATGTCCATCAAAATTATATCATTTTATTTTTAGTAGGCACAAATTTTAATAAAATCATTAATGAATTTTGTTTTAGTGGAAAAAAATGTCTCATCCATGTGATAAGTTATGAGTGAGAGAAATGAATTTTTGATAATAATGAGTGATTGCAACGTTAAATAATAAGAAATAATGTTCAAAAGAGAAAGTAAAACATTTTAATAGATACTAAAAATAGCAAAAATGATACAATTTTGATAGACGAAGAGAGTAATATAAATATCAAACTTATCGGTGCTTAATTTGTTTGGGAATTTCCGACTATTTCATTAATGATTATGGAGTGTTTTTTAGGCCGGTTGTTTGGTTAATCGGTAAAACAATTAATTTATTAATCGATTCGATGGATAATTGAAATTAAACGAATTAAAGCCTTCTTTTTTATTGAAACTTCTTTTTTTGCAGCAACGTTTTACACTGCATGATTTTGACATATTATATTACCGTTAACTAAATAATTACATCCTCAATTGTTTAATTTGCACATAAGTTATTCAAAAGAAAAATATTGCACCTAAGTTTTGAATATTCTTAGCTCGTTAAGATGCTCTATTTCAACGGCACATTAATGCAATTAGTGGAAAAAAATATAATATAGATTAAATACATCAATCACACTTTGAAAAGTAGTGATACACGTTAACCTAAAATCTTAAACGTGTGACGACTACCAAACTCAAATTTACATATGATACTTATCCAAACCACTTTTCAAATCATGAAAATTTATTTAATAATATCCTTACAAACACCAAAATTTCGTCGCATGATAGATTGCAGCTACCAAATTTTGAAAAGATGTGTAACAAATAATATTATACAATAATGACAATCAAACGTGTGATTAGTAATTTTACAAAAACTTATGTGCGAACATTCACGCTGTGCCGACATCTGAAAATTGTTATTTATCTTAAAAAAATTATTATTTGTTTTTGTATTGTAATTCGAGTTACATTAAAAAAAATATCATTTACACTGAATAAAAATATCAATGTCCGTACAGAAGGTCACTTATAGTGATTTTGGTCAACTTGTGTAAGTTCTTCAATCAAATAACTCTAGAAATTTCACTATCATGATACGATAATCATTTCGATTTTAATTCCTTAATCCGTTATTTTCGCTTTACTTTTATCAATATATATCGAAATACACATCACAGTATATATCATTTTTAATTTCAAATGATAATTTGGACTAAGAATAGACGTAATACTAAATAGTTGGGTAAAATTCACAATCACTATGACAATGTGGTTGAGTGGAGGACACAATAAGCATCCAAAAATTTAAATTTTGGTAAAAATTGTGCTATCTATAATAATTAACAATCAGAATTACTTTGATGCCTCGTACTCTTAAGTATAGTATGGGTAAATACCTAATAGTTGGCAACTTTAAATTAAAATATTTAGTCTCTAACTATATTATTTATTTAACTCTTTGTTATTTGTGATGTTTGTTGAACATTTGTAATATGTTTTGAATTAGGATGAACATTGTGATGTTTCATTATATTGTTGTGATGTTGTTTTTTTTTGGTAATTTAATACAGAAATTTTAAAGGCCGCGTCACGGTGTACTCGAACCCGAGACCTTTGGTCTTGGGCATTAACCACTCTACCACTAGGCCAACACACACCCACATTGTTGTGATGTTTTCAAATTTATGCTTGTGCTTTGAAATAAAAATATATACTTAAAAAATGAATTTTATCGGTTTTTGGGAACCGATTGAAACAGATCAGTTTTCTCAACTCGATTGTTGGTCGATCTAAAAACTTAAAATGGTGGGTTCAATTTTAAAAAGCAATTCGATTTTCGGTTCTTGCAATCTGGTCACTTATAAGCAATGTTGTATATGCGTGTCAATCTATTTTTGCGCCCTTTTATATAGTACAAGACTTTTAGATAGTAGAAAATGGGATCTTAAATGATAGGATACGACCCAACTACTAGGCCCAAGCATCAGGCCCAATATAAATGGGTCCCGACATTAAGCTCGGCCTATGTGAGTTCGGCCCAAGAAGACTCCTAAACCAACTACAACTCAAATCACAAGTGGAGACGCAGAAGATTCGGATGCATATCTAAAAGAATCCTTATGAGAGAAGACTTTGTATTAGAGTCGAACTCAATATAATAGTGTATAAATAGAAGCTAGATTGGACGAAAGAGGATCATCTACACTCTTTGTAATCGCTTCTTACGCACTCAATACACATATACTCTCTTGCTCTGTGGACGTAGATCTATTTCAACAGATCGAACCACGTTAATTCCTCGTGTTCCTTGCGTATTTATTACCTTACGAAAACAAGATCGATCATTAAAGATGTGAAATTAACATTTTATACGGGGAGGTCATTGTGAATTTGAATATGTGAATATTATATCAAGTTCTCGTATGTAAACATATACGATATGCCTTGTCTATATATATACATACTTATGAAGTTATTCAGGATGATGATACTCATTGCATATAATAATATGTATTGTTGTCTGTTGATCATCAAAAAAAGATGAGGTGTAACACAAGATACAACCATCAAATATAAATTTAGGGCTTCATCACAATACAAATAAAATAGGGGCACATATAAATTAGTTAGACACTAGAAAAACCAAATCACGTAATCATGGCATGGGCTTTGGCCCATTAAAGTTTATGTATCCAAGTTTTGGACGAAAGATTAACCCTAATTTTGTGCTCGCTTATGTTTTGAGGAGAAGATGAGCGTGTATATGAGCCGCCTGTTCCCCAAATCAAATTCCAGCTTCTTCCTCCAAAGCGGTAACGCCATCAAAGCCAAAGCCGTGCGCCTGAGAGATGACACGTACCTCATCGTCGCCGGCGTCGGCCGCCCGAGGACCGCCTTGCCGAACGAGCTAATAGATCCGCCGGTCCGGCCACTTTCACCACCAACGTCGGGTTCATCAACCCCCTCAGAGGCGAATCCACCGTGAAAAACTCCCTGTTGCAGCGATGCTTCGTCGATCTGGTGACCGGCGATTCGCGGACGAAGCAGCACGCCGCCGCGCGGTTCGACGACATGGTACGACAGACCGACGCAGCCTGCGGCGGTGAGCTGCCGCTCCTCCTGCCGACGAGGTTCAGGAAGCAGCGGGCGTGGTTGGAGTTGCAGAATAAGTGAAAGTTCAATCGGAAGGTGAAGGGTTTCATCGCCGGGAAAGTGAGGGGAGGGTACTCGGTAGGGATCGCCGGTTACCTTGCGTTTCTTCCGGCTCGGAATCTGCAGATTAGAAGGATTGACGGCGATCGGTATGTGATTGAGACCTCAAAGCTCAAGAATTTTGTTGTCACTAAAGTAGGGTGATTGTTTTCTGCTTCGTGGTGAATCCAGGTTAGGTTTTTGCTGAACTCCTCTGCTCTCGACATTGTCGTTGATTTCTTATGCGGTTGGGCTCGAAAATATTGTCCCTTTACGTTTGAGTTTATGTCGCTTCTTGTGGCATAATAATGTCCCTTTAGGTTTTTACATATGAATGACATTCGGTTGAAGTGAAGCTAAAAAAACAAAAACCCAAATAATCTTCGAAATTTCTGGAACAACTACAAACTCTAATTCACTCTTCTTCTTTTTAATGTTGCTTATCAACTTCGGATTTCTCTAATCTTGTTCATATGTCCCAGTTTTGTTCAATTTGCTACTTCCGGATTCTCCCAATTTTTTTTATCCTCAATTTTCTCAAAACGCTGATCAAAATTATTTTCCCTAGTTTTGCTGCGAATCAATCATTTGTCCACGTTTGTCAATTCCGTCGTCTCTGATTTACTAAATTTGTTGCTTTTCAATCTTTTCCCCCTAATTTTATTGGTTAGATTGTTGCATTTGGATATTTTTTCCCAGATTGAATTAGGCTGATGATGACAAGAATGTTGGCAAGAGCTGCAATGACATTTATGCGCATTTCACGGTTGTTACCGTGGTGTTGTTGTTGCTATGATGAATGTGCCAATATGCTAATCTGAGGCCTCATTTTAATTTACTTATTGAAATTCAACTATTTTGAATTCAAAGTTTACGAGTTTGGGTATTTGAATCTGTGTTTCAGCATTTTTTTCTACAAAACGAAGAGGGTTTTTGTCATGAGGTGCTCATCTTTTCATACGTTGAAGATAATTTGATGATGCCATTTCATTTTTTCATAAATATGATTTGCACAATGCCAGAAAATCTCTTCAGCCTAAACTATACTGGAGCTTTTTGATATGCTGATTAATGTGATCAGAAAGAAACTGTGAGATTTTGAATTGTATAAATATCACTTAGAAAATGCGTTCTGGTTATTCTATTAGATAATATTATGAATAATTCTAGCGGTAAATCGAATTCCTTTGCTGGAATAATATTTTGATCCTCTCATCACTTCAAGAATATCTTCCACTGACGTTTTAGGTATGAAGCTTCTACTCTAGAGAGAGAGAGAGAGAGAGAGAGAGAGAAAGAGAACACAAGAAGCTGCAACTTCACATTACTAGATATGTACATCAATGTAAAAAGAAAAACAAAACAAGCAAATCACCTAGCAACTCCATTGATGCATTGGCTAGAGAGCATAATATTAGAGTATCAAACCAAGATACAAAATTGCTTCTAAATTTGAAAGAGATGTTTATGGTATTATTCGCATGCGATTTTGGTGTCGAAGCTGCTGAGACGAAGGGCGGATGCTTGAAACTCAGACAAGGGGTACTGATAATCCATGGTAAAGGTATCCTTCCCCACTTTCCCAAATTGGAGGTTAACATCCTCACCATCACCAACAACCAGCTGAAAGTTCTTCACCGAGACAACCATCACGCGCCTTTTGAAGTTGAGAGACAATAATTGTAGTTGCTTGTGCCATCAGGAGCCTTGTTTTTCAAGACGAGCGCTTCTTCTCCGTCTGCTGACCATGTTACTAGATGGAAGCTATCCGCTTGTGTCGATTGTGATCTGAAGAATGGGATTGGAGGGAACGCCGTCCCTTCTCGCTCGACTCGGGAAGTGGCTATGATGTCCTTGACGCACCTCTGACCCCTAAGGACATAAAATCGAATATGCTTTGTATGTCGAAGGTTGTTTACTTTGAGTGATGGAATGAATCGAAAATACATATGATTACTATTTGAAGGATTATATGATCATATAAGCTCAAAATTGATTGTTCAATCAGTCCAATGCTAACCCAATTCTATGTTATCTTCAATAAGTCCTTCATGAGACAAAAGGGAGTTAATCTCTTACCTTGAACCCAAGACATTCAACTCTTACGATACATCATAAACATGTAACAGGATTGTTTCCAACTGGGAACCTCGGAGAAGCTTGTCTCATTCCAACCATTATAGTGGAACGTGATCTAGTAACTTTAGCCGCACCATTCGGAGGCTGAGCATCATAGATTGTGAACTTCGTCTCCCCAAAATTAGACCTATTGTTTCATAAATGAGAAAGTTTCAAAATTTTAAAGGCTTTGGAAGTACACAATCTTGTTTACAAGTAGGATTTACCTTAACTTGCTGTCGTCATTGCTGCTGCCGTTCAAAACATCATAACTCTCTAGGGACGTATTCCGTATATGTTGGACGCCTACATCTTCGAGCAGCTAGTAGGAATTTCCCTCATGGGTCGCAGCTGTTGAAAGAGGAAGATATTAATGTTTTAGAACAAGTGAAAGATGAATCAGAATATAAATCTGAGGCTATTCATTGATATTAATAAAATATATCAAAACAGTTATGATTTACCTTGGCTCCGATTGAGGTAAAGGTGATAGGTTTGCATGCCACGGTTCCGCTTTATGAAACATATAATCCAAGAGCTTCTTGGACCAGGCTGCATACAATTGTGGTCTCTGTAAATGTGAAAATTCGTCACTAAAACTATTAAGCCGTTATGTGTACATAGCATTTACCATTGCTAACACTACTGCATAGCCACCACAAAAGATTCAAGAGCACTTTCGCTGCACTCTCCTCAGAATTTCCCACCATCATCAAATTTCATAAAGCATTCACTATATTGTCACATTCTTAAGCACCAAAGGTTCGAGCCACTGCACCGACACTTCACGTTTTTCCGGTGACGCTGCAGATCTGATTCCACGTTGCGGATCTGAGTCGATACTGCAGATCCGAGGCCAAGATCCGGTGAAGCTACAGATCCGGTGATGCAGCAGATCCGGTGACGCTACAGATCCGAGGCCACGCTGCAGATCCGAGTCGACTCGTCGGAAATGGACAAGCCGCCGCCGCTGCCCTCTCGCATCAGCCGTTGCTACCACCACAGCACCCCAAATCAAAGGAAATTGATTGTTCCTGTAAGGCCAAAAGCTTCCACTTTGCTCCTCTCTCTCCCTCCCCCTCACTCGTTACAGCAATAATAAACCAGGCCAGGTTCGAGCCACTGCACCGACACTTCACGTTTTTCCGGTGACGCTGCAGATCTGATTCCACGTTGCGGATCTGAGTCGATACTGCAGATCCGAGGCCAAGATCCGGTGAAGCTACAGATCCGGTGATGCAGCAGATCCGGTGACGCTACAGATCCGAGGCCACGCTGCAGATCCGAGTCGACTCGTCGGAAATGGACAAGCCGCCGCCGCTGCCCTCTCGCATCAGCCGTTGCTACCACCACAGCACCCCAAATCAAAGGAAATTGATTGTTCCTGTAAGGTTAGAGTTTCTCTCTCTAGCGAAAATCGCTAGTTCCTTACATTCACACATCGTGGGCGATCACCTTTCGGGGAGTTGTCATCTCCATTGCAGGCTTTACCACCATCTTCGTCCAGCGGCGGCGATTCCAACATGAGCGGTAGTCCCACATCTCTTGCCTGTTTCACACGCGCGAGTCGCATAATGCACACCATGACATAATTATTAAAATTATGCATGCGTAGGGACCCACAAACTTTTAATGTGAAGACTAAATGCATGATTCTTGCTTGAAGCCGTTGTGAGAGTCATAATTATTTGTCTATTTCAAAGACAAAATTATTACACATGGGCCCACCACCATTATTGCAAAGAGTTATTATTGTATATGGGCCCACCACCATTATCTTTATGTGGCATAATTCAAAACCATCTCGGCTTCACCAAATTACCGAGGACCCATTCCCCGGGGCGTGTCCGGGAGTTGATCTATCTCATGTCTCCATCGGGCTTTAAAAGGCTCGATTTATAATTTTGGGCCAAATGTTGGGCCTTGTTTTCAATGGAACCCCTTTAAGAGTGTGGTCCATATTTCCCACCCCGCTGCCTCGCAGCTGTATCCCCTCGGGTATGCCCGAGTATTTTGTACTCATAAAATTTTAATTTATGCAATTTAACTTACCAAAAAAAAAACAATGCTCATTGCTCCCGTACACAATTGGACACTTTATATCTAAATCAATGATTATTAGCTCTCCTTCGCAAAATTCAATAGCACAACAATCAACCCTATTGATATTGGACAGTCCAAAATTCTTCCAATAAACCATTTCGCATTACTAAATTAGCAAATAAATCAAGAAAACCTACATGAGAGAACTGGGAAATGTGGTCCCTTTGGATGGTCCAACGTTAAAGTGGGTTCACGCACAAATGTCACAAATTCATCATACTTGGTTTTCATGTGGTTTACTCGTCTAGTTTGCAAGCTCATCGCATGCGAATATGAGGTTTAACCAACGCGGTGGATCCCCATGAATTTAAAAAAAAAGAAAAAAAAGGAAATGTGACCTTCCTCACACTTGCATAATTTCCACTATTCCTTCATCTCTCTCCAATTTCAAGCAACCACATCGCTTCACGGTACACGTGGATTCATATTCCTCAATCCGAATCAGCACATCCATCAAGAGCTCCGGCGGCATATTTGCCCAGAAACTCTGCCTAAAGGATCCACAGCAGTCAATGGGAAGTCAATTGCATGATCAGACCTTCACCTCATTACATTACCAAACTCATTCCTAGTTAACGGCGTAACGCTACTTCCACTCCCCAAAACCAAGTCTTTCCCCACCAATTGCAATCAATAAATAAACTAGCAAAATCCCTCTTAAATTAAAAGCTAAACTAGCACGGATAATCAAGAAATTATCAAACATACCAAAAACTCGAAAAGGCAAGCTTTTAGATAACGAAATCAATGGTCAGAATAACCGCTAAAAATTTACACTTATTGCTTAGAATTAGCAAAACCCAATACTCTAATTTGGAAAAAGCAAGCGGTCTGCATAAAAATTAGCAAACTCTAAGAAAATCATCCAAGATCAACGCAATGCGGATCCGCTGAGAAGCTCAAGATTTTAGATATGGATGCTCTTCAAGAACGCGAGATATTGTGTGATGCCCTTGTTGGGAAAATTCCTAAGTTGTTGGGTATTAGTCTATTTTAATGTGTTTTGATTAGATATAAAAACCCGGATGGTTGTCATGTTGTCAGAACTAATGTCACCGACTTATTTTGAAGTTAGACCCTTTTGTTACTGTGTTTCAGAAGAGAACTACATGACTAAAACCAAGGAGTTCGAGCAATCATCAATTCACCATACTAATACGGGTATCGATCGGCAACCGATAGAAATCAATGAAGGATCACGCATCAAGAAGGCGAAGGTCAAGGTCGGTGATGTCGAAGATGGAAGTTGTTATTAATTGTTGGCCCAAAATTGTAGACCCAAGCCCAAAACTTTGCCCTAACCTTGTTCTTAAACCTAATCTCACATCTCTACCTATATATACACTAAATGTCACGCCTTTCTTTGGTGAAGCAAGCAACAGAATACATTATGCCTCTTGCTTCCTTTTGTTTCGAGAGTTGCCGTGAGTGTGAGAGAGTGATAAAGAGAAAGCTATCGCCGCTTTCGCCTTTGTGGTCGTGATTATGAGCCGACGAGATAGCCACTCCCTTTGGTGCGAGCCGTGGTTGTGTGTGCGTCAAAGGAGGAGCCGCTTTGAGCCAATTGGTATCTCCATTTTCATTTCTTTTTCCTTTCATTGTATGTAGGTGTCGAAAGTTGCCGGAACGACGTTGAGTTCTTCACGGGTCTCACGGGAGCGCATCGACGACGACGAGGTCGTCCGGATTCAACAAATGGTATCGAGCCAAGGTTCTTCCTCGTCGTAGTTGGTAAGTCGAGATTCGGTCTTAGGATCTCGCCGTAAAACGGCTAAAACCTCTGTTTTAAAATTCTAGAAACCGCCGATTGGCGCAAAGATAGATCGAGTTTTGCTTCGCTTACCAACGTGTCTCTCGTGTGTTAGCGTGTGATTAAATCGAAAATCTTATTCGCTTTGAGAATATTTTTGCTCTCGATTTGTATTCACCGCATTAAGGTCGATATATTTTTCTCGATTTATTGTGTGACATTATGTCTTCTTTGGCGAATTATGGTTTGGCACCTTTGATGGTAAAACGGACTTTGGTTTTTGGCAACGTAAAATGGAATGTATTTTAATTCAACAAGGCGTTTATCAAGTAATTGATGATTCTTAGGATAATGAAGTTGATGAGAAAAAGAAATTTCAAATGAATCGTCTTGCTTTGTCTGCTATTATCCTGAATTTATCTGAGTGTGTTCTTAGAAAAGTAGGAAGGATGACTTCTGCTAAAGATTTGTGGTCAAAACTTGAAGAATTGTATACTGAAACGTCTTTGCCTTCAAAATGTTTCGATTGAAAGATTCTTCTCTTTTAAACTCGACATGTCTAAAGGTGTTAATGAAAATGTGGATGAATTCACTAAGTTAGTTCAAGACATAAAATCGATTGGCGATAAACATATTGATGATTATGCCCGCTTTACGCTTTTAAATGCTATTCCTAATTCTTACGGTGATGTTAAATCGCTATTAAGTATGGTAGAGATAATGTGACGCTTGACATCATTGTGAGTGCTTTGAAAATAAGGAATTAGATTTAAAACTTGATAACTGCACAAGATCCGGATAAAGTCATGCATGCTGGGGTGGAAAAATGTTTCATGATAAGGGGAAGTCAAAACTTAGATTTAAACTTAGGAAGTGCTATGGTTGTGGTGAAACGGGCCACTATATAAAGGATTGTCCTAAGAAAAATCAACATGTTGATCAGGCTAATGTGGTTACTAATGAAGAAACCACATGTGATTTGTTCTAAGGTGGAGCTATGTGGTTGAGCTTTAAGTTTAGGGTGCATGAGCTTATGAATTTGTTTCCTTATGTGTCTCTGTGGTTGCTCACTTTGAGGTGGAGCTTCGTCCCTTGCTTTATGCTCGTTGTTTTTTGTTCTTTGTGAACATACCTTTGTGGTTCTTTCTATGTGGCTTTGTGGTTTGGTGGCTTTATGCCAACTTCGTGTCTTCGTGATGGCTTAGTGACTTTGTGATATGCTTTGTGTTTTATGATCTGTGTGATCTATGCTAGCTTAGTGATAGCAATCTTTGTGGTTTACCGTATGTGTGATGGTTATGACGATCTTTGTGATCTTTTAGCTTTGTGATGTTTCTTTGTGAGCTTCTAATTGTGTGTTAGATATCTTTGTGCTTTGTGAGTATTTTTCTGTGTGTCTTTTTTGCAGGTATGAACACGGCTAATTTATCCTTGGTTGATCTTTGTGATCATATATAGACTGTGTGTCTATACGTCGTGTTCCTTGCTCTGTCTGTGTGATTTTACAGGGAACACTCGGCGATGATGATTGTGCGGTTTGTTCTCCGATGCACACAGCAACACGGTTGGGCCAAAGGTGGAGTTGTTATTAATTGTTGGCCCAAAATTGTAGACCCAAGCCCAAAACTTTCCCCTAACCTTGTTCTTAAACCTAATCTCACATCTCTACCTATATATACTAAATGTCACGCCCTTTTTTGGTGAAGCAAGCAATGAATACATTATGCCTCTTGCTTCCTTTTGTTTGAGAGTTGCTGTGAGTGTGAGAGTGATAAAGAGAAAGCTACCGCCGTTTCTTGCCTTTGTGGTCGTGATTGCGGAGCCGACGAGATAGCCACTCCCTTGGGCGAGCCGTGGTTATGTGTGTGCGCCAAAGGAGGAGCCGCACTTTGAGCCGAATTGGCATCTCCATTTTCATTTCTTTTTCCTTTCTTGTATGTAGGTGTCAAGAAAGTTGCCCGAACGACGCTGAGTTCGCCGGGTCTCACGGAGCGCATTGACGACGACGAGGCTGTCCAGATTCACAACATAAGTACCGCGATGTTGACGAACAAAAATACTAGAGTAAAGTCGAAAACCAAAGATCGACGCCTAAGATCAAGCTCAAAGATAGGAGACTGAGGATTTAGCGATGAAGAGATGGAAGAGTCAGGATATGACTAAGTATTACACCAGCAGCTGAGTGCATGCTGATGAGTTAAAGCTAGCTACCAGGAGTCAAAGCTGGCGTCTGGAATTCAAAGCTGCTAAGCCATAGTCAAAGCTAGCGACAAGAAGTCATCGTGCTGATACCAAGTCACAATTAGCTGATAAAAGGTCAAACTCGACTATATCTCGTCTGCGTCGGTTTCGTCGACAAAAGACGGGAGTCCAACTTGCTGGTGAAAGATGGAGCAGTCTCGACTAATCCAATCTAAAGTCAACGTGCTGATAAACCACGGAGTTCACTCAACAGAAGAAATACGGAAGAAATTAAGCTTTGAATGTTCGACTCGACACGTGTGTTAGCGTATCTGTAGAAGATCCTTACATACCAGAAGACTTTTTCATAAGTTGCAGATCTACAAGTGTACGATGATGCAAACCCTGACAACGACATAAGAGGATTCTCAACGGGAAGAATTCAAACAACAAAATAGAAGGATTTGAATGGTGGTCCCTCCGACGGCTCTATTCATATTACTCTCTAAAAATTCGCACATAATCCAACATTTGAAGGTTACCGAAACGCTGTGCAATTGAATTGTCAAAAATATATTCAAGTTCAAAGATCAAGTCTATCAAATAGCGATTTCGAATAAGGAAGTTTACAATGCTATAACCAAATCTCAAGAACTCACATATACTTATCAGCTCGAGGTTTCAATCTACACTTCCTTAAGTTTATGATCTTCATCATGTATATCTTAAGCCTCAACATACTAAGTTTGATGTATGTATCAACACATAATCTTAGTTGAAAACCCCACTATAAAACCCCAAAAGTTTGTGTAGAAGTTTGGGTAAGTAAGCAATGGAGTGTCTGTTGCTGAAAGCTTGGTTATTTAGCACCCGCAAGTTAGAGGTTTAGGTTGACTGCAGTAGTCAAAGGTTTCCTAGCACCCGCAAGTGTAGGAGAAACGCTAAGTGAGACGGGATACTATAAGGTAAACTCAGTATCTAAGTCTATATCTTGTACTTGTAAACAATATCAAATTTCAAGTTAGTGGATACACTGAGCAATCAGTCCGTGGATGTAGGAGCTAATATCTGCGAACCACGTAAAACTCAACGTGTTATTTACTTTCAAGATCTATATTTAAATTGTATGTTATTGAACAATAATCACCAACACACAAAGAGACACCATAGTTTTGAAATCATCTATCAAGAATAATTTGATATTGAAGAGATATAATTGAAAACCGAATAGGCAATACTGACTAAGTGTTTCAAATCGTTTCAAGTTTTCGAAGGCAACACAAGAACCACCACATTCGCACACACATCGCTTATCGGTCAATCGATTTATCGCTTGGCGATCGGTAGCTAGGTTTGATAGTCGATATCACTCAAGACAAGACGTTATTTATCAAAAAGACCAGAAGATCGACATCGATCGGATCGCTACCGTCTGTAGTCAATCGGTCTTGTTGAAAGAAAAAGTTTAAGAATTTTCCTAACTAATATATTCCCCGGATACATCAGTTCGTATCCAACGGGGCCCATCGCATTTGTGAGAGGATTACAGCTTCAAAAAGGTGTGAGGAATTTTGTTTATATAATTGGGAAATTTGAAGGGATTTTGGAAATTGGTTTAACGAATTTTTGTGAATGTTAATGTTTGCTGCTTTATGAGTTGTTTTTTTTCTTCACAAGGGAAATAATGGTGTTTTTGGCGTCACTTTCTGTGGTGGTGGCAAATTTTGCCTGATTGACGAATAATTTATTTGAATCAAACTAGTATTTCGTGTTTGCATAATCAGTTGATCGGTTCAGTTGCGTGAAAATCATCAAATTCTATCCAGATTTCATGAGGCAAACAAACGAGATTTTTGTTGGAGCACAGTGTTTCAGCACTTTTAATTCTTAAATATTTATGATTTCAAAAACATCTTTTTTATATATAATTATGGTGTTTTGAAAATATACAATACAATAATCTCATAGTTGCATGTAATCGATAGGTGATCGCTAATAATCCTACCAAATAAATGATAGTAAAACAAAGTATATATATCGTATCCACAAGGATCATGACTGAGAGAACACAAAGAATTAACACGTAATCTTTATTATTATTCGAGCAACAAAATTCAAGAGAGAATATTATAAAACTAGACTGAAAATAAAGATAGGAAATAAAACCGATATGAAAGACTCGATCCTAGGGATGTACTTAACCTAACCAAATTCACACAATTAACATATTAACTGCTTACCAATTTAATCCACATTCATATGAAGGATCACTAATATAACTATAGTTTCGCTTGAAGACACCTATAGTAGTAGGTTAGCCTAAACTCTATCTCCGTCGGGTCTCAAGAGAAGTAAGCTAATTACCAAAAGCACACAAAGATTTAACCTCCTACAGTTCACCTATCTCCGTCGGGTCTCAAGGTGAAACTGTATTATAAATTCCCGATATCGATTATGCAATTAATTCCGCCAAGACATCAATCACATAACTAGCATGCATCAATATTGGCCAGATACCAACACATGAGAATTAAACCCAAGAATTATAAATCATGAATGGGACGGCAAAACAGTATCAACAGATTAATTATACAAATCTAGTCAGACATACAAACCCTAGGATCAATACGAACTTTAGCTACGCATAATTAAAATAACAAAACAATAAATAAATAAATAAATAAAGCAAAAATTAAGATAGATAGATAAAACCGTAAGAATCCACGAAGAACAATTGTAGCGACTTGAATCCAGGAAGAAATTTCAAATCTAATACTAAACTATGAAATTGGAATGAAAATATCGAAAGTAAAAGCTAAACTAAATTTATCTAGAAAAGAACTTGCAAAGAAAATAAAGAATAATTCGTGTTTTGCTCTGGAATGGTGTTCTCTATCTCTCGCATCCAACTCCCTATTTATAATAAAACTTATGCTCCGCTTTTCCGTGAATTGTGCGACTCTCTCCATCTCGGACTCTGACTCTTCCTCGCGACACGCCTCCTTTTGCACAATTCGCGATAGTAGATCGCGATGTCCAGTCGCGACCCTCCTTCCGTGTCGCCTCGCGAGCCGCTATCCTCTCATCCTTCGCGAGCTTCGGTCGGGAGAGCTAATCGCGAAATGCTTTCCGTATTGCCTCATGAAACGATCATCGCGAGTTTTTTTCGCGATAGCGGTCGCGAGCTCTAGTCGCCACCGCCTTCGTTTACCGCGAACGTCCATCGCGATATTAGGTCGCGATATCGGGTCGCGAGATCTCCATTCAGGGCGTTCTTTGTATTCCTCGCGAGCAATGCATCGCGACCCATGGTCGCGATAGCGGGTCGCGAAGCGCATCTGCTTCTTCTTCGCGTGTCCGCCTCGCGCGTTTTCCTTGCGAATGTCTCTCGATTTCGTGTCTCGCGAGCTTCTAATGCGCGAGGAAGACTTGCGACTCCAATCAACAAAGCTTAAATGCGTGCTCGTGTGCCTTTTCCATTTTTAGATCAAAACCTGTGCTCAAATAACACAAAATACACACGACATCATATCTTTCAAAGTAAATGAAATATATCACAAATGCAGCTCAAACAAACCTTTATCAATTAGAAATAGGACAAATATAACCTTTTAAAACAGGTAAAAATGAGGCTTATCAACTCCCCCAAACTTACACTTTTTGTTTGTCCTCAAACAAATTAGAACAAGACAGAGACGACCAACGATAGGCAAAGAGTCGGACGACAAAAGCAATAAGCCTCAGGGCAATGAGCAATAAACAATTCACTAAAATGAATCAAATCACAACATCTTTCGTTAAACTCCACACATCATAATAATCATAAGCTCAAGCCTTCTCAAACTTGAATCCTCACGACATGGATATATATATAAGAAAGCTCAAACACTCAAGTGTATCAAGGAGGATGTGTATACTCTCAAAGTTTAAAAACACATGGAATCTACCATAAGCTTGCAAATCGTCTAATTCTCCATTGCTCAAATATGTGCTCAAGAACTAAGATCAAAAAGGTCTTTATAAAAGGTTATAATGTAGGTTCTTTGGTAGGGTGAGATATATTTAGGCTAAGTGACTCATAATCCCATAATGAAAAACATCATAAGTATCACAAGACATAATTCCCAAATTTTCACAATTCATTTCAAATCTCTACACCAAAAAGTCATTTTTCCTTAAGAACTCCATAATTATTATATAGGTGATAAACTCATCTCAAGCACTAGCTACTTACCCATTTATGTTCTTTTCACACACTTGTACCAACTCTTTTATTCTTTTTTTTCTCTAACTTATATGGGTAAGCAACTATTTTAATAATCACTTTCATCATTTATTTCCTTTCCTTTCTTTTCTCAACCCTCAATTCAAGCAACCAAATATCACTAACTACATAACCCAACCCACTATTATATGAAAGAATAAGGTAGGCTCAAACGGCTCACCAAAGGACAATAAAATAACAAAGTTAGTGTTTCGATAGTGTATAGGCTAAGAAAAGAATGCCTAATATCATTTCAAAATTTTAAGCACATCAATGCAACCTCGAAAAGAACCGAGCAAGTTCTAGAGAAACACATGCTATTTCAAACTATTCACACAGAAAGAAACAAGATCGAAAAGATATGACAATGAAGCTCAAGTCTCACGGTGTTTAAAAATGTGATCAAGTTCTCAAAGGCTCAATACTCACAATAATCATAACATGCTTCGCCTCACAAAATCGGTTGCAATCAATTTTCTAACAAAACAATTCTCATCATCTGCTCGTCATTCAACTCAACCCACAAAAGCAGACACAAAACCCAAACATGAAAAACAAACCAAAAACAAAACAAAACAAAAACAAAAACAAAACAAAACAAAACAAAACAAAACAAAGGAAAACATTAGGTCACCTCCCAACAAGTGCTAAATTTAAACGTCTTTAGCTAGACCATTTCATACCCAATCAATCCGGCGTTCGACGCAGACTTCTTCCCAAATCTGTGCTTGCCTCGATACTTTGCATTTACGTTAGACCACCACTGAGTATGGAAGTGGCCTCCCCCAAACTTGAACGAATCACTCGGAGTTCCATGCCGAGTCCATCTCTTCTTTTTAGCACCCTTGTCACTTGGTCGGTTGTCATCCAAGCTCGAGATTTGGCTAGCAATGACAATGGTGATCGAATGACACTCTTCATGCTCGCACTATCGTGTCGCGGATGGCGCCATAGATTGAGATTTTCACTTCATCGTTAACACAAAAGTTAGATCACCTTCCCGAACGCCAATTAAAGCACGACTAGGTAAAAAGGCCTACCCAAGATTAGTGGTTGATTTTAAATTCAGAATGTCTAAAATAACAAAATCACGGAAAGACAAAATCCGAACTCTTACCAACACATCCTCAACTATCCCTTAGGTACGCGATCGACCGTCACCATCATTAACGAAATGGAGGTCTTCTTCGCTTGCCCGGCCCAAGCGATTGAACACATTTAACGGCATCGGGTTTATGCTCGCGCTTAAATCACACAACACGTTGGGAAACGTGTGCTCTGCAATCTCACACCCAACGTGAAGCTCCCCGGATCCTTTTGCTTCATGGTAGCCTTTGCAAAATAGCATTGCATTCTTCGAAGGTTTATTTTTCAAATTTACCTAACTTCTTCTTGCTCACATCGCATCTTTGAGAAATTTGACGATCCGGTATATTTCAAGCGCTTCAAAGAGAGGTATGTTGATGTTTACTCGAACATCTCTTTGAATCTGCGAACTCTTCGTCATATTTCGCCTTCCCAATGCTACCGAGGAAATGGAGCTGTTGGCTTTGGGAGCATTGGCCGATCCTTGGCGTTTACCAGTGCGTGTTCTCTCTGCTTATCTCTCGAGACATCTTCTCCACCGGTCTTGATATTTCGCTGTAGGATCATTATGAGCTTTGGTCGTGATTCCTCTCCATCACTCTTAGCGTCAATTGCTCGCGAACCTTCATACTCCGGCCGATTTTCATATGAAGCTCTGCCTCAAATATATCAGATTGCATCGATTTGGAGGAGTATGATTCTTCGGATTTTGCTCGCTGTTGCTCGGAATCGACCTTGCCTGCACCCAGCTCTCTCATCGCCATCCGCCCCACTTGGTTTTCTATCATCTTTACTTGTTTTCCAAGCGGCTATCATCGTGTTGTTCATGGCATCGATCGTGCTTTCCGAGCGCTCATCCTATTCCCAAGTTGTCGGATTCAATATTTTGTCGAGCCACAATTTGTTGGTGACTCATCGCTATTTGTTGATTGCTCGCCAACACTTGTTGCATCATATCTTCGAGGCTCGGCTTCTTGGGCTCCACAATCATTCCATTATTCACAAAGAAACCGTGGTGGTTGCCGAGCATTCTGCATCGCATAGGAAAATTGGGATGATTCCTATTGTTGGGATGATAAGGCGGGTTCCCACTTTGATTCCCTTGAAAGTTGTTCCTTCGTTCACAAATTGAACCTCCTCGATATTCTCGCGCCATGGCCACAATCATACGCCTTTTCGCCGGCCAGACTCTTCCGCAGAGTTGTGAACTTCTCAACAAGTCATCATACTTATCATCCAACTCGCAGCAGCCACTCTTCCGATCGGCCGCCTCCATCGCCACCGATAACCGCTGGATGTCATCTCCTCAATTATTCTCAACGCTCATCGATTCCTCGATCGAGAAGCGCATCCTCCTACGACGATCAACAATGCTACGGATGTTAGCATTGAGTCCACTATAAAATTGTGTCACTTGTTGCTCGTGTGAAAATCCATGTTGTGGACATTTTCCGAGCAGATTTCAATCGCTCCCAAGCCTCAATAACGACTCATCTCCCAATTGTGAAAATGGGAGATCTCGGCAATGATTTTCTCGTGCCTTAGCGGTGGAAAGTATTTCGACAGAATTTCGCACAATTTCTCCAATGTAGTGATTCTCGATCCGTTTCAGTTTTGAACTACTCTTTCGCCGCTGCAAATGAAAATATGAACATCCGTGATCCGGATGGCATCGGCCGGCACCGCTCGCTTGATAGTATCACAAATATCGAGGAACGCCCAAGTGCGCATTGGGGTCTTCATCACCCTCCCCAAACCGCTCCGCTGATCATGCCGACGAGGGTGTTTTAGCTCAAAATTATTAGATTGACGTCGCCCCCATCCTCCACCTCGAACCGATCCGAGGTGGCTCGTATACGTGGTTGAGCGGTATGGGTTGTGCTCGCCCACCCATCTCGTCCATTCGATTATTCAACGCCATGCGTTGCATTGCCGCCAAGACGCTCCATTTCGCCATCCGATCTTGGCCTCGAGGTCGTCTATCCGCCATTTCTGTTGTCTTCTTTCTCGCTCTCTTTTATATGATCCGTCAATCTCAAGATCTAATGGAATAATTTCTCTTCTTCGAGATCTTGTAATCACGCACCGCATGCAGAGATCAAATCAAATCCAAGAAGCAACACGTAATTAATAATAATAATTTTTTTTTTCTATTAAGCCTCGAATTAATAACTACAATCCGTAAAATTATCATGCAGTAATCTAAACAGTCTCCGAACAACGGCGCCAAAATTTGATCGCTAATAATCCTACCAAATAAATGATAGTAAAACAAAGAAGTATATATATCGATCCACAAGGATCATGACTCGAGAACACGCAAGTAATTAACACGTAATCTTTATTATTATTCGTGCAACAAAATTCAAGAGAGAATATTATAAAACTAGACTCGAAAATAAAGATAGGAAATAAAACCAGATATGAAAGACTGATCCTAGGGATGTACTTAACCTAACCAAATTCACACAATTAACATATTAATCTGTTTACCAATTTAATCCACATTCATATGAAGGATCACTAATATAACTATAGTTTCCGCCAAGACAAATTTATAGTAGTAGGTTAGCCTAAACTCTATCTCCGCGGGTCTCAAGAGAAGTAAGCTAATTACCAAAAGCACACAAAGATTTAACCTCCTACAGTTCACCTATCTCCGTCGGGTCTCAAGGCAAAAACTGTATTATAAATTCCCGATATCGATTATGCAATTAATTCCGCCAAGACATCAATCACATAACTAGCATGCATCAATATTGGTCAGATACCAACACATGAGAATTAAACCCAAGAATTATAAATCATGAATGGGACGGCAAAACAGTATCAACAGATTAATTATACAAATCTAGTCAGACATACAAACCCTAGGATCAATACGAACTTTAGCTACGCATAATTAAAATAACAAAACAATAAATAAATAAATAAATAAATAAAGCAAAAATTAAGATAGATAGATAAAACCGTAAGAATCCACGAAGAACAATTGTAGCGACTTGAATCCGGAAGAAATTCTGAAATCTAATACTAAACTATGAAATTGGAATGAAAATACTGAAAGTAAAAGCTAAACTAAATTTATCTAGAAAAGAACTTGCAAAAGAAAATAAAGAATAATTCGTGTTTTGCTCTGGAATGGTGTTCTCTATCTCTCGCATCCAACTCCCTATTTATAATAAAACTTATGCTCCGCTTTTCCGTGAATTGTGCGACTCTCTCCATCTCGGACTCTGACTCTTCTCGCGACACGCCTCCTTTTGCACATTCGCGATAGTAGATCGCGATGTCCGATCGCGACCTCCTTCCGTCGCCTCGCGAGCCGCTATCCTCTCATCCTTCGCGAGCTTCGGTCGGGAGAGCTAATCGCGAAATGCTTTCCGTATTGCCTCGCGAAACAGTCATCGCGAGTTTCTTTCGCGATAGCGGGTCGCGAGCTCTAGTCGCCACCTGCCTTCCGTTTCGCCTCGCGAACGTCCATCGCGATATTAGGTCGCGATATCGGGTCGCGAGATCTCCATTCAGGGCGTTCTTTGTATTCCTCGCGAGCAATGCATCGCGACCCATGGTCGCGAGCAGCGGGTCGCAAGCGCATCCGCTTCTTCTTGGCGTGTCCGCCGCGTTTTCCTGCGAATGTCTCTCGATTTCGTGTCTCGCGAGCTTCTAATGCGCGAGGAAGACTCATGACTCCAATCAACAAAGCTTAATGCGTGCTCGTGTGCCTTTTCCATTTTAGATCAAAACCCGTGCTCAAATAACACAAAATACACACGACATCATATCTTTCAAAGTAAATGAAATATATCACAAATGCATTTCAAACAAACCTTTATCAATTAGAAATAGGACAAATATAACCTTTAAACAGTAAAACGAAGCTTATCAATAGGATACGGCCCAACTACTGTGCCCAAGCATCGTGCCCAATATAAATAAGCTCGACATTAGCTCGCCCAAGAAGATTCCTAAACCAGTGGGAACGCAGAAGATTCGGCCATATCTAAAAGAGTCCTTATGAGAAAAGACTTCTAATTCTTATGGGAGAAGACTTCGAATCCTTATGGGAGAAGACTTCTAATTGGAGTCAAACTCAATACAATTGTGTATAAATAGAGGCTAGATTAGACAGAGAAAGGGGGATCTACACTTTTTGTAATCACTCCTCATATTATCAATACACGAATACTCTCTCTCTCCCCGTGGACGTAGATCTTATTCATAGATCGAACTACGTAAATCCTTGGTGTTTTTGCGCATTTATTTCCCTTACGAAATTAAGATCGATCACTGGCGCCGTCTATGGGAAACGAAATTTTGTGTTTTCGATCAACTTTTATCTACAGGGAATCAATCACGATAATGCGCACTGAAGCCACGATCCGTGGTCGCCGGCAATAAAGAACAACGGCGGCATGGGCGCCGAGCTCACTCGGGAAGAGCCCACTCGAGAAGGGACCCCGGCGATATCCAAGATCTCGATGAGCACGGCCACCCCGCCTTGCGAAGCGAGGATACCATAGCGAAGGAGATCGCAAAGAATAACCAAGGAGAACCTCCGGCTCATAGGTGAACCTCGACGACGCCGAGGGTTTCTTGAGAAAATAAGGAGAGCTTCCTCCAATATCTCAACCCAGCACAAGGTCGGCCGCATCTCGAAGAAAGGAACACCGTAGCCTCGTCTAGACACGAGGCACCGCGACGAGCTGGATCCCCCAGCCTTCAGGTGATAGGCGCTCATACCTATGCACGAGTTGGGGCCCAAACCAACCGCGCAAGGGACGAACATCGTGGAAAAGGACGTCACGAGCGCCGCGAGGTCGGTCCTGGCCATCACAACGAGTTCGGCCGACGAACTCCGCCCCACTCTCCTGAGGGTGGCCTCGACGGGTACGGGAGGATAATCACCCCGTTCTCAAACAAGATACTCAACACCCCGCTTCCAGAAAAATATCGGGTACCGGGCATTGCCCCGTACGACGGACTAAGGGATCCACATAACTTCCTCTCACAGTTCCAGTATAACATGATCAACCAACGCCTCAACACAATCCACATGTGTAAACTCTTCCCGGAGTTACTGATCGACACGCGCCGCGGTGGTTCGGCAGCCATCGTCGGGAGTGTGGATCGATCGCGACGATGGAGGCCTTCCATCAAGGTTCTTCTAGAAGATCGAGTCCAAAACGACATCGGCTCATCTCTCACCGCGAGGCAAGGCCGAGGTGAATCCATCGGCGACTTCATGACTAGGTTCATAAGGAGAGCCTAAAAGTCGAGGATGTGAGACGAACTCCTAATTATCTCGGCTTCCCGTAGCGGCATCTTACGGGGCCCTATACAAGGAGATCGTCAAGTCGAACCCAGATCGCGTCGGAGCTATGGCGATAGCGATCGGTTCGCCAAAGCGGACGAAGCAGATACGAGAAAGCAGGCGGTCGACAAGCGTAACCTCTCGACAAGAAGAAGAGGATGATCGAAGGAACCGAGGGTAATCCCGATGTAAATCGAGGAGAAATGAGACCTCGCCTATATTAGAGAAGCTCGGTACAAAGTAGCTCGGTATTATAACCACGTACAACCCGACAATTTCAAGTGGCGACCTCGACGGAGTTGAGGTACTTTTCTTTGTTACGTCATTTTCATTAATAAAATCATTTTCTTTACGTACTTCGAAGTTGAGTCTTGCATATTTCATTTGTCACTTATGCATACTACCTCTTCCCCATTATACAATACCCTCTTTGGAGAACGAGCTACCCTCCAAGGAGGACGAAATACCCTCTAAGGAGGACGAACTACCCTCGACGGAGGACGAAATACCCTCTAAGGAGGACGAAATACCCTCTAAGGAGGACGAACTACCCTCGACGGAGGATGAACTACCTTCATTTGATACGAGGACGAACTTTAAACGCGCGTAAGGGGACCACCCCTCCCGATAAAACTTGGCAAAAAGGAACCCGTACGCAGACAAAGCGAAATACCTTCGTTTATTTTTCGAGGATGAATACCAGACAAGGACGAGCGTAAAGGACCACCCTCCCGATAAAACTTGGCAAAAAGGAACCCGTACCTCGCAGTACAAAGGCGAAATACCTTCGCTTATTTTTCGAGGATGAATACCGCCGACAAGGACGGCGCGAAGGACCACCCTCCCGATAAAACTTGGCAAAAAGGAACCCATACCTTTTACAAAGGCGAATACCATCTTTTTTCGAGGATGAATACCGCCGACGAGGACGAATTACCTTCGCTTAATACGAGGACGAACTACCTTCGCTTAAATGCAAGGACAACATTAAATGGATATAACGTGTTCCATGTTCGACCACGGCATCTCGAGGTCGGCGCGCCGACCTCGGTCTTGAGAAGCCGACCTCGTTCTCGCCTCGCCACCTGGCCGCCCGCCAACCTCGGCCTTCACAGACGATCTCGGCCTCGCCACTCGACCTTCAACAGCCGACCTCGGCCTCATGCGCCACCGCGGCCGCCCGCCAACCGGCCTTCAACAGCCGACCGGCGCCGCCCGACCTCCGTAGGCCGACCTCGGCCCCGCCACCTCGGCCTCCCGACATGGCAACCTCCGCCTCCTCGATCCTCGCATGCCGACCTCGCCGCCGCCTCCGTCTCGGCCTCAGAGGCCGACCTCGCCCGCCACCTCGGCCGCCGCCGAGCCGGCCTCCTTCTTCGCCGCATCCCGAGTTTTCACTCGACAGGCGGTCGCGACATACGACTTCGGCATAACGCTTCGGCAGGGTGAAGCCAAACGACACACGACTTCGGCATAACGCCTCGGCAGGGTGAAGCCAAGTGACACACGACTTCGGCATAACGCCTCGTCAGGTGAAGCCAGTCAAAAGACCTCGGCATAACGCCTCGTCAGGTGAAGCCAATCAGAAGACCTCGGCATAACGCCTCGTCAGGTGAAGCCAGTCATAAGACTTCGGCATAACGCCTCGTCAGGTGACGCCAATCAGAAGACCTTGGCAGAACGCTTCGGCAAGGCGAAGCCAAGCGACATACGACTTCGGCATAACGCCTCGGCAGGGTGAAGCCAAGCGACACATGACTTAGGCAGAACGCCTCGGCAAGGCGAAGCCAAGCGACATACGACTTCGGCATAACGCCTCGGTAGGGTGAAGCCAAACAACACACGACTTTGGCAGAACGCCTCGGCAAGGTGAAGCCAAGCGACATACGACTTCGGCATAACGCCTCGTCAGGTGAAGCCAGCCCAAAGACTTCGACATGACGCCTCGTCAGATGAAGCCAGCCAGAAGACTTCGACATGACGCCTCGTCAGGTTAAGCCAGCCCAAAGACTTCGACATAACGCCTAGGCAGGTGAAACCAAGTAACATGACTTCAGTAAAACACCTCAGCACGCGAAGCCAAGTAACAGGACTTCGGCAAAACACCTCGGCAAGATATACAAACAAGCAACACATGACCTCGGCAGACGCCCCTGCAGGGAAGCCAACGACATACGACTTCGGGAGCCTCAACAAACACCAAGCCGAGTCAAGACAGAAGGACAACAATAGGATCGATCGCGCTCCACTTCGTCATAAACGAATCTCTGGTGAAACACAACTCCCAAACCCATCACGACCTCGCTTCTGCGTCTTTTTTTTGGGGGGGGGGGATGTGATAGGATACGGCCCAACTACCAGGCCCAAGCATCAGGCCCAATATAAATAAGCCTGACATTAGGCTCGGCCCAGACGAGTTCGGCCCAAGAAGATTCCTAAACCAGTGGGAATGCAGAAGATTCGGCCATATCTAAAAGAGTCCTTATGAGAAAAGACTTTGAATCCTTATGGGAGAAGACTTCGAATCCTTATGGGAGAAGACTTCTAATTGAGTCAAACTCAATATAATTGTGTATAAATCGAGGCTAGATTAGACAGAAAAAGGGGGATCTACACTTTTTGTAATCACTCCTCATATTATCAATACACGAATACTCTCTCTCTCCCCGTGGACGTAGATCTTATTCATAGATCGAACCACGTAAATACTTGGTGTTCTTGCGCATTTATTTCCCTTACGAAATTAAGATCGATCAGTAACATCATTATAAATAGAGGAATGTAGATATCTTATTTCTTATCATTTAAGAAGTAATATAATTGATTATCTAAAAGTTTGATGTTCAACCAATCTTGTGTTAGGGCGTGATTGATGTTATGCACTTGGTTTCACGCAGGCGCAGCTAATAAATCGTCCAGTTAAACTTTTATTATTTGTCTTTTAATCAGAAAGAGCATCTAAAAGACCTTAACATTATCATATCCATTTTTATCGTTTAATTTTAAGGATCCTTCGGCCCAATCTCTTTTTCCATACATAACACAATTTCATCCAATATAGGAAGGATCTTCGCCCTTATGACATTTCCGACCGATCATAAAGGTTGAAAGATTTGTGCATATATTACTTTAAATTTCAAATTATATTCTATAAACGTTGTGAACTTTTAGAAATATTTATCTAAATTATAAACTATTAGTTTTATATCAAAAATGTCCCGTGTTCATTTTCTGATCACTAAAATATTGACATGACTCACCACATGTCATAATGTATTTTTAATTAATTTTTTAACCGGCATGACACAAAAAGATATCATTTTGTGCTTTACTATTTTTTAACATCGTTCTTGCGGCATGTTAGTCAAAAAGATAGTAATTAAATTACACCATGACATTTGGCAAGCACGGCCAATATTCTTGGGGTCGGAAAATGGGCACAAGACATTTTTTATACAAAATTGATAATTTTCTAAAAATTTGAAATACTTTGTATAAAACTGATATAATTTGAGGCTTCAAGTAATATTTAACCTAATTTTTACAACCTTTATGGTCGGTCGAAAATGTCGTAAGGGCGAATGTCCCTCCTATATTGGATGAAATCATGTTATGTATGAATGGAAGAAGAGATTGCCCAGTGATCTTGTTGACGTTTTGATGCAGTTACTTGATATTTTGTGATTGACAATCATAATGCTTTCCGTATCGTTAGTTTAACGGTCCAAGGAGCTCTGTTCAATTCTGTTGTTAGTTTGTAGGATAGGAAGGATTGTGCTGACAAAAACTTTTCCATGTTGATCGTCTGTTATTGTTTCACGAGACTTGCTTAGAGTAATGAAAATCATGTTTGGTTTGGAAAAGGAAAAAATTATGTTTGGTTTGGAAAAAGGAAAAATATTATTTAAAATACCCAAACTATTCACATGTATCTTAAAATGCATATGCAATTAATAATAACCAAATAATACCCAAAAATTTCAATTTTGTACCTAACATAACATCCGTTAAATATTAAGTGATAAAATCATTAGTTCTTGCTATTGTAGTGAAAATTGGTCCACTTGACATCCAAATGACGTTTACGAATATTTTTACAGCAAGTTGGGGTGGAATTTCACGAAGAAACTTGAATGTTGAAATATTGGAACTGCTGCAAGTCCCAAAACGTTACAAGGAGAGCATGAATTAAGTTAATAACGAATAAGCAAGCCGGAAAATCTCGTTAGCATATGTTAATCCAACAATGATATTATGGTACCAACATGCTAGCTGGGGATATTTCTTTTTTTTTAAGCATTGTTACGAGATTTTGGTTGTCCAAATTGATTACTGTAGCTCGAGTCTGAGAAATGCTAAAAAATATGTATACGTAGTACGCCCACGTTTCATAATATTAATAAAATATTATCATATAAGAGGTTAATATAGTTCATATACATATTTTAGAGAATTTCCATGGGATTTCCATCCGCAACAACACCCTGTCGAGATACATATTCACCTAAAATGATCAATGTCTAGAGTACATAATTAGACTGTCACTTATGACAAAACTTATGCAATATTTAATACAAAAAACCTCGATCTATGTCGGTAATTTTATAGTCCAAGTTAAGAGTCAAAATTCATATTGCTATCATTAGATATAGTAACAATCTTTTATGGTTTAGAAATTTCACTTAATATTATATATGTACAATAATGCTTATTTTATAACTTTTTATATATATAATAATAATATTTTTATACGACCTATCGTAGGTCATATATAGGGGTGTACATCAACCGAACCGAACCGAAAAAACTGATCGAACCGATAATTTTCGGTCGGTTTGTTTCAGTTTTTAAGAAAGTCGGTTTCGGTTCGACTTAAAATTTTAATTAAAACCGGTTTTCGGTTCGGTTCTCGGTTTTATACTTTAGGTTCGGTCGGTAGTTGAATCGAATCGAAATTATTATTTTATATATTTATATAATAATTAATATCTTAACTAAATAATTAGGATAAATATATATATATATATATATATATATATATATATATATATATATATATATATATATATATATATATATTTAGATGAGACTGAAACCAATCGGTATTTTCGATTCGGTTTTGGTCGGTCCAAAATTATAAATCGATTCGAAAAAATACATTCGATTCGATTTTCGATTTGAAAAATTTCGATCGGTCGGCCGAACTGACCTACAATGCACAACCCTAATCATATATATACGCCAAGATATTTTAGACATGCTAATAATTTCATATATAATGCTTTTTCGGAAATAACTTATGTGGTCAGTATAAGAACATACTTATCTCATTTATGGGCTCGCTTATTCAATTTCTCCATAACTAGATCACTCGAAAACGTATATATTTTGTATAAAGTGACTACAACTGTTTTAGTCAACAACTATACACCAAGTCCTTCTTCGACTCTCTATAAAGAGTAAGTAAGTAGATATATATAACAAAGATAGTACTAAAATAAAATGATTTAATTTTATTCCTCAGCAAGATTTAAATAAGTTTATTAGCAAATTTATGAAGATTTCTTAAAAGTATTATCTCGTTTCCACACTGGACATATCATAGAGTCATTTAAGAATGATAATATTCCCGATCAAATATGCGGAATCTAAAAAGCCGTCGTCTATGGATCAGTCTGCATTTTTAACTAATTTAAATCGAGCTACTCAATTATAAAGTTGAAACATTATAAATTTCAATATATTATATATCCCTCAAATTTTTCAGCAATTGGACCGTTAGATTACTTTTTTATATGTGGAGGGGACGCTCCAGTCCACCTTACCATAGCTTGAGAAAAATAAAAAAGGAAAAAAGATATATTCAGGTCAAATGAGTTTATAGTAAGAATAATATTACACGGTATGAAATTTTCTCTCTTGACCCATTTACCCTGCACAAAGTGGTACGAGCCAATTCCAAATGAGTATCAGCTGATAAATAAATCACTTATCCGGGGGTAGAACAGTCAATAACCCTGAGAATTTGAAACTTGCATGCGCTGGAAATCCCGAGGCCGAACGACACGTGGCGGGTTGGCATTGGAGGAAAAAATGATTATTAGAGTAAGACAATGTGCGGACTCCAAGGCGATGAAGTTTAAATTGTAGCAGTATCGTTCACTCTCACCGGTTTTCCTTCACACAGTGAGTGTGTGTTTTGGTGAGAGTGAGAGCCGGCTTCAGACAGAGAAAGAGGAGCTTCAAGGTCAGCTCCAACACCTCTGCTTTCTCTCTCTCCATTTCTTGATAGAGAAAACTGATTAATTTACTCTGATGGTGTTGTTGAATCTTGCTGATGCGTGAATTACTGAGTCTTTTTTGTTTTCGTCTGATCAACTTTGTTGTTTCTGCCTAAGAAGTAGAAAAAGATTTGGAGTTAGATGCTTCTTTTATTAACGAGGAGAAACTAAGTATTTTGCAAGTGAATTTCAATTCTTACACGTTAATTGTATTAATTAGCAAGTTCTATGTGATGGTTTCGATTTAAGGTATAAGCTCACCAACTTCACCATCTACTGACCCAAACAGGCAAACTTTAAATTATTGTTAGTTATTAACAAAGGGAAACTTGCAATAACCAAGTATTTTGCGAGTGAAATTCTCTACTTACATGTGAATAGGAATAAGAAAGGTCTATGTGATGGTCCCGATTTAAATAAATTGAACATACTCCACTATCTACTAATCGTAACGGCCAAACTTTAAATTATTGTTAGTTATTCCTGTTATATTTTTGAATGATTTTTCTTAAACCATTGATTAGGAGGAATAGAACATAAAATTTGTAGGTCCAAGATTAGTCAGAATCAAACCGAACTAATTTTTATTTAATGCTCTCTTGTTATGAGGTATAACTGTACATATTCTTTCTCGCTTCTTTCACATTTCAATTTTTGAATTTTTTTGACTTTCTATACTCTAGAAATTCTGCATAGTTTTAAGGTAGGAAGAAGAAGATGATGGAGGAAAAGAAGAAGGATTCATCCCACTGGTGGTGGTTCGACAGTCACAGCAAGGGCAGTCCAAATCGATCGCCATGGCTTCAGACAACACTTTCAGGTGAAATTTACCTCGTTTTCTTATGTTTCTTGCAAGAATCTTGTCAGATGATTTTGCTTTAATTGATTGCTATTTCCTTTTTTGCATAAAAAGTCTTTAATTTGAGTTGAGACTTTGAACGACTTCACTTTATTCCAACTTTAGATCTCATTATTTGACCGTTGGAAGTGTTCATATCTATCTCTACAATAGAATCTTGAAATCACGTTATGAAAAGATTCTGTTTAATATCCATCACTTTTTCATTTGCCTCAAATTTTGATTGTGGATTGAACTATCTAAAGATTCTTGGTGAAAAAATGTGTTGAGTAGAGTTACGAGTACTGAGCTTCCGGCAACGTTAGTGGCGGTCCAACTTCGATTTGGTCCGTTTTCTTTGTAGGCCTGTTTTAGTCGGTTTCTGCAGAATCCTAATTATCACTACATTACGACTCTTTTCCATTATAAATAGTCTCTTCTTCTCGTATAATTGTATCCGAAAAATTTAGTTAAAAATCCGTACCCCCACACGTAGTGATGAACTGGATTACCAATTTCGATTGTTTTTTCTCGTTTTCGTAGTTGCTTTGTACTTTAATTCGTGACATTGAGATCCACACATCATGATGTTGTGTGTAGAGCTAGATGAGAAGACAAGAACAATGCTGCAGCTGATCGAGGAAGATGCGGATTCCTTCGCGCAACGCGCTGAGATGTACTACAAGAAGAGGCCCGAGCTTCTAAGCATGGTGGAGGACTTCTACCGGACCCACCGCTCTCTAGCAGAGCGATACGATCAAGTGAAAACCGAGCACGGAAGCCGCCTCCCATCATCACCCTGGTCATCAACATCATCTCCATTGCCCTTCACCAAGTACCGCCTAGAGAAGTCTCTGAGTTTGAACGAGGCAGCCTACGACAGCTACTCCGATGCCTGTGGGCCCGATGATGAGTCGGATGAGTCTGAGGTCGATGATCCGGAAGTGGAGGAAGCACAGACAGAGGATGTGGCAAGTGTGGGCTGCAATGGGGAGCTCGTGAGGCTCAGGGAAGAAGTGATGAGGCTTGTGGAGGAGAACGAGGCTCAGAGGGAGGAGCTAAAGGCGAAGGATGAGGAGAAACGCGAGGTTATAAGGCAGCTGAGTCGAGGCATGGAGTTTCTTAGAGAAGAGAATGTGATGTTGAGAGAGTGTCTGAGCAAGAAAAGCCACAGGAAGGAGAGCCAGGTTGAGTATTGCGAATTGAAGGAGAATTTCTTTGGGAGATTGTTTAATGGATTTGGGAAATCACCAGTTATTGCTCTCTAAATATTATTTTCCCTCTCTCTCTACGTATATGTTGTGGATTTGTTTACTTGGAAGGTAGATATATGTCAGTGTTGTAGGAATTAGTTTGAACTACATTTTGTTTATGACTTTAAGGGAATTACTTTAAACTAGTTTTAGTTATCAACTGTATTCTTTATTCTTTTGTGTGTATTGTTTGTAATTTCAATTCAAGAACTCATATTATTGTTGTAAATTTTGATTCTTTTTTCTGTGATACATTAATCGAAGCCTGCAATTTCATTATGAAACCTTAGGAACAGAACAAATATCTCTTATAAATTCAACATTATTCAGAAGGAATATAAAGTAGCATCAGCTATCAACTGTTTTTTTTTAAGTGAGATATGAATCAAAAGCCTGCAATTTCTTTATCAATGCTAAGGAACAGAACAAATATCTTATGAATTAAACATAATTCAGAAAGCCATAACAATCAACCACTAACTGTCTTAGACCCTCGGATTCTCTTCAACAATCTATACGTTACAAAAACATCACAACAAGCCAACAGCAAGCGACTCATGAAAATTAAAAAAAAAACATATTCCAATAAATAGAAAAGACGAAGAAATAAGAAGCTCACAATTAAACATAAAGTAAACCTGAATTCACCCAAAAGGCGGCAAACACCACCATAATAGAACACAAGAGCACCTCCACCCTCGGCCCACGTGAGGAAGAATCCGACAGCATCCCCATAGGCGAAAATGCAGCTCCAGGGCCCGGGGCTGCAAATGCATCAGGATTTGGAGGGCTAGGGCTTGAGGGAATCAAGGGAGCTGAGGAGTCACTTGGAGCAAGCTCGGGGCCACCAGGTGAAGGGAAAACAGGGTAAATATCCGGTGATAAGGCGGGTGGAGACGATGATGATGATGATGGAGAGATGGGTTCAGGCAGCAATGCAGGTGCAGCAGAGATGGTGGAGGCAGGCAAATTATTTCCAAATACAAGTGTACATGAAAATGCTATAATAGTAGTGATGCAAATAGCAAGACATTGAGTTGTGTAGTAAGAATTAGCCATTTATGTTGGCAAAATAATAATTATTAAAAAGCAAATCTTTGTGCAAGGAATTGAAGTGGTAGTGAAATAAATGCAGCACAAGGCTTGAATGAATCAATGGATGAATGATTGTTGGAGTGTTGAATCATATCATAATGAGAGGGGTGGGTGAGGGTGGGGTCGAATGACAGGTGTCAGGAGGTGATTGGGTGGTCCATCTGAGGAAACAGGTACTACACATGGTGAGGAAAGGGACAATATTTTATAAATGAGAACACATGTTGAGTGAATTGGCTCATGTCGTCTTGTTCCTAAATGGGTGTTTTTGCTGCTAGCAATCTTGTGTGTTGAGAGCATATGGTGGGAATAGGACAATTGAATTCTTTCAATTTTTGGAATCATTTGGGCCATTTTTTGGAGGTGGGTTTTGCATAGAGGGAATAAAGGGAATTGGGGTTAAATATATTTGACTTTTTTGGGAAAGGGACCAAAGATGACCCTTTTTCTATAAGATTTTAAACGGTGTGGAGAGGACAAAAATAGTAAAAATAAATACTGTGGTTGTGAAATGAAGCTGTTTTGCATAGTAGTGAGAAAAATAGAGTTTTGTTTATTGGAATGAGATGAAAAGACAAAGACAATGGGACAGTTGTGGGCTGACGAGAATGCTAGATGTTTGATGGCATTGAAACATTAGACAAATTTTAGGTGAATAAAATTTGAAATATATGGGACTGTTTGGATGTATGATGTTTTTACTTTTTTTTGAATTAGCTTGTAATTCCTCAAGTTTTGATGGGGAATTAGTTTATATTTATTTATAATCACAGTAAATGAAATAAACTTGTCACAATGCTGCATCTAGTTCTAGTATGCATTACTTATATTCCATCAAGTTTTGACGGGGAATTACTTTTGTAATTTATAAATAGAAATTTAAAAATAACTTTGTATTTGGTTAGGGTTCAATCAATCAGAGTTTTTGAACGCGACAGAGAGCATGGTGATGAAGCGAAACGATAAGAATATAGTTCAACCATCCAAAATCATTGATCGTGGCGGTGCACAACTAAAATTTTCTCTATGGATATTGACGTGATAATATTTTTCTCATATTTTTCATCCTAGAGAACATGAGATAAAAAAAAAGTATAGGGACCACTAAAATGTGGTAAAAAAATTTATTTTTCCTTATACCTCATTTTCTTATGAAAAAATTACAACCAAAGAAAACACGTTCTTACAATTAAAATAAGAAGGTTAATCTCCGGCTGTTAAGCCCATGTACAACGCACACCGCTTTTTCAATGTTTAAAATGTACTGCTAAATACACAGAGATATGAAGATACGTTGTTTTGTCGAAAAATCCGACACAGATTTAGGATGGTATAATTTGGATTTGTATAAATTATTTTATTATGCATATATATCTAGAAATTTCCATAATGGAAACAAGAGAGGAAAAATGGTATATGTGTTCTTCACATAATATTAAAACAAAGTTTTTTAAGGGGAGTAAGAAAACAGAGCTAGCTACAAGAGAATACAATTATATATTTAGAGAAAGCTAAGAAGAAATACGTGAACAGAGTTGAAAAGCGTCTCAAAAAATAAAGTTGAATACAAAAGAACTTCTCTTTTTTTTTTTCTGGTGTTCATCTTTTACATTCCAAATAATAATAATAATAATAATAATAATAATAATAATAATAATATTATTATTATTATTATTATTATTATTATTATTATTATTCATTGAAAATTTGCTCCTCTGGTATTTGTAGTTTTATTTCTAATATGCAAAATTTGGAGAAATATATTTGAATTCATCTATAAATAGAAGTCCCTTATGTGTTAACGTCCCATTACATGAATGATCGGACGGTTGCCGTATTTTGTTGCAGTGATTTAACCTAAATGATTAATTGTCTTAAATCACATTTTTAGGTCATTTTGCACATAACTATGTAATCTTTTCATGTTATACTTACAAATTGACTTTAAATGTTACGGTGAATATTTACTTTAATCGCAGAACACACTAGGAAAAAAACCCTCATTGTAACATCATTTCATTTGTGATAAAATAGTAATAATGTGACTTTAAACTGATGCTCGTTTTCCAAATATATAAATAAATGAAAGCCGAAAGTGGAAGTTAGTATTACTAGCATCATTCAGGATATTATCATTAATATTTCGACTTCTGTTTAGCATTATTAACATATGGTTGAAATTAAACGCTAGTATAATTACCTTACTTGTTTTATGAATTTGTTTCTTGGAACTTAACTTATTTATATATAGGCCTAATAGTAAAAAAAGAGAAAGAAAAACCAATCTTGTGTGATTTTGTTGTAATTTGGCTCTTACCCACCCTCAAATATAGATACAGATGAGTCAAATAATCATTCTTATTTGTTACTTAGAAATCAGTCTTTAATGTATGACCAAGATTAATTTTGAAATGATATAGTAATTTTTTAATGCATACAGTAAAGCTTTTTTCCGTTATAATATTTTTTACGCAAATAATAATGATTTTTTTGTAAAAATATTTTTTGTATATTATAATAATACACTATTCAGAATTTCTAGATATTATAACAATATTCTATATCTATTTTTACATGTTATAATAATACTCTATTCAAAAAATTTATAAATTAAGTTTAATAGTATTTTTTTTAGACACAAGTTACATGATTATAATAATACTATATTCACAATTAATAGAATAAATTTGGTTTTCACAAAAACCCAATCCTATATTATATATGTGGTAAAGGATTAATTATTGAACAATTAAGAAACAGAAACGTAAAGAAAACATAGATTTACGTGGTTCACCACAATGAGTTGACTACGTCCACAAGCAGAAAATGAGAACATATTTTATTAAGAGGCTATGGTTTCAGATAACAGATTACAGCTCTCAAATATCATATATATAGTACTAAGAAAATACACCAATTTGGCTCAGCTCAATACGAGTATTAAGGTTCGACTAACTCTGCGAAGCGGCAGATAGGTTGAATAATCAAGGCATATCAACAATAAATAAAATCATTCAAACCTTTGCATATTTTCCCTCTCACTCAACACACATCATGGACAATATTCCAACAGAAGCGGTGTGTGTGTGTTGGCCTAGTGGTAGAGTGGTTAATGTCTAAGGCCAAAGGTCTCGGGTTTGAGTCCACCGTGACGCGGCCTTTAAAATTTATGTATTCAAGTGTGGTTTACCTGTCTTGTGTGGTTTGCAGGCTATTGCAGACAGTGACCGGGTTTACCCAGTCTTGCGCACTAAGGTAGAAGCGGTCATGGTTCCCATGATATCAAAAAATAAATAAAAAATATTCCAATGTAGTGGCGGTGACCATCGTCGGCGTGCCTCCACCAACTCTCCATCCCATACACCCTTCTAAAGTCGCTTCTCATCTCGTGGCTCAAGCACGCAAACGACCGCATCCACCTCCACCTCCCCAAGCACCCGACGCCTAACCCTTATGCTCATCCCCGCCGACGACCGCCACATCTTGCGCCACCACTTCCTCAACTACCTTAACGATCGCATTTCAACCTTCGCCATCCCGCATAAGTCTGGAGGTCGGTCATGGAGGCCGGGAGTGGAGGATCGAGGCAGGAACTTGGACTTCGTTGAAGTCGAGGTATATTATTCGCGGTTTCGTTGTGGCGATTGAAGAAACGTGGTTGGAAATGATTCTCAAGTTCTAACTTTAAATAATATTTTATTTGAACCTACTCCTATATATATATATATATATATATATATATATATATATAGGGGTTGGTTATGGTGAAAGTTCTTAATGTATCTAAAATACGAATAGTAGCACATCTTTCATATTTTGTAGACAATCGAATTATTATATTGCACATGTTAGTTTAGCACATATTTCATCAATTCAGTAGACATATGCTAAATATATTAGTTTAGACATCTTTCATTCAACGTAGACAAGAAGAGTTATTGTGTTGCACAATAATCCGTATAGCACACAAAACACAAAACCAGAAGACACCGAAAATTAAATCTCAATCATTGATATAGAAAATCAAAGGTCCGATTCATTCTTATTTCCTACCAAATTATCCATTCCTACCTGATTCATGTATATATATATATATGACTTTGATCAAATTTGATCAAAGTCATATACATATACAAATAAAATTTAAAGTATAAAATCAGAACCATTTTCAACCATTGATTTGTGAAGATCTACTGAACTTATCACCTTACTTGATGGATTCAAACACCTACGTTCGAATTTCATGAGGAACGAATTTTTACTTTTATAAATTCAGACACTTACATGGCGAATTCAAACGTTTTCACGACGAATTTAGATGATTTCAAAAGTTCGTATTTATACATTAAGGATAGTTTTTAAAAAATAACCCCTTCATATATATATGGTTATCATGTGGACACTCCTTATAGTGTAAACGTGAGGACAAATATCAATATCTGATAAATCAATATGGACGCTTCAGATTCAATGCATAAATTATGACGCAGATATACAAATACATAATTATATACCGAAATGTACATAATAAAAATGGTTCTCAAGTTAATATTCGTCTCTCTCTATATATATTGAAGACAATAAATTATTTAATATTACTAGAAAAATAAAAATAACATTCAATTTCACATCATACCCTCAATTACTCATTCTTAATAGAACACTGGTAGTTTCGAACAACATTATATACAATTACATTAAGGGGAAAGAGCAGATCTTTAATACAAAAAAAGACTATAAATCTATAAAAAAAAAATTAAAAAAATATGTTTAGTTGAAGAATATAATAGTTAGAGGACAAATTGACCAATAAATCATATCGCATTTATTTGATGCTAGTCGGTTGGTAAATCATACCAAATACGCCTTTACTTTCATAGGTAGAAATGGATCCAAATGTCCTCCCGACTTAGCTTAATTAATTCATATCTATTAGATTTGAGATATGAATTAAAAATTAAATCATAGCTATAGTACGGAAGTTTTACCATCTTTAAAATATTTTCTTATAGATATTATATAAAAGTTTTCATATAAATTTAATTGCTAAATTATCGTGATTTATGTTATCACATTGGTATGGGATTGAGGTATATGGGCTCCGATAAGAATTTTCCTATTGGGACAAGAAATGGGCCCAACTGATAAAGTGTGTGGTTACTGTTACTTTTAGAATAAATCACAAATGCATATAAGATTTTTCACAATAACTCATTGAGCGTTCCAAAAAAAATTGCGGTTCTCTCTGAAAACTACAGCAAAAATTACAGGGACAGCATGTCACACATCAATTTTATTTATCTATAAATGCGTGACTGGAATTGACTGTTACCTGACCTATCTACTACAAAATACTTGGTAAAATATAAATCTAGACTGTATATTCACATATACTTACAGACGCATAGCATAGATTAGGAATATCATACTGGTCTGATTGGGTAACAATTTAAAACAGCATACATAAACAAATGTTTAAAATACAAAATTGAAATATGGGTAAGAGAAAACATATTTGATTATAGTGTGGGTTCCATGGCCGAGAGGTCATGAGCTCAACCCCACCAAACGCCTCTATGGGTTTGAATCATCATACCGATTTTCCAAGTGTGGTTATACGTCTGCTGTGGTTTGTGTGCTATCGCAGATGAACGGGGTTTATCGAAGTCAAGCACTAAGGTGTAGAATACCATGCGGGTCCCATGATATAAAAAATAAATAAAAAAAATTGATTATAGTGTGGAATCACTTTACTTACTCTATAACTTCGAAATATTTATAATATTCAATTCATGATCTGTGATATGTATTTTGTAAGAGGAAACCCTATAGCTTCATGGACAAATATAGAAATGCTCTGTAAGATAATAAAATACATCATCTTATAGTCAATATTGTGATATAGGCGATTTTTTAATATATATTTATATACATATATAATATATTTCTCCAATGGAATACAATAACATGTAAATATATATTCACAGCCACTAAAAGTCAATACAAGGATCAATCAATCGCCTAAAGGGGTGTTTGGCTAAACTTATTTTAAAGAGCTTATAAGATGTTTCAAGAATTTATAAGAGGTAATGTTTCAAGAACTTATAAGTTGTTAAAATGTTTGGATAATTGATCTTACAAGCTAGAGAAATAATTGTGAGTTGGAGAGATAAAATTGACGAGAAATAGAGTTGGTAGTGTATATGTAGGAAATAACGAACTATAATAAGGTTATTTTGATAAATTAATGGTTGTTTATAAGCTTATGAAAAATAAGTTGGATTTGAACACCTTATTTTGGAGAGCTTATGTTCGTTGAACTTATTTTCATAACTTATAAGTTGTTTAGAAATTATTTTGCCAAACACTTTACAACAAATTTTATGTTTCATAAACAACTTATGTTTATTTTAAAGAGTTTATAAGCTCAGTCAAACACCCTCTAAGTCATAACTAACGTATAAAAACAAACCGACTAACTCAATAACAAATTAGGACCTTAAAACGTTCCCATATCTTTTCTTTTTCTTTTGAGGTTATTCCGATATTTTCTTTCGTTGTGTCACAAACCAGATAAGAGATTCAAGTAATACTTGTGTGCGTGTTGGCCCAGTGGTAGAATGGTTAATGTCCAAGACCAAGGTCTCGGGTTCGAGTCACCGTGATGCGGTCTTTAAATTTCTATATTAAATTGATAAAAAAAAAAAAAGATTCAAGTAATACTTTATATAACAAATATATAATAAAACTAACACTCTCAAATAAAATATCAATGCTATATAATTGATAAGACATATTTCTATATTTAAAGGTACTATTAGGATTAAAATTGCTATTGTTTATTATTTTAAATAATTTCAGAAAATAAGACCTACCATATTTTCGTCGCTGAGGACTCCGGGACCAAAACAATTAATCATTTGTATTGACGAAATCTGTCTTTTATCTCATTTTCATTCCTTCATATTTGGAAATATTTAATGCCATCTTTCTTGGGCCAAATAGATGTACGAAGCAATGAAGAAGACATTTTGTATTTATATATTGATTCAATGGTGGAATAGTTAATGCATGAACCCAAAATTTCGAATTTGAATCAATTATGATGTATCAGATCTTTAAATTGATATATTAAATTAATTAAAAAAAGGATATTCTGTCCCAGAGGCCACGTGGCTTCAAATTCTAAACCGGGTCGTTGTCGTGGGCTTAGAATTTGTCGAAATTAATCACGAGGTCACGCTTTCATTTTATTTTATTTTATTTTTCTATGAAGTATTGAGTTAATATCACATTTTATCCCAACTTTTCATGTTTAAAATTTATCAATGTTCCAACTTTTTTTATGTGTATCAGTTCCATTATTGGAATAACAAAATGACTTTTGAGCTTCAAAATTTTTGAGGTTTTTACGTTCATGGCTTGGATTCTACGCTCGTCTTTTCAATTTTTGTAGCTTTACATTCCTTTATTCGTATAATCGCGTGTGACAACAGTTGGATTTATATATTGAAATAAGAATGGTTAAGCTTGTATATAATATGTCTTGTTACCATTATTGTAATCTCTTATCTAAATTGTTTACTTGATTGTATATATTTATCTTATTATCTCATACAAAAATTGAAACATACAGTGTGTAGAAGATCACAGAAATCTGTATGATTGGTTAAACTAATTGATATATAAAAAGGATCAAAGCTGAGATAACTTGAGGACGAGTTGTCGATATAAGCTGCATATAGATAAGAAGTGACTTGACTTGGTTGCTTGTCTATGCTGGTACGTCTTGACATATTGATGAATCACAGTGAGATGAGTTTTTCTATCTGACCATCGTGAATAACCTAGATTTCGGTGACTTTACGTTGATTTGAACCTCGATAAGGTTTTAGGTGAGTATGAGTTATTGACCATTACTTTGACTTATTATGGGTGAGGATTACATGAGATAACTCAAGATTCTCTTCATCTTGTGTGGTGACAGTGCTTGTATATCATGCTAGTTACTTGTATCGAGTCACGTATCCGTTTAGGATGATGACGTCCCCTTAAGGAGCTCAAAATGTTTATTGTACTAAACCCTGTAGGTTAAGTTACCTCAAATATAATAATAATGTTGAGTGGTACTACTTAATGAATTAAAGAAATTAATTATTTTAAGCAGTCAGAATGCTATAAATAATTAATGGAAGTGCAATATCTTAAATATGAGGATTCGTAAGTCTAAGTGCAAGTCTGACTCAACTTCGATAATAAAGGGGCAAGTCAACATTTATTTTCTAGTGGAATGAATAAATGTTTATGAATTAATTTATGTTATGGGCTGAACATAGATAATTAATTCATTTTAGGTCCATCTTTATTCCTTGCATTTGATCACGGTGTTGGATCATCAAGGTCTGGAGTTGCTATAATTTCTTCCACTACCTATATGAATTTCACTAGGATTATGTTCTGATTTATGTATTATTTTAATACATCTCTACTATCTAGATAGATATTATCTGATATTCATAGATATCAAGAGATATTATTATATATTAAGAGATAATTATTCTAGATATGATTTATCGTAGAGATATTATTGTATTTATTATATATGCAAGGATCATATCTAAACATGATTCTATGAATACATTATAAATATAAGATGAGAGAAAATCAGAAACTATCATATTCATTTGTTGTGATTTTCAAAAATCACATAGATCAAAGTAGGAGGCCATTTTCTGCAGTGTTATCCATAGATTGTTCTCATTCAGTATTGAAAAATAGACATCCGAGATACAGTCCAGAATATCAAAGCTAGAGTCTACCATTAATCTCATATCCCAAAAATTATAAGATAAACACGAATAAACACATACGTGTTGCAATTAATTATATAGATACATACTATATATAATCAATATATAATGAATTAAACATTCAAGATAGATCATCGGGAAGAGAATAAAATAAGATTTACCTACATCAACTCTCGTACTCAAATTTATCCGCCATGACAACAAAATTAATAATATGGCGGATACATAGGCTTCATAAGCTCAATCATTTTGAATTTCAAAAGTTTCTCAATTATTTCAATAATAAAACTGATATAGATTGAAAGACGAGGACGAAAATGGAAAAAGTTTGATACAAAACCAAAAATTGAGATACAAAACTAAGAAGTGATATTAGCTCTAAATTATTTAGACAAAAACTTGGGTGAGCCCGCTACCACCGTGAAATTACCTTGTTTTTATTAAAATAATTATATATTAATTATGATGAGTAAGGATAATTATATTTTATTAATTTATAATTAAGGTTTATTAATTTTTAATTATAATTTATTAATTCATAATTATAATTTATTAATTCATAATTAGGGTTTATTATTCAAAATTATGGTTTATTACTTCAAAATCATGGTTTATTAATTCCAATTCGGGTTTATTAATTCAAAATTAGGGTTTATTATTCAAAATTAAGGCTTATTAATTCCAATCAAGGTTTATTAATTTAAAATTAATATTTATTAATTCACAATTAGGGTTTATTAATTAAAAATTAAGATTTATTAATTTAGAATTATTATTTATTAATTCATAATTATAAATTATTATTTTATAATTAAAATTTATTAAATTAATTAATTTTAATTAGAAATAATTTAATATAAATTATAATTAAAGATTAGTTAGAGGATGGTCTCACTGTGCTCGTACGGACGAGAGACCACCCCAATTATTTATACGATAATAACTTTTCAAAAAATTGTTAAAATAAAATATGAGAATTCTAATATCATTGTTTTGTAGGGTTGGTTCCATGGTGAGGGGGGGTGCAATGCACATCCCCTCACTATTCATCTACATGAATATTATTATTTTAATGAATAGTGAGGGGGGTGTGCATTGCACCCCCACTCACCATGGAACCAACAACGTAGGTGCGCGCTTGGGAAATCGTGAGCAAACTCAAGAGACAGTTATCCAATATTAATACTAACGTCACGTCTCGAATTATGTAAATACGAAAAGTTTAACGACATAAACACTAAGTGATTTGATCGTGAAAATGCAATCACGAATGTAGATATCATTAAACTCGTGATTAATGTTGATCATACCACCCACATAGCTCTCATTCTCCACATGCTCACTCACTGTCAGGTACGATAATATTTTGAATATTTTGCTAATAAAATTACAGTTACAAGTTTCACAAACTGTTAGAACTTTCCAAAATAGGGTTGCACTTTCAAAATATCCTTGGAGATTATAATTTTCAAGCAATTTAATTCATTAATGGAGTCTTTTCCACAATAGTTCACAATAATTTGAAAATCCTATAAGAGTTGTATAAAATAATTGGCTTGGTGGGAGCTTAAGCCCCTCCTCATCCCTATGTGTGATGCCCTCGGCTCTCCTATAAGTCCGTACCTGTATGATACCCCTAGTTTGATATAGTGATGAAGTGTTAAAATGAGCTTGCTGCCAATATGATTGTCAAAAGTCAAAACCAGCTCGACCTAACCGGCCGAAAATCTAGCCCATGGGCTTGGCCTGATTTGAAAGTTATAGTATAAAATGATTTGGATGATTTTATTCATAACTCATTTTACTCTTTAAAGTCCTCTATTCAAAAATAATAAACTTAGCAATAAATTTACTATTTTCCCATAGAGCTCCAAATTAAATACCTCATAGTCATACCTATTCTCGGTCTGCTCCAGAAAAAGTAGAGCAACAAATTTTTAAATCTCTTTCGACCTTTCCTCCTCCTAGAATTCAAGCAACAAATTTCTCTCCCTTCTGTCTTCTCATTCTTCACATGTGACTTTGGAGTTTCTCCATCCGTTTTCTCAAACTCAAATTCCCAATTTTGCAAATAAATGTGAGGGAATAAAATTAAGTCGAAAGTTATTTCCTTATACGACATATTTTGCTTATGTAGCCAAGCCTCCTGAGCCCTAACAAAGAGGATAAACGTCTCTGAATTTTTGACAATAAAGGGAGCTTCAATGTCGGGCTATTTACTCATTTGACGCCCCCTTACATCTCTCACCTAAACCCATGGATGTGTGAGCAAAGTTGATTTGGAACCTCCATAGATAAAACTCTTCTGTGGAAATGCTTCAATGACTTCATTCTGTGGAATTCAATCTTAGAAATCATCATGTTGTTTGGGCTATGTAATTGGTGTGAGATCTTTGGGGATACATTTGCAACTTGAAGCACGAGGAACACAATGGCAGACAACCTTTTTCAACATCGATCTCAGCCTCATCTTCGTTTATTTCCTAAGTTATCTGGGGCTATAGCAATCCAACAGATTCTTTTCATGTTTCTGGAGAAGACAGAAGAGAACAGGAGAAGAGAGGCTATATATAAGGTTAAATTTATAAGGTATTTAATTTGGGGGCTGTGGGGTAAAATAGTAATTTGTTATTACTATTTATTTATTTATTTTAATAAAAAGCTATAGAGAGTAAAATGGAGATTATGATAGAAGGATTAATTACCCATAAATACACAAATTTTCATATAATTTTGATTTGTCACGTGAACTTTAAAATTTGAACAATAATAAATATTTTTAATATTTCTAATTTTTCCATAAAATTGAATTCCCCTCAAACTGAACATGCTTAATGGCATATAAATACACAAACTTTGATATAACTTTAAAATTTCAACGAAAATACATAAACTTTGATATTTCTGATTTTCCCATAAAATTAAATAGCCCCCAAATTAAATATGACTTGGCAAAATAAAAAATGATGTAACAATCAAAACGACATCATTTTGGATTGTCCATCGAATTCTTATAGAGGTTGAAAGGAGCATAACATGGTAGGATGCGAGCACATGATGTAGGAGAGTGTCCAGAGACAATGTTTTCTGATAGATCTAACTAGGTGAGGGAGACGATACAAGAGAATCTTGCTGCTACAGAGATTGAACCGAAGATATTGGAGTTTTGGAGCATGGGATCTAAGTTCTGGAGAGATGGTATGAAACTCGCGACTATGAAGAAGTTGGTGTTGAGGTAGGAATTGGAGTTTGGAGTCCTGACAAAAGATGTCATAGAAGTTGCAGGTGGAGGTAATGGGCTGTCATGAAGGGAGCTTGTGTAGAAGGCATATATATGAGAGAGAGATTTGGAGGTCAGATGTGGAGTTTGAGTTAGAACAAGTTTTTTTTCTTTTTTTTCTTTCCAAAATTTATATAATCAAAATGACATCGTTTTGATAGCTACGTCATTTTTATTTTGCAATGCCATATTCAATTTGGGGATATTTCAATTTTATTAAAAAATTAGAAATATCGAAAGTTTATGTATTTTCATTCAAATTTTGAAGTTAACGTGACAAATTAGAATTGTCTCAAAGTTTGTGTATTTAACAATAATTAATCATGTTCAATTTGGAGGCAATTCAATTCATGGGAAAAATAAAAAATATTGAAAATTTATGTATTATCATCAAATTTTAAAATTCATATGATAAACCAAAATTGTATCAAAGTTTGTATATTCAAGGGCAATTCACCCTAAATAGAATTATCCAAATGATTTTTAGGTGAGGTTGGGCCATGTTTTTTCACTCGAAGGGTTTTTGGCCCGATTAATTAATTATACAGCTTTGCCCACAAGCGCATTCTAGGTCCAACCCATTGTAGGCTAGCGTCTGCAAGTTTTCTTCGTCATAACAAAAGGATCAACAATGACTTTTGATTTCCCATGCAGGTGCCACCGATTGCTAGAGCTATGGGGGGATAGAGGCCTGATCACCAACTACTGGGCCCAAAATATATCTCCTTCATCATATCAGGAAGTCTAAATGGCGAAACTCAAACTAGACTGCATGGATTCAGACACAAAAATATTTGGTATTGTCTCAAATCACGTAGGACACAACTAGAGCCGGCAAAATTGGCCCGGCCCGATGGGCCGGCCCAGGGTACCCGAAATTAGGATCGGGTTGGCCTCGTGAAAATAGTGACTCGAAAAAAATCGGGCCTAAAAAGCCCGCCCACATAGCCCATCGGGTGACCGGCTTTGGGGCTAAAAACGGGTTAACGGCCTAAAAGTCCCCACACATTTAAAGTTTTAATATTTTACATTTGATGTTTGATGATATTTGAAACTTTAAGTTTATCTTATTTACGTTGAAATTGATATTAGACTTGTTAGTAGACGTAATTTATTTTATTTACTTTGGAATTGATGCTATTAGACGTAATTTATCTTATTTACTTTGAAATTGATATTAGTAGATTTAATTTATTTATTGTTATCATATTTTTTTGAAATTAAAAATAACGTTTTATTAAATTAAATATTGGGCGGGTTTGTCGGTGGCGGATAAATTGGACTGGGCTACCATATTTTTAGCCCGATAGCATTTGGGCGGGTCACCGACCGGTAAAACAACAAGCCGATGGGTCGGGCCGGTAGGGCCACCGGCCCGCCCTTTGCCATTTCTAGCAACAACGAAGACCCTTCTTCACACCGCATTCGGACACACAGCTACAAAGGGATCTATGTCCTCTCTTAGTTGATGACATCAAGGAATTCCTCGAGTTTACTTATGCAATGACTTTGCTAGCTTTAGGTACACTTCCTTCTAGATCATGTTAACTAGCTTGATAATCTCATTTTCTTGTTCTAGATTCAAAAGACGGACCGGCTACGCCGTCCAAGCCCATCAAACTTTTCCTAAATTGAGTGGAGTGGGGTTGGGCGATCTATAGGACCGGAAAATATGGAACCCAACCTCGCCTTGATTACACACTTTGTAATGCAAAATTATGACCTGACTTGCTCCCCAGAACCCCCGTGATCCGCCCCTGTGCATGCAGAGGTATTGTTTCTCATCACGTCTTTGTGTGCCCTGTTTTTAGCTGATAGGTGCTGTCAACACCATCATACGGAGGCCCTCGGACGGGCAGCTCGTTGGCTACAACACGGATTGTGGGGCCTGTATAGCAGCCATCGAAGATGCATTTAAAGGTAGCTAGAGAGTGATCAGTTGTCTAGTTTCTTACCTTCTTCTAAGGCTACATGGACATCCACCAAATGTGTCACCAATTTCAGGGAAACTGTTTGTTTTGATCGGAGCTGGTGGAGCAGGCAGAGCAATTGCATACGGAGCTAGGAGCAGAGGGGCCCGCGTCGTCATCTTCAACCGCAGTTTTGGTGAGAATCTCCATCTCAACATGAGGCCTAAGAAGCATAATTTCTTGTTAGTTTCTAGCAGTGGCTGCTATGGGGACAAAAATATCTTTGCCCCTAATTTTATTAATTTTGTAGGCCAAGATTGAAATATTTTTATAATTTTTATACATAATTAGTTATATTTAGGATATAGTTCAACGAAATTGAAGTGGATGTGGCTCCGTCACTAGTTTCTAGCGTACTAAACCAATGCCACTTCTTTCTTTCTTTTTTTCTTTGTGAAGAAAGGGCAAATCCGGTGAAGCGTTGCCCTACGAGTGCTTGAACGAATTCCGGCTAGAAAAAAGGATGATTCTTGCTAACTCTTATGCTATCTGGATGGATAACAAACTCCTGTTTACAAGGTTTTGAAAACCTCCATTCCTTTTCACATGCAGCCCTACTAGACAATACTATTTGTAGTTTGTTACAATGTGCTTTTTAGGCTGTGTTGAGATCGTAAGAGCTAGTCTTTGACACTCCACGAAACACTCGACTACTGGAAGAGGCGGCCGAGGTTGGAGCCGTAGTAGTGAGTGGTATGGAGATGTTCATCAGACAAGCTCTTGGCCAGTTCAAACTCTTCGCCAATGGATTAGGTACTCATCTCTAGTTCTATCACATCCCTGTTCGGCTAATCCCGAAGGATTGACTTATCGGACTGCGACTTGGGATTGGATTAAGTAAATATTAAAATAAGGAAATTTTCAACTCATTTCACATGTGAGGAAGCATAGATGTTGTACGAAATTAATGATAGAAGGAAATAATTTACATAAATGGTCGATTCGAAGCTTCTGACAAACAGTAGCTTTTACAAAGTGTCTACCAAGATATTAAAGGACTTAACATAGTTATAGAATTAAAAAGAGTTTCAAGAATTTGCAGCGGAATAAACGTGTGAGACATGCATATGAAGATGCATTCTCAAGGTGAACCAAAAGATGTTCCATACTAAGTTGACAAAAGGATTCCGCTCAACTCCGCTCTGTTCCATCACCAGCTCAACCTGCTCATTTAAAAACAAACATGCAAGGCTGAGTACAAAGTACTCAATGGACACATGCCGAAAACATTTTACATTTCATTCACGAAATATTGTACTGCCACCATCACAGCAAAACACAAGAGTTTTATTTGAAAGGTCTTGTGCTTACTAAACATTTCATCATTTTCTCAAAGTCGACTGGCCAATCATTTTCTTACAACGTATATTTCAAGTCGGCTATGGAACGCGCCGGGAGGGAGACCTCCCTTCACCCAGACGCACGACTAACCGCGAACTGTTCAGAGGCTAAGTGTACACAATCCTAACTAGCATCTCACCAGTAGGATCCGAATTCGTAATCTCCTGTTGGCCCGGCCAACCCGAATGGATATATACAAAACATAAAACATTTTGACAGACAATATCGTATTTAAACATTTGCAGTATAAGAAAAGCAGTAAAGTAATAATAATAAATATTTTTCGTAAAATCCCATTTTCCAAGAGAACCCATATTTTGTTTAGAAGAATGCCCACTTCAAGAACTTATTGTTCTTATGTCACTAGTGATCACTTGTCATCTCCTTTCACTTCGAGCGGACTTTATCAACGTAAGAAACAAAATTTAGTACATCACTGTGCTTTTTTGAAAATCATCGATCCGAAACAACGGACTTACTAACATCAACCTTTTTAACATTAAAGGATTCTTTTATCACACTTAACAACTATATTACGTTGATTAGATTCGTCGCGTCTTGAAGAGATATGATACTCCATCCTTTCATTCTTTTCTTCAGTCCACATATTTCGTGTAATTTACGAACTCTAATTTCATAACTAACTTCGTCGCGCACTAACGCATTGTCACGACCCGACTACCTAATCAGGTAATTAGGCCGTGACTCGGGATTAAGAAGAAAATTTAACGACCACGGGTTCAAACATTTGTCAAGAGAAAAGATGATAACAACTTTCTTTATGAATGAATCTAACATTTACGGTTCAATAAGGTAAAATATAAAGTAGGTTTCCAGAATATTTTGTCAACAAGAAGGATTTATCAACAATTTAAAACAAGGAATGATAACGATTCAACCGAATGATATTGAATCCAACGAAAACCATTCTGAACATTCAAGGAATCCTTGTTCACCGAACATTGGACATGATCACTTTATCATATCAGAACATATAAGCAGGTAAGATCAAAGCTCGGCAACGAAATATGGCTGAGAATTATGTATGAAGACATAACTCTCTGGGCAACAAAACATATCAATAACAATAAAACAACCTTAATATGAATCATTATTTAGAGAAGCTCCTTCTCACAACATTCGATTCCAGCATTCTCTCCAGCTCAACCTGCATATTTAGAAATATATGCAGGGCGTGAGTACAAAAATGCACTCAGTGGGTATACGCCAAAAACATAAAGATAAACTTTGCCCTTAGGGCTATAAACTTGATTTGCTAAAATATGTACTTTCATAAATAAATACTTACTTGCTTTCATATCATCATAATATCATATGCATATGCATGTATCATGTTTGCATGCACCTTTCATCTCTCCTTCCCATATCCACGGATTCTTTCTGCGTGTTGAGAAGAGGTCTCCTTCTCAAACACCTTAATATCACATACCCGAGTTGGACGAAGGTTCTCAACTACGGTCATACCCGACGTCGGTAAATTCTTTCTTTTTCTTTCTTTCCGTGGATAGGTAGTGCATTATGCTTATGCTCATGCTCAAAACATTGGCAAGTCAATCATCTTTCAAAACAATGCAATTAAATGCATATCATAAAATCTCATATCATCTTTCATGCATAATCATATCATCTCATTTGAAAACATTTAAAAGCATAAGCATACTTTTATAGAAAATACTTATACCCACCTGGATGTTCCTTAGAGCTAAGGAACTAATTCCCAATTCCATTTCTCTTTTTCCATATTAAACGGCATAAATGTCAACAAGAAACAAACACGAACATTAATCATCTTAGTCGTCGACACGACCATATCTTCTCGATATCAAATCTAAGACGCTATGGTCTATCAAAACTTGGGTCATTGCATCCTCTAGCATCTTATTAACAAATAATTTCTATCGAATTTTATAAGATAACGCTTATAAAACGCATCGCCAAATCAACACCGATCAACCAAACATAGTCCAAACTCCATCAATTCATCACCATATGTCTCAATATGCATAGGAAACTCAACAACAAGCTTCAATCATCTCATCTTAGCCAATAACCGAAAATCCCCTTAAAACGTCACTTAAGGTCTAACGTCAAAAATTCACGTGAGACGTCATCTAACACCAACGAACCTATATACATGCTCAACTATCATAAAAGATCATCATTTTATCAATAAAACATAAAGATCAAAGCTTTGGCTTCGAAAACAAATTTTCGCCGACAAACTAAAATTTTACCGTTTTTGAATACGTCGGCGGAAAAATCCGAATAAATCATTTTAGGCTTTATTCATATCATAGAATCTAAATATGAAGTCAAAATGATCAAATAAAATCAAAAATCCAACAATATATGCCTTAGGGTTTTCGGCCATTTGGGAGTTTTAATATAGTTTCGATTTCAAACGTTTTTCTTGTTCCAATCATGTTTATATCAATCCAATAACACATATATGAAGTAAATTCAATCATAACAACATCATAAATTTAAAATCAAGGGCTGCCCTTTTCGAAAATTTCATGAAACTTCAATTAAATAATATATGCTTTACAATTTCAACGTTAAACAATACGTAGACGTCGAATCTATCATAATATCCATAAATAATCAACAAAACATAATCGATCATAATTCTTTAAAAATGACTGAAAATCTGAATTCAACATATAAGCATGTTTTTAAAAATTTTAAACCGTAGATGTGTTCTCGGTACGAGATTATACCTCTATTCGAAGACCGATCGAAAATTTAACGGTCGGATCTTCCTATCTTTTTCTCAAGAATTTCTAAAATATGTGTGTTCTTGTGTGTGTTGGAGACGTGAGGTTGAGGGAGAGAATGAAGAACAATCATGTTTGAAAGTATATATTTTGTAATTAATGAGTAAGGGTAAAATAGTAATTTCACATTATCAATTAATTTTTTTTTTTCCCAAAACAAAATGGTGCCAACACACCATATTCTAGAGATTTATATAAAATAATCTCCCTAAATTTATCCTAAATTTTCGGATTTAATAATATTAATAATAATAAATATATATTTTCATGTAATTTTCCAAAATATGCTAGAAAATTCCATAATTAATTCCCAAAAATTCCAATATTGAATCTTATTTTCTTAATACCTTAAACTAATCACTTTCATCAATATAAAGTTCCAAAATTATAAAATATATAATAGGAACTCACTTTATAAAAATAGAGATTTAATTTATTTTATGCAACTAATGGAATTAATATTCCATTTATTCTTAAATCATTCAAAATCACTTTCTAAATTTTTCCATCATCAAATATCGTTAAAATATAATAATTTAAAATATTTTTGGCCTTAAAAACCATTTTAAATATTTTGCTCTTAAACCGAGCTTAATCGGCAAACGTCGACATCACAAAAACGTAGATTTTGAAATTCTCAATTTTCTGAAATCAAAACTTATTGAGCATGTACCTATCATCTTAAGACCCTTGGAATCTAGGTCTTCTTATCCTAAATAAGATCTGAGAATCTTATCTCAGATTCTGCCTCGATTCTATCGTCTCAACTTGAAGCTTAACACAAAAGCTTCTAACTTAAACAAATCTTTCTTAAGGATGCAATGCCCTTCTTATTAAGCTCTTAATCACGAGCTAATCTCTGTTATAGAAATACGGGGTATTACATTCTCACCCCCTTACAAAAATTTCGTCCTCGAAATTTTGTACGTCAGCAAAAACTCAGAATATATCATTCTCATCTGATCTTTAACTTCCATGTTGCTTCTTCTAAATCATCATACTTCCATATCGATCTAAGATGTATTCTGATTTTTCTTTGTAGCTTAAATCTTGTTCGCGAACATTTGTTCTCTTGAGATATGATGTATTTTGGATTAAACACATATCTTCGTAACTGCGACATATAGAGCACATCGCGAATATTTTCGAATCTCAGAGCAAATGCTAATTTGTAAACGACTAGCCAATCTTTCTTGAATCTCGTACAGTTCGATACATCTCGATAACTTCTTGGATTCTTGTCTTTACTTGTCGTACGATTACGACCATCTCTTTAATCGTTTCTGGTCCACACTTTTCTTCTTTTTCTAATCGCATCTTAGAAGAACGACGGTCTACGCTTTTCTTTTCTTTTTTGTCATAGGGCTTCATAAAGCATCATATAAATCGTTATTTAGCATCGATTATTGTATGCGAATACAATCTTGCTTTCATCTCCTGTCCAAAACTCGTTCCAAACAAGATGTAGACTTGGAGTCTTTGTTCAAGATGATTGAGACGAACACTTCATATAAACGTACTATCTCTCGACGTACACTTGAGCTAACTTGTCAGCTCCATACGTGATAAGAATCATAATAACATAAGCATATTTCGTAAATCGATCGATTGTCACCCAAACTTCGATTTGGGTAACTAACACATATGTCCTCTCATCTTTTCAACTTTATAAAGAGCATCACAAATTGATCTGTAGAATTCATGATCATATATTGCAACAATCTTCTTTCTTTACTTCATGCTCGCAAACTAAATCTCTTTCTGTTTACAAAATTTTGAGGTAGATACTTTTCGTAAAATTCTTCTTTGAATTACTCCCGCGTAAAATTCTCTATTTGTCCGAAAAAAACTTTCTGACGTATTCTTCATCAAGGCTACCGATCCTTCAACATTAACGATATATATATGAGATGCTCTTGTTCAGAGTTCTTCAAAACGTAAAACTCGTTCAACGAAGCGAACTTATTCTTTAACATTAGCTGGGTTATCCACTTCATGAAAGGATAAAAGATCTTGACGCAGAAAGATTCTGAAATTCTATAATCGGTTTAAGAAGAGAAGGTACAAGTAAGTTTTGAAAAGAATTGTGCTTTCTTATTCTTCCTCTTCAGAATAATGAATAAGAATTTCTTTTTCTGGGTGATGTACTGCATTGCAAACGAATGCCAAAATGCAGCATATTTTGCTTATCCAGAATCAGGAAAAAGGTTTTCAATTGACATACAGGCTCAGATCGCAAAGATCTTCAAAATTGCTTATCATAAAGTTATGATGTGAAATAAAATAGCTGGATAGTACAATGATCGTATAGATATCAAGGAAAGGAATTTGTATCTCTAAGGGTTTTTACAAAATAGGGAAAACTTTGTCATCTGGCTATGCTTTGATATCTCTGGCAATCACATCCGATACGATCTATGACTATCAGCTTCCATTCTGTCCCCAAAAAGGTTATCACAGAAAACAATTGACCAATGTTTAGGGTTGTAGTTGTGCTGTGCCAACAACTGTTACCACTTGGGTTCATACTCAAAAATTTCGAGACACTTGGGTCTCGATAAACTAACTTGATTCTTTTCTTAATTTCCAAAGGAAAAGTCTTGGAAACATAATGAAATAAAATGAACTTAATCGATGTAGGAATCTCAAGAGGTGCGAAAGGCTGATCGCTTTAATCTAAATCAATAAGGGCAATTTCAATATTGATTTAAGAGTAATCAAATTGTACAAGATCTATATTAGATTCAAGCATAACTAGCTGAGCATTTGATAAGGAAGACACTATTTTAGAATAAGGTGCTAGTATAATGCTCAGGCGTAAAAGAATCAACATTTATGAGTTCAAGGTTTTAACCATCATTATCATCAAATGGAGAAAGAAAATTTTCAACCAAGCGAAGTTGATGAATAAGCGAGATAGATTTAGTAATAGGAAAAATGAATCAAGAGGAGGGGTTCGAGTATCTGAAATATAGAAATTTGATGGTAACTAGGAGTCCGGGAAATCGACAATTAAAATAACAAAACCGGACTCAATATAGTCAATGGCAACAAGAACAACCCAATCTTGTCACTCTTTAGGCAATAAAAATCTCGATATGTCTTGCTCAAACGTCTCTTTCCACAATCGATGGAATCAAACAAGAAATTCGTCCAAGGTATACTGCTCATCTGATGCATATAGATGGAAATTCTCTTTGATCATTGCTGATGAATATAAACGAACAACGACAAACGTCATGGCGACAACGAGATAACAATATCAGGACGACGATTAATAAGTCGTCCTCTTCCGAACTATCTGCACGATCTTCGTCATCCTAATAAGAATACTCGAACTTTTCCAGAAACATACTCGTTTTGCTTTGCCTTCTTTTCTCAAATCTTTCCAACTCTAGCTCATAGAGCAATAACTCCTTTCAATCATACATTGTTATATAGCAATTCATTCAATGAGACATATACTCAATCATCATCTATCATAATCATAAGCATAAGCTTTTACCTGGTGAGCTAGAGATGACGGAATCGAATGCTGAGCTCCTCTTACGAACAACTGACTCTTTAATTCATATTCTCAAATCGGAATCAAACAACTGATTCCATAAACTCATATTCTCAAGATAGAGTCAAACAACTGACTCCATAACTCAAATTCTCAAACAAAGTCAACTCAAAAGATTTTGTATACTCAAGGTGCAAAACTGCACAAAACTCACATGGGTTTACAAGTTCAGGATTCAAAACTGGGCTCAACTGTGCAAAAGTTCACAAGGATTCATAGGCTCAGAATTTCAAAACTGGGCACAAACTGCACAAAGTTCTCAAGGATTCACATGCTCAGAATTCAAAATTGTGCACAAACTGCATAAATTTACCAAGGCTCACAGGTTCGGAATTCAAAACTGCTCTGATACCATTATGTCACGACCCGACTACCTAATCAGGTAATTAGGCCGTGACTCGGGATTAAGAAGAAAATTTAACGACCACGGGTTCAAACATTTGTCAAGAGAAAAGATGATAACAACTTTCTTTATGAATGAATCTAACATTTACGGTTCAATAAGGTAAAATATAAAGTAGGTTTCCAGAATATTTTGTCAACAAGAAGGATTTATCAACAATTTAAAACAAGGAATGATAATGATTCAACCGAATGATATTGAATCCAACGAAAACCATTCTGAACATTCAAGGAATCCTTGTTCACCGAACATTGGACATGATCACTTTATCATATCAGAACATATAAGCAGGTAAGATCAAAGCTCGCAACGAATATGGCCGAGAATTATGTATGAAGACATAACTCTCAGGCAACAAAACATATCAATAACAATAAAACAACCTTAATATGAATCATTATTTAGAAGCTCCTTCTCACAACATTCGATTCCAAGATTCTCCACTCAACTCGTATATTTAGAAATATATGCAGGGCGTGAGTACAAAAATGCACTCAGTGGGTATACGCCAAAAACATAAAGATAAACTTTGCCCTTAGGGCTATAAACTTGATTTGCTAAAATATGTACTTTCATAAATAAATACTTACTTGCTTTCATATCATCATAATATCATATGCATATGCATGTATCATGTTTGCATGCACCTTTCATCTCTCCTTCCCATATCCACGGATTCTTTCTGCGTGTTGAGAAGTAGGTCTCATTCTCAAACACCTTAATATCACATACCCGAGTTGGACCCGAAGGTTCTCAACTACGGTCATACCCGACGTCGGTAAATTCTTTCTTTTTCTTTCTTTCCCGTGGATAGGTAGTGCATTATGCTTATGCTCATGCTCAAAACATTGGCAAGTCAATCATCTTTCAAAACAATGCAATTAAATGCATATCATAAAATCTCATATCATCTTTCATGCATAATCATATCATCTCATTTGAAAACATTTAAAAGCATAAGCATACTTTTATAGAAAATACTTATACCCACCTGGATGTTCCTTAGAGCTAAGGAACTAATTCCCAATTCCATTTCTCTCTTTTTCCATATTAAACGGCATAAATGCCTAACAAGAAACAAACACGAACATTAATCATCTTAGTCGTCGACACGACCATATCTTCTCGATATCAAATCTAAGACGCTATGGTCTATCAAAACTTGGGTCATTGCATCCTCTAGCATCTTATTAACAAACAATTTCTATCGAAATTTCGGCAGCGTAACGTTTATAAAACGCATCGTCAAATCAACACCAGATCAACCAAACATAGTCCAAACTCCATCAATTCATCACCATATGTCTCAATATGCATAGGAAACTCAACAACAAGCTTCAATCATCTCATCTTAGCCAATAACCGAAAATCCCCTTAAAACGTCACTTAAGGTCTAACGTCAAAAATTCACGTGAGACGTCATCTAACACCAACGAACCTATATACATGCTCAACTATCATAAAAGATCATCATTTTATCAATAAAACATAAAGATCAAAGCTTTGGCTTGAAAACAAATTTTCGACGACAAACTAAAATTTTACCGTTTTTGAATACGTCGGCGGAAAAATCCGAATAAATCATTTTAGGCTTTATTCATATCATAGAATCTAAATATGAAGTCAAAATGATCAAATAAAATCAAAAATTCAACAATATATGCCTTAGGGTTTTCGGCCATTTGGGAGTTTTAATATAGTTTCGATTTCAAACGTTTTTCTTGTTCCAATCATGTTTATATCAATCCAATAACACATATATGAAGTAAATTCAATCATAACAACATCATAAATTTAAAATCAAGGGCTGCCCTTTTCGAAAATTTCATGAAACTTCAATTAAATAATATATGCTTTACAATTTCAACGTTAAACAATACGTGAGCGTCGAATCTATCATAATATCCATAAATAATCAACAAAACATAATCGATCATAATTCTTTAAAAATGACTGAAAATCTGAATTCAACATATAAGCATGTTTTTAAAAATTTTAAACCGTAGATGTGTTCTCGGTACGAGATTATACCTCTATTCAAGACCGATCGAAAATTTAACATCGGATCTTCCTATCTTTTCTCAAGAATTTCTAAAATATGTGTGTTCTTGTGTGTGTTGGAGACGTGAGGTTGAGGAGAGAATGAAGAAGAATCATGTTTGAAAGTATATATTTTGTAATTAATGAGTAAGGGTAAAATAGTAATTTCACATTATCAATTAAATTTTTTTTTCCAAAACAAAATGGTGCCAACACACCATATTCTAGAGATTTATATAAAATAATCTCCTAAATTTATCCTAAATTTTCGGATTTAATAATATTAATAATAATAAATATATATTTTCATGTAATTTTCCAAAATATGCTAGAAAATTTCATAATTAATTCCCAAAATTCCAATATTGAATCTTATTTTCTTAATACCTTAAACTAATCACTTTCATCAATATAAAGTTCCAAAATTATAAAATATATAATAGGAACTCACTTTATAAAAATAGAGATTTAATTCTATTTTATGCAACTAATGGAATTAATATTCCATTTATTCTTAAATCATTCAAAATCACTTTCTAAATTTTTCCATCATCAAATATCGTTAAAATATAATAATTTAAAATATTTTTGGCCTTAAAAACCATTTTAAATATTTTGCTCTTAAACCGAGCTTAATCGGCAAACGTCGACATCACAAAAACGTAGATTTTGAAATTCTCAATTTTCTGAAATCAAAACTTATTGAGCATGTACCTATCATCTTAAGACCCTTGGAATCTAGGTCTTCTTATCCTAAATAAGATCCGAGAATCTTATCTCGATTCGCCTCGATTCTATCGTCTCAACTTGAAGCTTAACACAAAAGCTTCTAACTTAAACAAATCTTTCTTAAGGATGCAATGCCCTTCTTATTAAGCTCTTAATCACGAGCTAATCTCTGTTATAGAAATACGGGGTATTACACGCATATTCTCAATATGGAATTTCAACAACTCTGGTTTATTAGTAATATTTTCTCGCTTCTTTTCCCACCTTACACGTCTTATTCATTCTATCCGAGAAACTCACATTTAGCTAGAGAAATAACATAACTCTACTCACGTACTAACATATTTCATGCATTTCATACTTTAATCAAGTCATTTCAAATTTCAAACTAACTTATTTCTCATAATTCACCTTAGAACATATAAAACCATTAATCTTGCATAATATTCTCTAATTCTAATTTTCTATTTAACATACTCCAATAAATCTCATAAATTCACTCATGCCCAATTATATACATGAAACTAACTTAATCATAACACTTTATTTTTCAAAATCTTACGTCACTTAACAAAGCGTTTCAACGTAAAAATATTATACTTCATTTTAAAAATCCCATAAATTCATAGCATATCTTAAACATATTTTGGGACTAAATAAGCAATAACATGTCATAAAATAAATTTGAAACTCTAACTTTCCAACCTTAATATTTTCGCCCTTTTGAAGATATTTTCAAAACTTATCGATAAATTCCTATAAATTCACATAACACATCATATAAACATAGGATCAATAATATCTAATAACATTAGTCATAGAAAATTTTGACATCAAAACCCTATACTTTATGGTTTTCGAAATTTTTGAAAAATCAAATAAATTTTTTCCAAAATTCTAATTAATTCATACAACATATTATCATCATCATACATCAATAATATACCATAATATCCATCATACACAAATGACACATCAATATATCATACCCTATAGTTTTCAAAATTTTCATGAAATAATATCCAATATTTTCCAAAATTTATGAATTAATTCATATATGCTTAAACAATATTAACATATGATTCTCACATATTTTCGACTTTAATAAGAAAAATTATAACATGCTCAACTTTTTACCAAATTCATAATATAAGCTTACAAACATCATATAAACATATTTAATTAACAACTTAAACATTTAACAAAATTTCTCAAATTTTATATGAAATAACAAAAGCATATAACTTCATATTTCATGGATGAATTTCTAATATTTTTGCATATCTAAGAAGTTTGTAAAATTTCTAACCTTTTAATCGGAAACGATCGACGAAGAAAACGTTTTTCTAACTTAGGATTGAAGAGAAAATTTGAAGAACTCTCTCTCCTTTTTCTCTCTCAAATTTTCGGTCATTATGAGCATGAGAAGGTAGTGATCTTTATTTATTTGGTGATATGAGACATTAATCATACTTTAATAAAAATATCTAAAACAAAGTCAACAATATACACTACATTATCTCCTAAAATACTACACCCTCACTACCAAACAAATATACCTTATCACTTTATTAAAATATCATCATATCTTATCTTGAAATTAATTACCTCTCATTATCAAAATAATTACACATCACTATCATACAAGTTGAAAACATTCTCTTCATTTCACACTACCTAAATTTTCGGCCACTTCAACCAAATTAACACATATCACTTCTGTCATTAATAAATATCTTATATCTACATTAATAACATCTCAACATCATAATAATTATACATCATTATCACAAAGAATGAATTTTTTTTCTTCTTTTCACACTACACTTAATATTTTCGGTCATTATAGACAAAAATGCTACATATCTTATTTTTTTTCCATTTAATTGTAATATGATATAATATAGGTCTTAGATGATAGAATAAATCATAAGAAAAATAATTAAGAACAATTCTATGTCCTAACATGGAGTTTTCGAACTATTGCAAGAAATTAAGAATAAATTGTCCAATCTTCATTCCTTTAATAACTAAAAATATTTTAGAGAATGAATATATAAAATAAATTGCTCTTGTTTCATAAAATAATTTACTTGGACAAATCTAGCAAAATTCCCCTTTTATTCGAAAATAACAAAGCTAGAAATTAAATACAAATTTTCCTCTACTTTTCCCTACTCTTTTATTTCGAAAATCCCATAGTAATTAGGAGATGAGATTGGCCTTGATTTCATGATATTTATTTAGTATTAAAGTTTGTGCAGTTAAAGTTAATATAAAATATTTGCTTGGTAAAAATTCTACTCATGATTTAATCATTTTCAAAAATTTGGTGAAAGAGATAAGAAAAATATCTAATTGTGATGATTATCACTTTATTAAAGTATAAATATATATCATCTCTTGGTCAAACATAATTAAATACCTTATCGTATCTTTAATTAAATGTCATTATCTTATCTTATATCTAATTAAATGTCATTGTCATATCTTATCTATAATAATAAATATCTTCCACAACAAACAAAAATAAATATCTCATCTATTTAATAATAAAGTGATCCCACACTTGATCACAAATTAACCATATGTACATATCATTTTTCTTTTCTTTTTCCCTTTTCTTTCTCTAATTTTCGAAAATAATAATGAAGATAATAAGGAAGATATTTTTTTTCTTTGTTAGTGTAATACTTATCCAATTAATAATCTATATTTATTTAAAAACATAATTGTTTGTTATTACGATCCATTATATGCGAAAAATTTAATAGAATTTTCTATTTACTCAAAATCGGAAGTTCTCGACTTTCATTTTTATTTTTGGACTCATTGTAAATAAATTCCTTTAATAATTCAAAAAATTGATTTTAAACATCTGGGGTATTACAAGTTCAGATGCTGTTTACTGCTTTTTAGTTTTTTAATTCATATGATGAGTGTGTGAATATTTTACTAAATTGAATCTGGTTGTTTGGCTCGTTACAGCACCAGAAGAATTCATGCGCAAGATTGTGTTAGAGCAATTCTGAAGGTACAGAAAGAGAAACATTTCAAGAAAAGAGCACAGTAAAGAACAGAAATCTGGATTGCTTGTCTATGGTTTTCAGTTCCTAAATTTGCCTATGTCTCCAAATATATATATATGATTACCGCATTTGCTTTATAAATTTAGTCATTCTCACCTAAAATTGCTTGTAACTCAGATGGGAATAAAATGTATAACCATGAAAACACCCAAAAAAATGAGAAAAACATTCAAGTAGTTAGTCCTCGTATTCAATGACAACTGCAAATTAGATACATTCCATTCTTTGCATCATCTATATCATATTACCAGAAAAATCAAATTAAAAGGAGAGGTTTGAAATTTCATATTTACCTCAATATAAGCTGAAGCTAAGTACCATCTCATTTTACGAGCTTATTAGAGCATTAATTCAAATTAGAAATTTTAGCAAATGTAAAGATTAGTACACTATTCCTAGGTTAAGTATTAGATTTCACTTTATGCTGATTGCCATAACCATTATTTAGAGGTTACTATATTCATGGGCATTTGGTCTAGTGGTATGATTCTCGCTTAGGGTGCCAGAGGCCCCAAGTTCAATTCTCGGAATGCCCCATTTTTCTGCCAATTCCTTTTTTTCCTCGACGGTTTTTTGGGTCCTTTTACAGGTTTTTACTGCTCATATTTGGCAAATGTGAGTATTATACACCCACAACCATGTCAATAAAAATGATCCATCTGTTGCCACCCACATTCATATCAACAAAAAATTATACATTCGTTGTTCTCTGGTCTGATTTGCAGACTATTATATAGGAACGTGCATTTTATTCAGTGCGCACTGAAGATAGCTGCTGCAGGTTTTTCATGAATTCAAATATATATACGAGGTTGGTTATAAATGGAACTACCTCTTAAATAAGAACACCGTTAGATTGAATAAGATCGGACGACTCATTATTATTTAATGAAAAAATAATTAAAACCCTAAATTTTTGCTATTTGAATATTTCATATTCAATTCTTTATTGTTCTTGTAATTCATGTTGTTATTCATCTAATCTTATTAGCTCTTGTGCATGTTATCACATTATAATTAATTGTTATATTCGTGTAATTCATGGTGTTGTGCATGAAATCATAGTGATTGATCATATGAGAACAGTTACGTAAATGAATATATAAAATTTCTTAAAATATATGGTTAAACGGTTACCATAAAAATCTGAGGATAATAAATGATTTATAATTAATCATGATAATTAGATTATAAAAGATGGATGGTATCACATTAGTTCTTAGTTTTCAAAAAAATTGAAGTTCGCATTTGATCAAATATATATATATATATATATATATATATATGTTATCGGCTATAGGAGTAAGAAAACAAAAAGCTTAGAAACTCATGGTTGTTGAGAATGCAAATGATTTTATTGAATTCTCTCCCGGTGGTGTTTTACAATGGAAAAACAACTAAAAACAACTATTTACAATTTATTTTTCAAATGTCATAAATTAGACCATGACATTTGCCTAACTTCAAGACTAAAGAGAAGAAAAATTATATCTACCTAGCTAAGGAAAAGACTTAAGACGGCTACAATTTTTACACGCCATCCACCTATCACTTCTTAAGTTAATGCAAAAATTTTATATTCATCCTTAAGAGTCAAATAATATATCCCAATATCCTAAAAAAAAATCCTTCAATTCCGCTGAACATATTTTCTGGAAACGAAGGCTCCGTCCCTGTTTTCTCCATCAAAAGAGTTCTGTGTGAACTCTACTAGGTATAATTTCTATTTCTTTTATGTGGTTTTTATGTGTAACCCGAAAAAACACACTCTACCCTCCTTTATGGTATCGGAGCTACAAAAGCTTCTGAGGCCTAAAAGACTAGGACAGGCTTAACTTGTTAGGCAGCATGGTGTCATAAGTCCTCTTTGTTGTTAAGAACCCTCCTAGGTGAAGGATTAAGATGTTTATTGTAGTAATGGTATTATATTGGTGTGTAGAGTTGATTTTTTGAGAAACTCTTAAACCATAAATATGTATATTATGTTGTTTTTAAAATAAAAATTGGGATATGTTTAATCATAAGACTAAGGATGGTATAAGGATTTGTTTGAAGCTTTTAATCATAGATCAAACTCTTTTGTTCAATCTAATTTTTCAGACCCAGAAAATCTTAAAGAAAAGCATAAAGTATCTTGTGACAATCATAATTTTATTTGTCAATTTGAGCGAAAATTTAAACATATATTACATTCAGAAAATAATCATTTAAATAGTATTACAGATTTAATTATAAATTTAAACCGTAATCTAGAAAAGAATAAAAACGATAATTATAATTTACTTAAAGAAATAATACAAAGTAATCAAGAAAAGAATAAATTAATTAAACAGATTAGTGAAAATTTTGATTATATTAACGAACAAAATAATCAAATTATCTCAGAAATAAAACAGTTAAATAAAAATTTGCCTAGTAAAACTGAAATTAATCAGTTAAGTTACTTAATAGAAAATTTGAAACAAAAAAAAAAGTTAAATTAGAAACTAAAAAATTATTAAGAGAAATTGAATTACAAATTAGTGAAACTTTTAATAAATTAGAAACAAAAATAAATAATAGACCAATAGATCAAGATATAGATAATATTACACAAGCTATAAATAATTTAAGTTTAGGTTCACAAAAAGACCTAGAAAAATAACCCTACAATATATAATTATTGGAAACCTAAAAATGAGTAATTTTAGACCATTTTCGGACATTCACAAACTATACAAGATGAAAGAAATTCTACAAGTAATATAAATGAAATTATTACTTCATATACATTTTACATAGAATTCTAAGTTCTAGAAGAGGATCTGGAAACAATAGTTCTCAACAAACTATACAATTAGAAGAAGAAATAGATGTTGATAGAAATTTAGAAATTTACAATAATCATAGTTTTGAAATTTTACAACCAAGGGTTTTATATCAAGCAGGAATAATAAATATAAACACAAGCTTTATTATAGGAAGTAGAGAAGTAAGTACTAGAGTAGTTGATGGCATGACAGAATTTATAGATTTACTATCACCAGTAATTATAAAGAAATTAATTAAAAATAATAAACTATTTTCACATATAGGATTAATAATAATAGGAATAAAAGCATTTGGAAGACAAGAGGTAGGAACAAAGGCTTTAGTATTAATTACAGATCAATCATGGCAAGAAGATGTTAAAAGAGCTATTATATCAGGAATGGAAGTAGATTTAAACAAGAATTCAGCATTATTTTATTGTGCCCCTAATATTTTAAAAGATACTAGAGATATAAGTAAAATAAAAATTGCAATACAAACTAAAGGATATACAAACTAAAATGATAAAAGTTATTGCTTCAAAAGGAATTAAAAAGATAGAACCACAAAAAATTGATCCTACTGACTTAGCAGGATTAGAATGAAATTTAAAAGATTTTAAAAAGAAATCTAATGAAGTTTTAGTTCCACAAAAAAGTATCATTTATGATAATAATGGACAAGTCAATTTAAGATTTACAAATTTTGTAAAAAGAAACAATAAAAACGAGGAAAGTGAAGATGATGATGATATGGAAGTAAACTATAACCTAATGAATGAATATTATGATACTGAACCAAATTTATGATACAGATTCTGAAGAAATAGACACATTATAATTAACTGAAACAGAAATGATAGGATATTGTCAATTTAATAACGAAGATTATGACAATAATTTAGAAAGTAATATAGAATTTGAAACATGATTTAAATTTGAAGAAACAAAAACAACTATAGATGAAATAATTAATAAAAAATTAACTGAAATAAATTTACAAGATCAAGTTGATGATATGCTAATAGAGAATTATGAATGGACTCTAATCAAACTTATAAAGAATTAGAAAAATATTTTAACCTACCATTAGTTTCAGAAATTGAACAAGGGAAAATCATGATTAGCGATTTTTATAAAAACAATAATAGAGAAACTAATTTTATGGACGTTTCTATGACTCCTAGTAATAAAAGACCTAAACCAGAATTTATACAAAAAGAGATGGTAGTATAACAGGACAAGGTAGACAAAATTGGACACCAGCCCAAGCCCAATATGAAGGAGAATCTCAAATAATTGGAAAAGGTAAACGAGCTCTAATAGAAAAATTATATAGTGGAGATTATTAATAATATGTGTTGATCCGACAAAAGATAACACATTCTTGCAAGACACAGCAATAAGAAATTTAGAACAATTAAGTATTTCAGACTTTAAATATATAAGAGAACTTACAAATGAATTTGTTAGATTATTATCACAAACTGGTAGAGCAATGGAAGATGAATTATGCAATAAATATTTTATAAAACTTTCAGGAGATTTAGGAAAACAAATACATGAAGCCTGGGATGTAACTACTCCAAATTTAGGAATAGGACCAAGAATAATTTTTACGTTTAAATATTTAGAAGATAGATGTAAAGATGGAGTAATAAAAGAACAAATAAAAAGACAAGCATGAGCATTTTGTAAAACTGCTATTTATGCACCTCAAGCTTATGGATATTACAAAAAACCATATAAAAAAGGTATTAGAAAAAGTACTACTTATAAATATAATAAGAATAAAGATAGAAATAGATATGTTAAGAAACCTTACAAAAGAAAGTGTAGATGTTTTATATGTGATTCAGAAAAACACTTAGCTAATAAATGTTATAATAAAAATAAAAATTATGAAAGAACAAATTTAATAGAAGAAATAGGAGAATATAATATAGAAGTTACAAACTAAGAAGATTCTGATAATGAATCAATCTATAGTATTTATACAGAATATGAAAATGAAAAAGAAATAGATCCTACTGTAGTAACATATACATATATGAATACACTAAATAATTGTTTACATTATTGGATTAAAGAAAAAGGAAATAACCACATTCCATGTATTAATTGTAAATTATATCCTGAAATTACAATGAGATACCAATGTAATAAATGTTTTGAAGAAATATGTTTCTTATGTTTAGTGTGACGTCCGGGGCAGAAGTACGGAGTGATCGCCGGTGCAGAGGCATGGACAAGGAGCGGCTCCGATTAAGGCTTCAAAGCGGAGGGGCACATGAATGAACCGAAACGCACCGGAATGAGAGGGATTTCGAGAATATGCAGGTATGAGACTGCATATTCGAGGAGAGCTTAAAGGATTTGATATGTGCTACTCATACCAATAAAATGCATCTTCTTTTCGGGAGTCCATCTCATAAAAACTCTAAAGTTAACGTGCTTGGTTTGGAGCAATTGTGGGATGGGTGACCCCCTGAGAAGTTTTCACAGGGAGTGTGTGAGTGAGGACAAAGCACACTGAAAAGACTTGTGTTGGTCTGTGGGGTCAGCCGTCAATCTGGAAGCCGGGTCGTTAAAGATGGTATCAGAGCCGAACCTCTCCTAGTACGGTGTGGTTCGAGGACGAACCAAGCGGAAGCTGGTGGGCATGTGACCCCCAGGGCAGAAGTACGGAGTGATCGCCGGTGCAGAGGCATGGACAAGGAGCGGCTCCGATTAAGGCTTCAAAACGGAGGGGTACATGAATGAACCGATACGCACCGAAATGAGAGGGATTTCGAGAATATGCAGGTATGGGACTGCATATTCGAGGAGAGCTTAAAGGATTTGATATGTGCTACTCATACCAACAAGATGCATCTTCTTTTCGGGAGTTCATCTCATAAAAACTATAAAGTTAAGCGTGCTTGGTTTGGAGCAATTGTGGGATGGGTGACCCACTGGGAAGTTTTCTCAGGGAGTGTATGAGTGAGGACAAAGCACACTGAAAAGACTTGTGTTGGTCTGTAGGGTCAGCCGTCAATCTGGAAGCCGGGTCGTTACATTTAGAAAGACTATTTGGAATAAAAACTGAATTAAAAGGAAAGGCTAAAATTGAAGAAAATAGAAATACTGATATTTATAAAGTAAAATTAGAAAAACATGAAGTAATATTAGAACTATATAATGATAAATATTTAAAATTAGAAAATAAATACGATGAGATCCAAAAAAGGATAGAAGTTATAGAATATACATTAAATGGTTATAAAAAATTGAAAATATTGAACTAAATCAAATGGCAGAACAAATAGAGGAAGAAGAAAAATTATTAATACCTGCAACAACAGCTTTAATAAATATTCAATGTAGACTATGGATAGATAATGAAAATTATGAAGATTTAAATGTTATATTAGATACTGGAAGTACTAAAAGTTTAATAGGATATAGTTTAGTCAATCCTAAATTTCATAAATTATTAAATTATAAAATGAAAACTAGAACAGTTGAAAATAAAATTATGAAAATTACACACTGTCTAGAACCAACTGGAATACAATTTTTAAATTTTGCTGGTAATTATAGTTTAAAATATGATTTACCTCAGGTAATAATAAACCCAAAAGAAACAAATTATAAAGATTTCTTATTAGCATTAAATTTTATTAGTTAAATGATAACCTGACTATTGCAAAAAACTTTAGTTTTCCAATACATAGATATACACATACATCAGAGTTTGCCCGAAAGCGTGGTGGACTAGGAGAATTAGATTTTTTGAAATAAATACAAAATAAATAAAATAATTTCATTGAAAATGAAGCTATAAAATTATTCTCACAATTTATGTCACAAAAATTAGAAAAAGTGTCTGATATTACAACAAGTAGAAATTATCCTATAATATTAAGACTAGACAAATTTGGATTAATAGGAGAAGATATTACAAAGGCTAAATAAATTTTGTTTGTAAAATAAAAAAAAATTACCTGAAATTACAATTAGAACAAAAAATGGAGAGTATAGTGCAGAAGATGTAGAAGAGTTTAGAAAATAAATTAATGAAATGTTAATACAATGATTAATTAGATATTCAAAAAGTCCTCATAGATCTACAACTTTTATAGTTAGAAATCATTCAGAAATAAAAAGAGGAAAACCTAGGATAATATACAATTATAAAAGATTAAATGATAACTGTGAAGATAATAGTAAATTTGATTTAAAAAGTGGATATAATCAGTTAAAATTAGAAGAATTGTTTAAACCATGGACTGTTTTTACTTGTCCAGAAGGACAATTTGAATGGAATGTATTAAGTTTTGGGTTGAAAAATGCGCCTGCTATCTTTCAAAGATTTAAGGATAATATATTTTTAAAATATAAATTTTGTCTAGTATATATTGATGATATTCTTGTAGCAAGTATTAATTTAAAAGAACATGAAGAACATTTAAATATTATATTTAAGGAAATTGAAAATAATGGTATAGTAATCAGTAAAAGGAAAATGGAATTATTTAAAAGAAAATTTTCATTTTTAGGATTAGAAATTGGAAATGGAAAAATAGAATTACAACCCCATATTGCTACTAAAATTTTGGAATTTCCGAATAAATTAACAAATTTAAAACAAATACAATCATTCTTAGGACTAGTAAATTATGCTAGAAAGTTTGGTCCAAATCTTAGTAAATTAGTTGGTCCGTTATATAGTAAAACTACAAAAAATGGTCAACGACATTTTAATATAGAAGATGAAAAACTTATCCAGAAAATTAAAAATGAAATAAAAAATATCAAACCCTTAGAATTACCTACAAGTGATAGCTATATAATTATTCAATGTGATGGATGTAAAGAAGGACGGAGAGCAGTATTAATTTGTAAATCCCATAAATTTAGTCCAAAAAATGAAGAAAGAATAGCTGCTTATGCTAGTGGAAATTTTAATAAAACAGGTTTAAATTGAACATCTTTAGATTATGAAATACATGCATTAATAAATTCTTTAGAAAAATTTAAAATATGGTTAAAAAACGAGTTTATTGTCAGAACATATTGTGAAGCCATTGTAAAATTTATTAATAATGCTAATAGTAAAAAAATTAATAAAACAAGATGGATAAATTTACAACAAATAATTCAAGGAAATAATTATAGAGTAAAATTTGAATATATATATATATATATATATATCAAAAAGAAAAAAAAAGAAGATAAATAGAAAGAAAGAAAAGAAAAATGAATGTTATTTCACATTTGATGACCTTTTTAGTTGTTTGAGTCTCATTAATATATTTTAAATCAATGTTGGCATCCTAAAACTAGGGGTGAGAACGGTTTGGTTACGATTAATCGAATCGAATTTTTCGGTTAACTGAATTGAATTTTTCTGAAAAGTGGAATCGAAACCAATTGTTTAAATTTTTGAGGTAATCGAAAACCAATTGGTTATTACATTTTCGATACCCAGTAATCAAAAAATAAAAAATAAATAAATTAATAATTAAAATAATTAATTAATAATTTAAAAACTAAAGTTTATTAAAACAATTAAGATAAGAATTAAAAATTGGAAATTTATTAAAACTAACGAAAACACTAATTAAAAATAAGATTCTATAGTTTTTAATTAATTATATAATAATTAAAAAGTAATAATATTTTTTGGTTCCAAATTGATAATAATAAAAAATTTAACTCTGGAACCGAAACACTGAATCAGAACTAAATTTTTGGTTTCGGTTCTAATTGATAATCGAATAACATTTTAAACTACCCTACCAAAAACATACGAGTTTTTTTACTAATATTCCATTCTTGTGGAAATTGTGTGGTAAGTGCGATACATTGAACTCAATTCTATTATTAAATTCTACCAATTTGTTTTTTTAAATTGACCCACCAACATAATTTATCCAAATATTCAATAAGCATTGACAATAGAGGTGGCAAAATATGATCGGTTTGATTTTGAATCGGGTTGAGCTCAATAAAAGTAGGCCCAATGGAATTTCGGGTCGGACCAGCCTCGTTCATAACTAGCAAAGCCCGACATGTTCTGGTTGGCCCAGTCCAACAAAAAGAATTTGTACTATAAAACATGTTTCGGGTTTGATTGAGTCTCGATAATTTTAACACCATGAATTTTCGATCCGGCTCGACCCAACTTTTTGAAAAAACCCGATGGGTGGACCGATGTGCCCATTTACCACCTCCTAATTGATAGTGTGGATGTAGTTAATATTACGGCCAAATATTCACTATGCACTATAGTAGCGGCAACTGTTTCTTTTTAAAAGAAAATTTTGAGCTAATTAATACTCCCTCCGTCCACGAATTTTCTTTACACTTTGCCATTTTGGTCCGTCCACAACCTTTCTTTACATTTCAATTTTGCCACTTTAGGACGGAAAGTGGGACCCAAATTCCACTTTCTCTACACTAAATCAATAACAAACAAAATAAAAGTGGGACCCAAATTCCACTAACTACATATCTCTACTAAAGTCAATACAAATTATTAAAATCCGTGCCAAGTCAAACTGTAAAGAAAGATAGTGGACGGAGGGAGTATCTTATTGGACAGCGGTTATCTTGGGCTCTTCACTCATAAATAATCTATTAGGCCAAATGGCCCAAAAAGATGATGAAACTGGCTGACGAAACGAAAAGTCTTTTAATTCGAAATCAGCAAAGCGGGAACAGAAAAGAAAAAGAAAAGAAAGGGGCATTCCGAGAATTGAACTCGGGACCTCTCGCACCCTAAGCGAGAATCATACCACTAGACCAAATGCCCTTTTGTTTAGATATTAATATATAATAATATTTAACTATTCATATGGCCGAGAAAGGATCCTTTCCACTTTCCCTCCAAAACCTACACAGTAATAATCATCTTCCCCGGGTTTTAGGCGTTTCTAATTTCATCAATCAAACATTCCTCCACGGCTCATTTGCGATATCTGACCCTCACTCAAACCCTAACTACTACTGTAAACAACGCGTTCCACTGAATAATCGCCGATTATGCTCTGGCACCCATTCCAAATCCTTTAGGTGAATGAGCTCCTTGATTTTTTATTTTTGAATTTTTCATGCGATGAAGGCCCGTGCATTTTCGATTTTCATGGCGTTCTCATTTCCCATTTGTTTGAGCATCTCGTCTTCCTGTTTTTCTGTAAATGTAGATCCTACCACTTCATTATCTTATGTGCGGTTCCGGTTGTATTATACTTTCATTATATATGATGATGATGGCAAAACCAAAATAACAATCCAGATTAAGAATGATTCTATTTGATGATATAATGCTGAAATGTTGCAGTTGTTCTGTAGCGTTTTTTCCGTTTCCATGACATCAGCTGAAGTTGTTGCTAACTCTGCGTTTTGAACTAGGACAGGGAAAAGTTTTAAGGTGGAATGACAATGTATGAAAATACTGTCCCCTTGGATGACACGGTCGCCCTCGACAGCCCCATCACAGAATCCAGGCTACTGAGTATTGATATGAACACTAAGGTTTTGGATGGATGTGAATCTGCTCAGCAATCGGGTGATCAGAATGATTACTTTGAGAAAGACGTAGCACTTGATAGTGATGATGAAGGGGAAAATCAAAATGAGTCTGCAAATTCGGTGAAAGAGTGCTGTGGTGCAACTGGAAGGTTTTCTGGCAGGGATGGTATAGGACTGCTGAGACAAAAGCAGGCTCCTGCAGGTAAAATGATGTTCACGTAATAAAGAGGTGAAGATTTGAAGCTTCAAATGTTCTATATGTCGGCCTCCCTCTTCCCCTCGTGATAAGTTAAGGAAAACAGCAACTAATTGCTGCAATAAAGAAGGCTTTCCTTGTTTTACTTGGAGATTCTTGCTTTGGAAAATATGTTCTTTAGCAAATGTTTATGTTTTTGTATGTGTCTGAAACTCTGCTTGAAGTGTAGTTGGTTGAAGTCAGACGATTCAATGCAAATTTGCAGCGTTCTTCTATGTTGGTTCTTTGAGTTAACATCAGTTCTCTCTTTGCCCCAGGTTATTTCCGGAGGCTTAACAAGGTTAAGAAGCATGTATTAGGTCGTCTTGATTCAGCTATAAGTGAAAGGAGTGATGAGGAAAGTGCTTCTAGGAGGATTGGTCTTTGTAATGATCGTAGATTTCAAGAACATCCTGTGATTGTGGATGGTGTAGTATCCAGGTCATCAGAGCAAAAACCAGTTCTAATGGATCCAGTGGAAGAATTACTCGAGAGGAAGTTGTCCTCATATGAGTCCAAGTACATGGATATGGGGAAGGATATGAATTATGACAGTAAGCGTGCAGAGTTGATTGAATCTCCACAAGTTTCAGAATCACTAGACAAGGCCTTGCGGTTTGTAGATGACTACCTTTCAGTTTGTGATTTGGGCTCACATAAAGACCTCCCGACTAGAAAGACGGACATGATAAAATCACCTCACTATTTGAGAGCAAATGGTGCTCAAAATTTGGCTAGGAGACTAACCCTTGGATCAACTGCTAGTAAGTTAACAACTTTTGACTGGGCTGAAACGCAGATTGATGAAGCTGAGTACGCCTCATCAAGACTGTATAAGGATTCGGTCTTTGGATTTAGAGGCGACAAACGTGGTTCTGTAACTGTTGATCAAGAATTTCCTGATGTTAAGTTGCAAAATGAGATCTCCAATAGTCAGCCAGAAGCGTTGTTGCCTGGAAATATGTCCAATAATTTAGATACAGTTTGGTTGAACTCCAATGACTCTGAAAAAGTAGGATCAAATCCCGAAATGTGTATTGTACCTGATTCCATGGAGTTGGATGAGCAGCTTGATGCTGGAATATCAAGGCAGAATGTGGAGAATGTGGAACAATTAAGGCTAATACAAGATGAATTATATATTGGCCCGGACACTCAAATGGCTGCTGAAGCTATGGAAGAATTAGTACATTCAGGTCCTCCGAGGGTGGATGATTGTGTCACTCAACAAGGTTCGAACAACCTGCTTTTGGATTCTTCGAATGCGGTAAATAATAAGAGTAAATCAAATGCGGCCAGTCAGGAAGTGGCTTTTGTAGATTGGAGGCGCATGAAGAAACGCTCCAAAACTATGAAAACTTCTACTGTTCAGGACACGAGTTTATCTAAGGTGGCTGCAAAACGAGCTAACAACCAGCGGAAAACTGTTTCTCAACCTCGGGTAGGCAAAAATTTGACGACCAAGAAACAGATGGCTGAGGATTTCTTCAATGACAGAAGCGAAAGTAAAGTAAACAGAAAAATTGCCTCATCTTCAAGGATCACCGTGCAGCAAGAGGAATATGGAATTACTGAAAGATGTAGCTTGAAAGAGTTTCAGAAACTTGATCGTGCATGTAGCAGATGGGCAGACGAGACTGCTGGTGTCGTCAAATGTGATCCCCCTTCAAAAGCAAAAAACAAAAGCAATAGCTTTCACAAAGTTTCACTCAAAAAAGGCGTCAAAGGGACCTGCTTGAAGTCAAATTCTGGCTCATCTTTTGAAGTGGTTACAGACAATGCAAAAGCCAAAGAAAAGTCTTATCTGAATGTGGCTAATACGACTCTTTCAGAGTTAAACCCATGGGTCTATCCAAAGGGCAAAAGAACACGTGTATTCACACCACGCCATACAATCAGCTCAAGTAACCAAAGGGTTGCATTTGCCTCAACAGAGAATAATCTGAAAAAGCATCCTGTAGAGGAAGCAGTAGGCAGGGTGGCAAAGCTGTTAGTCTATAACAGACGGCGTAAAGTGTCATTGGGAAGAGAACATACAGGAAGTTCTCTGAAATTGGCTGTTGATTTTAGTTCACCTGTTACTGATAGTGCAGTTCCAAGGAGACAAGTAAAGATTCCTATTGAATCTGATGCCAACAAACCATTAAAGCAAATTGTTACTACAGACAATGCTTCGATTAACATTAAAGCAGGCTTCTTTTCAGAGGGGCATTCGGCCAAAAGAAAGCGATTATCATTGAGCCCTTTTCAAGATCTCCCTAATGAAAGAGCTTACAAGATTGGGTTATACTGATTCATTGCCTGGTTTTCTGCCAAAAGATTCAAGAAGGAGAAGAGCTACGGAGAAGGTTTGCGTTTTGTTCAGCCAGAACATGGACACAAGCACACTCAAGCAGCAGAAAAAGGTACATTCTACCATTCAATCAACACTCAGTTGCTTAAGTAACCCAGTATTGTTGTCGGCTAGAGTTGGCATATTTACTAATGTATTCATTGGTACAGATTGCAGCACGATTAGGATTTTCAATCGCATCATGTTCCTCTGATGCAACACATTTTGTAGCTGATAGATTTGTGCGGACAAGGAACATGTTGGAAGCCATTGGTCTAGGCAAACATGTAGTGACGCATTTATGGCTTGAGAGCTGCAAACAAGCTGGCTATAATGTTGACGAAAAGAGTTACATCCTCAGAGATGAGAAAAAGGAAAAAGAAATTGGTTTCAACATGCATGTTACACTCACTCGCGCCAGTCAACGTCCACTTTTAAAGGTGATACATCAATTACTTTTGAAACAGAAGCAGCATTGCACTGAAGATGTGCACTTTATGAGTTCTTTGCATTGATTTTCAGGGCCGTAGAGTCTTGATCACCCCAAATGTGAAACCTGGTGAAGATGTGATAAACAGTTTGGTCAAGGCAGTTCACGGAGATGTATGGCCTTTTTTTTTGCTATCACTTCAGACTTCATTAGTCACATTGAATTCCAAGAAGAGGAAATTTAAATAAAGTTATTTCAGTTAGGACATGAACCAGACCAAGATTAAACATAACCCAAACATTCTGAATCAGGGTGGAACAGGGAAGAATATTTCTCTAATTTCTGATAACTCAATCTCAAATTACAGTTTCTATTAATGTTCCTCAGGTGGTCCAAAGCATATCAAATGCGAAAACAAAGGATAAGCTTATTCATAATGATGTACTAATCCTCTCATCTGTAGAAGATTATACGATTTGCTTGCAGTATCTTCAAATAGGTACAAATGCTGTCTAAATCTCTTATTATCATTTTGTTTTTTTTGTCCCCTTTTGCTTGATGTGCTTCTTCCTACATGCCACAGCAATCACGTAACATCAATTTTCGACATGCAGGAGCTTCCATCTATGACTCGGAGCTTTTGCTGAATGGAATTGTAACCCAGGAACTGGAATACGAGAGGTCGGTAAAGTTCAAATACATTAAGATGAAACTTCAAAATGTGTCCAAGAATTTAAATATTTTTTTATCAAGACACTAACTTAATATAATCCACGCATTTCTTGAATCAAACATCATTATGTAATGCACCTACAAGTTTTCATGTTGAAGTGTTGATTTTCGGTTTCCACAAACTGCTTTCTTTGTACAGATATAAACTTTTCAAAGACAGGAAGGAGAATGGCCATTGATGTGTGTCATGAAGGGCAAATGGTGATGTATTATATTAATATTATAGTGCAACTCATCCCAACTCATATGCCTGATCGGGTGGGAGAGCGCATAAAATAACAGCGGGTAGATCAAAGGAGTTGGTCGGTCATAGGTGAGGACTGATGGAATTGGATCACTTGTGCTGTGTACCTCTCTTTTCATGCTTATAAATGGTTAGTTTTTCAATTTTCAATTTTGTAATTATTTTATAATTTGAATTATTAATTAGGATTTGTTTTCAAAATTTTTGGGGTTTATAATTTCCTTTTTCTTTTTCTTTTTCTTTTTAGTTATAACTATTAATTATGTTTGATTGCTCAAAATTTGGGTTTATATATATTCACATTTTAGTTTTTAGTTAGTCTGTTTTATTAGGGTTGATCTATTCATAATTATGATTTATTATTGCCTTTAGTTTTATTTAATATTTGGATTAATTGGCTGTAAATCCACAAATTGTTAGTGAAGTTTAGTTTTTTTTCTCATAATTTATAAAGTTGGTGGATGAATATATGAATTTTGATAATTTCTAAAATTTATACAAATTTAAGATTTTGACGAAGCTAAAACTGACGTGACATCGAAATTTTTAGAATTGGAGTTAAGAGTTATATATAAATATTGGGCCTAGTGTTTCTAAAAATTCTGATGACACTTGAATTTTAACTTGGTCGAAATCTCAATTTGAGAAAATTTTGGAAATTATCAAAGTTTATGTATTTATTCACCAATTTTATAAAATACTAATAATTTACGAATTTATAAGCAGTTAACTCTTAATAATTTCTAACTTGGGTTTGATTATTTCATAATAACTATATTAATTTTTCTATTTTAGTTAATTATTTCTGTTATTATTTATAACCATGTAAATTTTAAGCATTTTAGAGGAGAAAATATGGTGTCCCGATTAACAAATTTGAGGCTGCGGGAAGTGTATGAGCCCCTCTATCTCTCTATATTATTTCATCTCCTATCTAAAAATTGCATTATGCATTATATTAGTATAGGGGTATTTCAGAATGTAAATATTGGTAAGAAATAAGAATACAACATCGAACGTATAAAGTTGTTGCACTAAATGTATAAATTTGTTGCATTAAATTTGATACAACAACTTTATATTCAGTGTTACACTTTATATGTTAAATTTGATGCAATAAATTTATATATTTAGTATAATAACTTTATACATTCGATGTAACATTCTTATTTCTTATCAATATTTTCATTTTTACATGATCCATCCCTTAACAGTATAATATATAAAAACAAGGGTGCTGCTAAATAAAGTAACTGTGTCATAAAATCGCAAACCTGCTAATTTAATTTTTTATTATTACTAGAAGTTACATGTACATATTTGCATTATAATATAATAAATAGAATATATATATATATATATATATATATATATATATATATATATAGGAGTGGATCAAATGAGAACCATATCTTTTTGAACTCTGCGAACCATGCATAAGGCGTTGAATGATGATGCAAAAGCGGCGTAAAGTTGTGCATAACGAAAACTTTCTAAAATTATTTTGTTGTGCAACAATTTTAGAAAGTTTTCGTTATGCACAACTTTATCTTGTTTATGCATCATCTTCAATGTCTTATGTATGGTTCTCAAGTTCTCAAAAAGATGAGTTCTCTTGGATCCAACCCTATATATATATATATATATATATATATATATATATATATATATTGATATCATGGGAACCCGCGATCGCTACCTTAGGTGCGCCTTGGGTAAACCTCACGTTCTGTGCAATAGCACGCAAACCACACAGACGTGTAAACCATTATTGGAAAACCAAGTGTGTGCCAAACCCATAGTAGGCATTTGGTGGGGTTGGTTATAGGGAGAACCATCACTAAGATGAGAACTAAGAACTAATCATCACCCTAGATTTCATCTGATTTGATGGATTATATTTAATCATGCTTAAAAAAGAGTTTGACTATTTTTATAATGTTTTTATGATTGTAAACGTGTTAGGGGCACTAAGGTCATTTTAAATTTGACCATATCCTAATTTTTCGTATTCTCTCTCTATAGTTTGATTTCCTTTATGAAAATAGTAATTGTGCATAAGATTGTTAGTACTTATGCGAAACAAAACAAGGACTAATTAAGAATCAAATTTATAAAATTGAGAATTATTGTTTGAACAATAATTAATGTAAAAATAAAATTTATAAAATTACCTAAAAATAAAGATCACATATAAGAATTTGGTACTACAAATCCTCAATTAAATCGATGAAAAAAATGATAGATATACAACTATGATTATTCATGTGATTTGGGTAATATGCATAACTATATAGTAATTATGCATAAGACAATATTTGTGCAAATAATGGATTAATATGCATATTGTTTAGTATAGTATGCACAAACAGAGTGATTTAAAGCATAAGCATAAACTCGAAAAAATTCAGATAAAAAAAGATATATAAAATCAAAATATCATAAATATAAAAGAAAATCCCTTAAAACACTAAAAAAATCGGTTATATAAAAACAGAAAATTACAATAATATCCTTAATAATAAAATTTAAAAATCAAATACTTAACAAATCTAAAAAATAGTGACCATTAGATTACACAAAATAAACGCACTAGATTAGTTCTTAGTTCTCAAAACATATATAGTTCTCATTTGATCCATCCCATATATATATATATATATATATATATATATATATATATATATATATGTGTGTGTGAGTTATGGTGAGACCTTAGATCATGTATTAACTAATGGGGTTGGTTATAGAAGGAACCACCCTTAAAATGAGAACTAAAAACTAATCAAGACCTTAGATCATGTATTAACTAATGGTGCAGATTTAATTTGGAATAATGACGTGTTTTGACTTTATTTATCATATTATGAATATTTTATACGCATTAAGGGTGAAGTAGTCATATCCAAATTTATCCCACCCCACCAAAACCACTCACCCCCTTAATTAATGGATCAAATCATTTCTCTTTCTCTATCTTTCATGTCCTTATCTCTTCTCTCTAAAAGCCAGTCAATCTCTGCAAATTAGAAAAAAAATACAAATTCTCTTCAATCGTGTATTGGATATCGAAAATCCCGCTGCAATAAGCTACCATTCGTTTGTGAACATATGCATGATTATTCGAACGGTAAGGACATTTGACAATTGATATGAATTGAAGCGATTTTTGAATTTTTGAAGAACACAAGGTTTCACTATGAACAAAATTTAAGGCTTCGTTTTTTCTGCATAAGAACAATGATTTGCATCAATTAGTTGAGGTTAGGATTTGTTATGTTTTTTCTTTGTATTTTCTCTATAATTTATACACCAGTGAAAATCAATTTTTATTAAGTTTGTTTATTTGTACTTTGTTTGCATATTTAAAGTATGTAGGTTCTATGAATATGATTGTTATTCAAATGTGTACCAATGAGGTAATGTAATATGTCTAGCTTTTGCATAAATCAGTATGAATATGCGTGTTTATCCTACGAAAAAAATATTTAGTGAACTATCTGTTGTAAATTTTTTATACCACTCTTGTGCATGTGTTGATGTGTATTATGCTCATGTTTATTGTTGTAGTTCATGCCAAATTATCTGCTAGTTGTCATATCTGGATATGCATATGTTACATATTAATATGAGTACTAATTTACTTGCCTCGTATTTTCAGTGTAATAGAAAGACGAAAAGATAGTTTGGCACTAGCATATTTTTTTAGATCAACATAAAAAATATTGTTTCTCTTTTAGATTACTTATATTAAGATTACTATTAAAGTGTATACAACTAGTGTCTTTTGTACTATTATGCAATAATGTATTATTCTTATGCATTGGACTTGGAATACTTATGCATATACTTGAAATGATAATGTGTCACCTTTTTAAGTTTACGTTGTGTTTTTTGAAATGACAATGTGTCCCTTTTTGAGCTTATGTTGTGTTTTTATAAAAAGCTTAAATTAAATGATTTACACATATATGAATAAATTATAAATTATTTTACATAACAACACAAAATTTATGCACAACTATTCATTACAAAACTTATACACTACTATTAGGTCGGTATGCAGAAAATGATGGTGGATGGAACAAAATGTTTGGTTTTGAAGAGTATGAACACAAACATATGTCACTTAGAGGTTGAAAAACAATATTTTATCTTAACGTGATTGTGGAATGGGCGTGATTATTGTAACCAAGTATATTTTTGGCATTATTTTATTATATTGTTAATTTTTTGTTTGAAGTATCATGACGAAAGATCGATTATCATGAAATTCGTACTTCGAAATAACTGACCAAATCATAGAAGGAACTTGGATTATACCCAATATTGTGCATATAAGTAAAAATGATATGAACAAGCGTTCAACATAGATGCACACAGTAATTAACCACGACGATATATACGTATACGTGAACAACACTAAATGTAATGTGCACAATTGCTTTGTATTTTTGCAGCAAACAAATGAAACCGCCTTTAAATATTTACAACACTCAACATGATCAATGAAATGAATATGTGAATAGCAAGAAAAAAAAGGGAAGAAGAAAAAAAAAAGAGAACCAATAAATAAAACATGATCATTTGAACAAAAAATTGAATAAATTTCATAAAATAAAATTGATAATAAAAATATTAACTAACAAGAAAATTGAATGGATTAACAAACAATGATGATGCAATAAATATTTACTAAAAGTTCGCACAGGCAACACACTAATAGCGCATATCATTTACAATATTATGGGCGATAATTTTATGCAAATAGACCAAATTAAAAAAAAGTAAGTAATCTACATGAAACTGAATATGCCATTTCACAATACTTAAAAAAATATGATAGAACATGATGAATCTTTTGGAGAAGATACAATCGAGAAAGATAAATAATGAAACACCATCATTGCAGGAGATAAATATACATATCTATTTCCTTAAATATAGGTACGAATCAGTTAAAACAAATTGACAAAAATTACATAATCATCCTCAATCTTAATAATATCCATATTTATGCTAATAATCAAAATTAATTTTGGACCACAAGATAGGATAAAAAGAATAGTCAAGATTAGTTCTCATTTCTCAAAAAATTTATGGTTCTCATTTGATCCATCCCTTATAATGAGATCCTTAATGTAAGAAATATGAATAGTAGCATATTTTTCATATTTGTGTAGCACAATCAGAATTATTATATTGCGCATGTTAGTTTAGCACATATTTCATCCATTCGTAGCACATATGCTAAATATATTAGTTTAACACATCTTTCATTGCAGCGTAGCACAAGCAGAGATCTAATGCTACACAGTAATCCGCGTAGCATACAAAACATAAAACTATAGCACAATCGAAATTAAATCTCAACCATTGATCCAACAAATCAAAGGTCCGATTCATTCATATTTCATACCGAACCATCTCATATATATATATATATATATATATATATATATATATAGAGAGAGAGAGAGAGAGAGAGAGTGTGAGGTTCAAATAAGAACCAATTTTAACGTGAGAACAAAAACTACGAACATTCTTTCTGAACAAAATGAATATGCTATGAAAGTTAATGAATACATGAAAGTTAATGAATCCAAAATTGAATTTTCACCAGGTTCGAATCCCATGAGGCGAAAATTCTATTTTTTTATTCATTAACTTTCGCAGCTTATTCATTAACTTTCATAGCATATTCATTTCTCATGTTCGCACAATAAAAATGGTTCTCACGTTAACCATCCCCTATATATATATGGGTAGGTTATAGAGTGAACTATCTTTTAAATAAGAATTAAGAACCAATAACTATCGTTAGATTGAATAAGATCGGACGATTTATAATTATTTAATGAAAATAGTTAAATCACTAAATTTTCGCTATTTGGATATTTCATATTCTATTATTCGTTGTTCGTGCAATTCATATTTTTGTTCATGTAATCGTAATGATTGTGCATATGATAATAGTTACATAAATGAATATACAAAATCCCTTAATTATAGCGTTAAACAGTTACCATTAAAATATGAGGATAATAAATGATTTATAATAAATCATGATCGTAAGATTATAAAAATGGATGGACCATATTATTTCTTAGTTCTCAAAAAATTGGAGTTCTCATTTGATCCACTCCATATATATATATATATATATATATATATATATATATATATATATATATATATATATATATATATATAGGTTGATGAATTCAACCTTCATAGTGAATTCTTGTGAAAGTTGATGAATCCGTTGGGAAGTTATTGAATCCAAAAATGAAATTTTCGCCTTTCATGGGATTTTAACCCGGTGAAAAATTCGATTTTAAATTCAATAACTTTCTCAACGGATTCATAAACTTTTATAGCGAATTCATTTGGTTCTTAGTTTTTAGGATAAATGTGGTTCTCATTCGAACCTCTCTCTCTCTATATATATATATATATATATGTATATATAGAATTTGGATTGTATAGGAATACAAATATTGATGAGAAATAAGAATAAATAATAATACTTGGTTTCGCTAGATTTTTGGACGAGATTAGAAGAAGTTGTACTATATCTATGTGGTGCAATGAATTATGACTGCAGTATATTTATTAAGATCATATTTGTAATTTAAATTTTGTAGTAAATGGTTAATCTCTATTATTCTGGAATTTTATATCTTCAATTATGGAAATATTTAAAATCATTACTTTTGTGATTTCTCACTACAAGATAACTATTTATTTCTTTTCACAATAATTATTTTATTGCTATTGTTTTAATTTATATCTTGTTGATTTATAGTTTTAGATTCTATTTGATTTGTCGATATTGTACTATTTATCATTTTACTTAGCATGATATTCAGACAACCGTTGCACTATATATCTTGGTAATTTTTTATTTTAATTTATTTCGTAGTATTATTGGTCAAAATCGTTGTACAATGTTCAATTGTTCATGACTATTTAGCTTTGAAATAACACTTGTAAGTAATACTTTTGATTTGTCTCATATTGCACTATGTTATCAGTTTTTAGCACATAATTCATGTAATTGTTGCACTATTATCTTGGTAAGTTTTTTATTATTATTTTATCTTGTAGTATTTTTCAATAAAAACGTTTCACGAGTTCATAATAGTTTAACACTGAGTTTGTTGTTACTATCAACTTACCATAATTTTCATATTATTGTTGCTTATAAGCGTGGGTGCAACAAATTTGAATTGAAATGCAATGACAATAAAAATAAAAACATCATAAAAATTATCATCTTAGTGCAATGTTTTATGAATAATGTGCTAAAAATGGACCATAGTGCAATATTGAGCAAATTGAACATAATCCAATTTTTTTAGGATTAAAAAACTGAATGTCGAATATCATTGAAAAAGAATGGAATGACGGAGATGAAGAATTTCGACGTTGAAAATAAAAAATAATAATATTGAATATCACTGAAAAACTTAGTCTAATTATTGTTATATCCTCAATGATTATTCTACCCTTATATTGCACAATTAGTTTAAAGACAGAGAATATATAATTTAAATCTTGTCCATTGATTTAGCAAGATTAATGGTTGGTATTAATTCATATTCTCATTAATATGCATTCCCACTATAACCAACTTCTATGTATAAGAGATGGATCAAACGAGAACTTCAACTTTTTTTTAGAACTGAGAACTAATGTAGTTCATCAATTCTTTATAATCTAACGATCAATATTAATTATAAATCGTTTATTATCCTCATATTTTAATTATAATCATTTAGCCCTATAATCAAGGGATTTATATATTCATTTACTGTAGTTATTTCTTATGCATAATCAATACGATTACATACATAACAACATAAATTACATGAACATAACAATACATTGGAATGCGATAGTATGCATAAGAACTACGACTACATGAACAACAATATGAATTACACGAACAAAAAAGAATTTGTCCATTTTTATCATTAAATAATTATGAATTTTCTGATCTTATTCAATCTAATGATGATTATTGATTTTTAGTTTTCTTTAATTTTTTCTCCTTCCCAAAATTGATAAAAGTTACAACGAACCAACCTCTATATATATCATGTTTTGTCCAAAGTTGGTAAAAGTTGCGCGGACCAAGACTACGCATCAAGATACGATGTTTCGACATACATATATCATTGTTTTCTCTTATTTTTTATCCTTCCCAAAATTGGCAAAAAAATTGCACGTTGAACGTGGTAGATGTGTTGCTTTCTTTCTTTAATAGAAAAAAACATGTAAGATACATGTAATGTCATGTGCTATTTTCCAATTCTAGCTAGTTGAATAACATCCAATTTATTTATTTATTGTGATCATGCGTTTTGTTGTTGGTAATGTGACTAATGTCAGTGAGCATGCATGAGCCAAAATTATGCCCACTTCTTTCCCCCTTAAAATAGAATTATGTTATTTATTTTATTTTCGTTAAAAATATTAATCAAAATGTCCGTGACCTTATTTCCTGTATTACAAGTTACAACGAACCGACATGTCCACCTGTATGGCATTAGACATTACAGAAAAATTTCATAGAATATATAGTTTATTATACTCACCACTCACATGATAATATTTTATTAATTTGATTTATATTAACAAAATATTATCATGTGAGAGATATATATTACACCTATATGTTCTATAGAATTTTTTCTAGTCATAACGTGTCCAACTGCGTTAATTACTACCGTCCAACACTTATATAAGGACTAAGGGACATTTATTATTTATAATTGATTAAATGTATGAATAACATTTTTATGCCGATAAAATCAGAAGTCAAATCATCGAAAAAAGTTGGGTATGTTTAATTTCGGAGTTAATATTGAAATTAGCCTTTTGAGACAGTGAAGGTCAAAAATGGTCTTAAAATAAAAAGGTAAATTTTAGTTATTTTTATACAAAATTACATAATTATATTTATGTTATTTTTGCTTTTGAGAAATCCACTAAATTTCAAAAGCTATTGTTGAAAGAACTTGATGCATTCTTATCAAACTCTAGCTCTCTCAACTCCAAATTCTTTTCTATCAAAATTTGCACCAATTTTTCATAGCAATATGATGGTAGTGAGCGGAGTCAGAACAAAGGATTATCAGAAAAACTTTATTTATTTTTGAAAAAAAAATTGGGTGTTGGAGTATTTTTTCCGACGAAGTACATATCTTCAAGTCGAAGCATAAGACTTTGTGTTGTTTATGTTTGTGTATTTGCCAAACAATCTTCAAAACTATCGTTCACCTCCTTTAGTGTTGTTGATGTTCTTTAATTCACAACTCCTCTTCGGTAGTTGTAAAATGGAGACTATTTCACAATTTGAGTCTAGATAACTCGTGAATGTAGGCTAAAAACATACAATTCACAATCAAACTATAACATAGTCATGAATGAACATAATACAAAGGTACTTCATAACAAACAATGTATAGGTTGTGAATTAGTTTTTTTTAGTTCACAACTAAGAAGATTATAATTGTGAATTAGTGTGTTTTGACTATGAGTTGCAATAAAGAAGACTCTCAGTTGTGAATCAGTATTTTTTTTGCTTGTAATTCACAACTAAGATGTTTATTAGTTGTGATTACTTTTATTTGACTGAAATATGTAGTAAGGACAAAAGTGTAACATGAGTTACCCCATCTGTCCCCTAATTTTCTTCTTAAAAATCTTGGACATGAATTTTAATAAAAGTTATTGAATGTATTACGAGTAGAGTAAGAGTCCCACGTTGTTTTATTGTTAAATTAATTAGCGATGGAACATGGGTGATAAAAAGTGTAAATAATTATATTGAGGTAAAAGTGAGAGATAGTGGTAAGCTATGTATGATAAAATATGTAAATAAAGGATAGTGTTGAGGGTAATAAATAAGAGTATTTTGTGGGATAATTTTCATAAATGAAATAGGAAGAAACTTAACAAAAAGAAAAACTAGAAAATAAATTGGGAGATGGATGAAGTATTTTTTTCATCCTTTTTTGTGACTAGTTTTTACTTTTACTATCTCAAAAAATATTTTTTTTTTGTTAATCTAATACAGAAATTTAAAATCGCATCATGATGGACTCGGATTCAAAACATTTAGCCTCATCCATTAGCCATTCTACCATTAGATCAATACATACATATATTATTCTCTTCCTTCACACTTTACTCTCAACAAAATCAAATTATAATGTTAAATTTAGCAATGTTTTAAAAATGGTATTGAATTTATAATTCGATGTAAATGCTGTGATTTTTATGTAATTAAACTCTTCCTTAACAAAACAATTCGGCCTTTTTTGCCGGTGTTAACTTATTGTAAAAAATAAAGGGTAAGAAGAGGCCGTCTTAGTAGTTTATGACTTGGGACTCGGGCCTTGTATAGATCGGCCAAGCCCACAAGTAAATAAAGCCCAATTATTATGTTTAAATCCTACTATGAACCTACTCTCTTTCTGTTTTAACTCTCTCTCTCCTCATTCTGGACATCGGCGATTCTGCGGCAAAATCCGCAAAACTTCACGGTTAGTTCTAATATTATTGTTAATTTTGATGAATTGTCTTTTTTCTCTCCCGGTGTTTTAGCTACTAAGGATTGGAGAGTGTTTAATTCTGAAAAATATTCAGTGCAAACCGGGTAATTTATATGTCTGAATTCCGCTATTTTTCACGCTATTTCTTTTGATGGTTTTTGGCATTCGATCTTTGTCTTGTTAATTGATAAAAACGCCGTAATTAGTCACTATGTTGTTTCCTTGATTTTTGTCTTGAGATGATCATGGTGATGGAAAAATATGTTAATGATTTAGGGTTGCAGTGTGATGTGTATGGAGGTCATAGTTTTCGCTGATTTCGAACTGGACAGGATGTGAGGGTTGTACTGGGTGGATGTGAATCCGCAGTTATACATGAATTTAAGTTGAAGGCAAATTTTGAAGCGGGATGTATAAAAATTAATGCAAGGCAAGTGGATGTGTGTTGATTTGGGAAGAGAGGCAACTCTTTGAAAAATTACGGACTTAATGCCGTCCCTGGTTATTTGAAAATTGAGACATTGACATTGCTGGTTCGTTCATCGTGATGTCGCTTTGCTTAAAATTTTAACTTTCATAATCTCATTGAAATTTATCCCTCATAAGATATTTGCAATTTTTTCACGCAGTTTCTAGTCACATAATGAAGCTGTTCTGCACTAATTGAATGTTCTTTAATCCGCAATAAGAGTATAAGATTATCTTTTTTTTCTTCAATTGTTGAAAAGAACTAATATTTTTTTGCAGTAATTTTTTGGACTTTGAGGTAGGTTAGCCCGTACAAATATGCCGCCCAGGAAAAACAAGAGAAGAGCTATTGCTTCCACTAAATCTACTTCGGAAGAGTTTGTTTCTAGCAAGAAATCACGGAAAGCCAGTGCAGCAAATAAACCTACTAAAGAAGATGTTGCTAGCAAGAGACCAGTGAAAAGGCTGAGAAAAGCTATTATTGATTCTGAGTCTATTCCAGAAGAGGTAGTATCGAACAAGAAAATAGTTGAAGACGAAAAGGTGATGATGCAAAAGAACCCGTTCCAACTCCTAAAGTGAGGAAGCCTTGTACATGGCTTAAGCTTGACAGGCTTAACCCTGAACTTGGAAGCAAATCTCTTCAGAGTTCTAAACAAGGCAAAGAAGCAGAGCCTGCTGCTGAAGTCAGAGCCCCAGAAGACAATAAGAGGAAGAGAGACGAAAAACGTGGAGAAAAAGGTAATTCCCATCCGGATACTAAAAAGCAAAATTCAAGTCCCCATAAAAAGGAAGCAGAGCCTGCTGCTGAAGTCAGAGCCCCAGAAGACAATAAGAGGAAAAGAAATGAAATATGTGAAGTAAAGGTAATTCCCATCGGGTTACTAATGAAAAGCAAAATTCACGTCGGGGTGAAAGGGAAAAGACCTTATCAAAGAAATCAATGATGAAGCTGAGAAAGAACTTGGTGGATTGATTTTATGTGCAACTCCAAAACTAAACCAGATTGTTTCAGATACCAAATAATGGGTGTTCCAGCACATAAGAAAGAGGTTGTGATGAGCATCAAGCCTGGTCTCATATTTTTCCTTTATGATTATGATCTCAAGCTCATGTATGGGGTCTTTGAAGCATCGTCTGCGGTGGCATGAAACTTGAGCCAGCAGCTTTTGATGGGGCTTTCCCAGCTCAGGTCAACCGTGCTCTAATTGATTTACCTTTTTCCACCCTGATTATTTGCATTGTGTTTTCTGATCTATTGTTTTTTCCTTCTGCAGGTTCGTTTCGTTGTTCACAAGGCCTGCCTTCCATTACCTGAAAGTGTGTTTAAGAAAGCAATCAAAGACAGCTATGATGAAAAGAGACGCAAATTCCAAACAGAGTTGACAGTAAAGCAAGTACGATTATGACTCCAAAATGTGTCATTGAGATTCCAACATTTTCCGCAAGAATTTGGAACTCTAACTTCATTTTTCTTCCTCCGCAGGTGAAAAATCTGATAGGCATGTTTAATCCCTCCCCATTGCTGCATCCAAATGGCAAATCCGTGGTCCAAGAACCAATATTGTGCTCAAATCCACCGGCAACTTCGTTTAGTGAGGAATACCGAGGCAAAGATATTTGGTCAAGTGTGGCAATTCTGATACACAAGGAAAGTCTACGCCTTTGCATCATGATAAGCAATTCTCTGGCAACCATGTAATTCATAGCCCAGTTCCTCCCGTGACTCATTTTTCTTTCTGAGCAAGAATACAGAAGTAACGGGCTTCAACAAGGCAGGCATCTCTTGCCAGCAGCTGCAGGCGATGATGTCAGCAATAGGCCGGGGCCTAAAAAACTCGATCTTGAACTAAAGCATCTACTTAGGAACCAGGCCTCAACGAGTATAGATTCAGCTGTGCCGCAAAGAGAAGCCAATCAACCTGATCCTTTATACCTTAGTGAAAAGGAGTACCGGACATATGGCCTTCGGGTGCCAAATGCAGCATCTCCCATTATGACAGAGCCTCGCAAGAATTTATATGACCCATGTGACGAAGCTACCACCTCATTGGTAAATCGATACCTGGCCATGCCGATGACAACAACAGCTCCAGCAGAATCATATCCTCTGGGTGCTAGGGAGCGGTATAGCAGTGATCTGAACCTCACAAGTCATATGCTAAGCAATCCTGCGAGGACGTTGCATTATGGGGATAGAGCTTTTGCACCTCATAATTTTCGCGAGCAATCTGTATTCAACCAAAGGTCGTATTCACTGAATGCTTCTTGTGAGCTATCAGAGCACAGTCGGGGAACGAGTCTCCACCGTGAAGCTGATTTGACGTCTTTACCAGTCTCCCATCGCTACTCCTTTGCAGGACCTTCCTTTGCAGGATCTTCTCTACCACGGCACCGTTAAGATTATTGTGCTCTTTTGGATTTTATTTTAACAAATTAAGCTTATGCATTCTCAAATCTTTTTGCTGCAACTGCAAGTATCAGTGCCTGCTGGAGTTCGTGAGAGAAGCGTGGCTCTGTCGCGACTTTGTTGTATGTTATTAGCTTTCTTTCCTTCACTGAGTGAGTTGCCGGATTTTCAACTCCTGTGTGTTTCAAGCATATATATTGACATATTGTGATCATTTTTTTTACGGTGTGTTAATATTTATACACGCCATGGAGTTGAAGCCACATTTTTCATCTCACTAATTGATTTTTGTGTGTACAGATATATTGTTCTAGTCTTAGAATTAGAGAATAACTATTGCTATCTGAGGCGCAGGCGTTTGTTGATTGAAATAAATTCACATCTTTTGTTGCTGTCTGAACCAAATTTATGTCTATTTTTTTCAATGCCAGAATATCATAAATAGTGACAGTATGATGAGATTGGCCTTTGCAGATGGCCAACATGAAATGAAATAGTTTTTCGCCGATGTTATTGATGTTCAGATTGAAACACAAATAAAAAAATTTAAACATACGGATACGACTATGGATTCAGATCCAGCTATTGAATTTTGACCCGTCGTACGGATTAACACAAGTTTTAGCATACAACATTGCATTCACAGTTAAGCACGCGATATTTGGTTCTTTGTGGCTCAAATTATTAATTTAGAAAAGGCCATCTTGTCAGCTGGTACAAATAATTGAAATAAATATGTTCGTTAGGCGTCAGAACATAGGCGTCACATCCGCTTATCTGAATATGTACCAATCAAGTTCTTTGTTCAATAAAAAAACTTCTATATTTATGTATACTAAAAGTATTATTTATATTAAAAAATATATTATTTATTTTTTATTATGTAATTAAAAAATATTATTTATATTAACAAATTATTTGTACGAAAGAAAAAAGTATCAAAATGTCCCGAGGCTTATTCAAATATTTATTATTGGAACTGGCCGGTGGTTGGAATAAGCTTTTTTCACATTACCCAGGACTCTGTAGTGTCTTAAATCCGACTCGGCATTTTTATTTCTTTATTGGATAGCTTAGGCACACCTCCCAGACCCATCCTTTTTTTTTATATATAAGATTAGTCCATAATCTCGAGGTGTGTTCAACAACTTATTTCAAAGATTCTTTTCCCCCACGTAACTTATTCAAATAAAGATTCTCTGAATTATTAATATATAAATATTAGTCACAACTTATAAACAAAACAATAAGACATCCCATGTGAAACGATTCATTGTATTTCATGGTATAATTATGTTCAAATTTCACCGATATTTTCAGAAGATTCTTCTGCATATTCAAGTTGAATTGCATGGTTTATGAGTGTTATAAGAAAACATTTTAAAAGAAATAATATAATAAAGTTCTCATTAGTATTTTAGGAACAATTTTTTATATATTCACATTAAACTGCATGGTTATGATTGTTAATTTTTTATATATAAATAAAGAGGTGGTCTCCTGTGCGCGCCCCCGCGCAGTGAGACCCACCTTAATTAGTTAATTTAGTAATTAATCTTAATTAATTAGTTTTAATTAATTAATTAAATTGATTTTAATTAAAATTAATTAGTTTAATAAACTTTAATTATAAATTAATAAATCCTAATTTTGAATTAATAAACCCTATTTGGAATTAATAAACCCTAATTTTGAATAATAAACCCTAATTTTGAATTAATAAACCCTAACTTTGAATTAATAAACCCTATATGTGAATTAATAAACCCTAATTATGAATTAATAAACCTCAATTATGAATTAATAAACCATAATTATGAATTAATAAATTCTAATTTTGAATTAAAAATTAATAAATTTAATTTTAAATTAATAAAATCTAACTATCTTTACTTATCATAATTAATATCTAATTATTTTAACAAAAAACAAGGATGAGCTCATGGTGAGGCAGAGCTCACCCAAGTTTTTGTCATATATAAAATTAAAAATTGGTATAATAACGTTCTCAACAGCATTTGGGAATATTCTCATGCATATTCATGTTGAACTGCATAGTTACGAGTGTTAGTAGAAAATAGAAAAAAATTGGCTGCCACTACAATCATACAGAGAGAGAGAGAGATGAAAATGTGAAAAATAGAACTCCATAGTTGTGGTTGGACCTACGTATACTTGCACACTGACTACATGATTAAATATGTTTTTAATTATTGAAACGTTTTCCATAAAGTTGGCTGCCACTACCATTCTTCTTCTTGTGTTAGCTCGTCCAGATTGAGAGAGGATATTCACTCTCCAATTGTCGATGGCCAACGCTCTCAAATTGCCGGTGGCTGACACCTCCGCCGGTAATCTGAATTATTTTGAACAAATAATCAAGCATGTATAGTATGCACAATTTGTAGGTTTCTACTTTTCCTGCACAATTTTTCTCTGATCATCATTATTTGTGTTTCTGAATTTTTGATTCGTGATTCGGATAATAATAATTGCAGGATCAGCGAAAGCAACATGGGTGGCCTCCCCATCCTACGCATTTTATCATTTCGGCACCAATGGAGCGGCGGTCGCTGCTGCTTCCAGCGTTACTCATCCTTTAGGTTTCTTCCTCAATTTTTCCATTTATTTACGTTGCATTTTGTGTTTTGTAGTTTTTACTGTTAATTCTAGTAAGAAGAGAGTTCTACTGAAGAATTGGTTTTAATTCGAAAACTTTGATGATTTGATCTGATGTATGTTCCTCACTTGTTGGAGAGAGATTTTCAAGTAAAATCAACTTTGATTCTTGTTATATAGTGCTGTTGAGGGGTAAAATACACTGTTGTTCAACTTATAGTTGCCACATTATTGAAACAAATACATATGTAAACAAGAAGATCGTGTAGTCAATTAATGGACTCTATGATTTTTTGTATTTTTTATTTTGGCAACTTTGAAGAGAAGTATGTGACTTAGTTTATGTGGGATACAGATCTTCTAAAGGTTAGGCTGCAAATGCAAATGGTTGGCCAAAGAGGCCCGTTGATCGGCATGGTGAGTATCTACTTAATCTCCTATTCTAACAAAAGAAGTTTCTTAATTAGCTAACAAATAGCTTCATTTTCTTGTGTGCAGAGACAACTTTGCATAAACTTAGTAAAAAATGAAGGGCTGAGGGCCTTGTACATGGGATTGACGCCAGGGCTAGTGAGGTCAGTTTTCTATGGAGGTCTTCGTTTAGGCTTATACGAACCATCACTACATCTCTCTGAAATGGCTTTTGGGTCCCCCAATATCTTGAGGAAGATAGTGGTTGGAGCCTTCTCTGGTGCTCTTGCAACAGCAGTCACGAATCCGGTGGAAGTTTTGAAGGTACTGGCTATGATGAATGGATCTTCAACTCTTTTAGGAAAATTCTAATTAACCACCTCTGTGATTTTGTGTTTTAGGTGCGGATGCAGATGGGGAGATTGACCATTAAAGGGCGTTGCAGGAGCTGCGTAAGATGGCTGCAGAAGAGGGGTAACCGGCTTCTGGAAAGGGGCGGGCCTGAGATGACCAGAGCTGCTGTCTTCACAGCGTCACAGCTTGCTACATATGATGAAACCAAGAGGTTGGTTAAGCCCTGTTTCTGGCCTATTTAGTTCATTGTCAAGCTTTGATGCAGTATAACATTGTCAACTTACATTGTTTCCCCCTTGTAAATCCAGCTTGTGATGAGATGGACTTCACTCGAGGATGGATTCTACCTGCATCTCATGTAATTCAACTTACCCTATACAATTTTGTGCTTTATGCTCGTTATACCCTCTTTCGGCCGGCTAAGCAGTAGTAAAGTCGTGTTAGATGTTGAGTGTGCACATATTAGTACTCGATGAGGATGAATATGCAACCTTGAAATATTCTCTTTACTCTTTATGTTGCTTGTAGTTTATTTAGTGACAATGCCTCAATTATTATTAGTTGATTGCTTCAATTTGAAGACATGAATGTTTTATAGTCTGTTGTTTCTTGCTCCTAAAATGTCCCTTTACACAGTGCAAGCACCGCAGCTGGTGGGGCGAGCACCCTTGCAACTGCACCCATCGATGTGGTTAAGACCCGACTTATGCTGCAACGAGAGTCCCAAAGTGTTGCAGCCTATAAAAATGGTCTCCATTGTGCTTACCAGGTTCTTACTTCTTCTTTTTTGGAGATTAATACTTTGTTACTGATTTAATTTATATGATGGAATGATCATTTTTGTGTATGATTTCAGCTTCTGCGAACAGAAGGCGTTCGAGGTTTCTACAAAGGGTGAGTTACAAAATGAGAAACTGTTTCATTCTGCAAAATCTTGAATCAAATTGATTTGTTAAATAAAGTGTTTTCGAGTAGGGTGTTTGCATTATTCACGAGAGTTGGGCCCCAAACAACGATCACCTTCATCCTCTGCGAGCAGCTACGTGGACTCGTGGGACTCAAGGCAGTATAAGCAGCGAAAATCAAGCAGATCCAGTTCCTGCTGCAAGTGGTACATAGACATGTGATATATTCGAGGCTCTCAATTTTTTGTTTTGTCGTGGATCAGAAATCCGATCTGCAGCATTGGTGTTTATCTTGATATAGGGCGATCGTTTTATTTAGTATATCATATAAATATGCGTATGAGTAAATTTATATTGTATGGAACAGTGGTTGATTGTGAGAATAATCACTACACATCTTGATTGCCCTCCTCCTCTTCTTCTTCTTCTTCTTCTTCTTCTTCTTCTTCTTCTTCTTCTTCTTCTTCAACTTTGTATTCCGGGGCTATCTGTATATGAGTGTATGTATGTAATGGGGTTTTTTACTTTTATTTTAATTCATGAGGAACCCCGTTGTTATCTTTGATATGCACTGAATAAACCCCACCAATGGTAGAACCACATTTTAGAGTGACGGAACCAATTGTCCAACCGCATTTTGTTTCTTATATCATTTATATACCATGTTTATGTGTTAAACTACAAAAATAATATACCTTTGTCCCACCAATTTTTTAAAAAAGTAGGAGAGAAGATAAAACAAAATCAAGATTGAATAATTAAGGGGCCCTATAATTACTTTTACTTTTACTTTTATTTCATTAGTGTAGAAAGAAAGATGAGATATAGTAATTGATATCTACTAATCTGTTCTATATTTTGAAATATGATTAAGGGGGCAAATTTAAATGCTCATTTTTATCAAAATGTGTATAACCTATAACCAATTCTAAAATTTGCTAAACTCTATGCCCATTTTATTAATTAATGTATTTTTGAGTAAATATGATGTGATTTTCAATATCAAATCAGTGTATTTTGAAGTTTGAAATGGAATATGATGTCTTCAGTCGACCAGAGACATTGTAATGGTCAATCGGAGACTTCAAAAAAATTAGAATTATAGAAAAAAACTTGAGATTTCAGTGGAAAACCTTGTTTCCGATAGTGAAATTGTTGTCTCTGGTCGCGAAAATAATTGTCTCCGATCGACTGGAGAGAACAATTTCACGATCGAAAATAAAATTTTAACGACCGAAAATAAGGTTTTTCACTAGAATCTTAAGTTTTTTCAAAAATTCTAATATTTTTAAGTCTCCGGTCGATCATTACACCGTCTCTCGGTCTAATGGAGAGATTCTTCAGCTTTTTGACTTAAAATATATTAAAATAATAAAATGGGTATGAAGTGTAATAAATTTTTAAAATTGATACAGTGGAAACACACTTTTTAAAAAATGTATATTTCTATATAATTCCTCTATGATTGATATCTATTTTTGATATTTCATATTTTTCTCAAAAATAATTTTTCATACACAATATCAACTATTTAATCCTCATCTTCTCCATTAAGCTTCTCCAATATTCAGAGTACCATATATTGAATATTCAAAGTATATATAATAGTAACGTAGAAAATAATTGTAAAATATTTTAATTATATAATTTTTACAAAAGTTGCTAAAATTGTGCTATATATTTTGCCCCTCCTGTCTGGCTCCATTACTGAATCTCATGTTCCTGTACAATAACCTACAAATCATATATGATGGATTAATCGCACTTGAAAATTCATGTATTATGATGTAATGGGGATTATTTTTAAGTGCACCCGCAGGTTAGAATAATATGTTCCATGATAATGGTGTATTAATAGTGGATATGTTGAATTTCTGTCATATTAATCGTAAAAGGTATGAATCATGTAAACTTATATCTATCACAAGTTGTTGTTTGATCAACTATATCCTAGTATACTGTAAACTTCCTTGAGCAAATTTTAAAACAACACTTGCAGTCTCAAATTACAACTAACCTATTTGCAATTTTCACATTGACCACATTAATAATGGGGAAATATATCGTTCCATTTACATCATATCCACGATATAATTGTAAAACGATATATAGTGTTTATTTTTCATGATTGATAAGATACATAATTGAGTATTTATCTCACATTTTCGATGAGGATATAAACAAAGCAAAATCTATTTAAGTAATGAAAATTATCAAGGACCTTGAAATATCTAAAAGTTTCATTCCATCTAAATAAATAATAGATTAACATATACTATTTGATCTATTTACGTTAACCATCAAAGTAAACACCCTGTTATAAGGTTAAAAAAGAGATAAATATAATGTTCGAAAGAAAATGAAAATTTAATACATATAAAATTTTCTTTATTATCTTTTTTGATACAAATACTATAATTTTGTATTCTTTTGAAATGAGTGAGTTGTTCGTGTACCAAATTGCATACAATTTCATATACAAACTCAAATTGCATTATGAGTTCCGATCAAAAATCGAGCGAGCGTTCCCCAAATTTTCAAATTCAAAATAACATCAATCAAAACCATTTGATATACCATCATAAAAATATACACTCTTCTATTAAACTACTAAAATGATACGTAGAACAGAACGAACATAAAAATTACTCCTACAAATTTATAAAAAAAGAATAGTTTCATAATATTAGTAGTTTTGAAGGATTTGTTGGCCTGCCGCCGCGGCCAACTGTCAATGCCACGTCATACCAAAACTATATCAAACTGTTTAGAATCTGAGGTGTATAAAGAGATTGGGGATTGGGGGTCGGGGGCATCGCCAGTCAAAAAGGACGCATTGCAATTGCAACTTCGCCTTTTCTCATCTTCTTAAAAGTTGTTAATAACGCTTAAGATTCAATCATTTCGTCTGCAAAGAGATTCTCTCGGATTGCCAATGACGGGCTCTTCCTCCTCCTCCTCTGGTAATCCACGTTTCTAGTTTTCGAAAAATTCATTGAAAGTAGTATGTAGAAGTTGAAATTCCTAATATTTTGTGCAAATGGTTCATAATGTTGGGTCCAATTATGTATTGGCTTGTTTCTGTTAATTGTTTGGAATATATACTGTCGATTTAATTTGTTTATCATGTCTGTTGAGATTGTTTTGAGTTGATTTCTGATTTTTAGATTGAATAACGATTGTAGGATCAAATATAGCAAAATGGGGAGTATCCTCATCCGATGCGTTTTATCATTTCGGCACGAGTGGAATGTCTGTTGCTACTGCAACCGGAATTACCCATCCGTTAGGTTGTTCCTTTCTCTATGTAGCTCCTATCAATTTTATTTTATTTTTCTTAATATGTATGCTACATCTCTGTGTATTTTATCAGTCTTCTGCTATTTTTCTGATAAAGAGAAGAAGTTGTTGAGAATTGGTTTACTGTCGGTTTGATGACTCTTGCTTGGGATAGTGTTTTTAAAAGCTATCAATTTTGCTTTGTGATTAGTGTAACACGGTGCTTTTAGTGAGTAGGTAGATAACATGGTTCTTTACTCACGGCATTCAAGTAGTCACTGCAACTTTGATATGAATGCCCTTTCCTTCAATTTATGGCAGATGCTTAGATAATAAGATGCATGCTATTGCTATACCAAAATTGAGATGACTGGCCATCAATCAGCTGATCAAATCTAAGTAGTTGTTTTCCCCCTTTTTTTCTATTTTATTTTTATTTTCTATTTTATTTTTATTTTTGGGGAATTAAGTGATTTAATATATGTTGGAATACAGATGTTCTCAAGGTCAGGCTGCAAATGCAACTAGTCGGCCAAAGAGGCCCGTTGACTGGCATGGTGTGTATCAATACTTGGTTTTCTTTTGAACAGAATAAGCTTTTAATTAGTAAATCCACTACTGTTGGTGGAATTGAGGATAATGTTTTTTCTTTTTCTTTCCTGGTCGGCGCAGGGAAAACTTTCTATGCAAGTAGTCAAAAGTGAAGGACTGAGGGCCTTGTATCTGGGATTGACACCTGCATTAATGAGGTCAGTTCTTTATGGAGGTCTCCGTTTAGGCTTATACGAACCTTCAAAATATGTGTGTGAATTGGCTTTTGAGTCCCGCAATGTCTTGATGAAGATTGCATCTGGAGCATTCTCTGGCGCTGTTGCAACAGCACTTACCAATCCAGTGGAAGTGTTGAAGGTACTGACGTAATGGATCTCGAATCTGCTCTAGAAAATTCCAACTAACTCTGCTTTGTTCTTAGGTACGGTTGCAGATGAGAAGAACAAACACTCGTGGGCCGATACAGGAACTGCAAAAAATTGCTTCAGAAGAGGGCGTTGTGGCCCTCTGGAAGGGGGTCGGCCCTGCAATGACCAGAGCTGCTGCATTGACTGCATCACAGCTGGCAACATATGATGAATCCAAGCAGGTGAACTGCCCTTTATCACAATATAATCAATCTTTCATTGTTTTAGTTTATTCTCATGCTTAAAGGCAGTCTAACATTGTAATTTTGTTATCCTCTTTCCAGATGTTGATGAAATGGACTTCTCTTCAGGAAGGATTTTATCTGCATCTCATGTAACTTGACTTCCCCTTGTCCATTTTTAATAGTTTTGTGCTTCTTATACTCTCCTGTGCATGCTTCTCCAGTAGATAGTCTTGACCAAATGTATGAGGTTTTGGTTTTTTATGTTGGTCATACTTACAAATGGAGTCCTGCTATTCAGAATTAGTCGTCAACCTTAGGTAACTAATAAGGAGCATTTCCGTGCTTTCTTGCTTACATGATTTTCAATTGAATGCTTTTGATGAAAGATGGCATATATCTGCCTGAAACAAGCATCTCATGATTTTCCATCAACTTAATAGTTGTCTGTAGCGTAGTCTCATAATATGGGATCTGTATCATAGTGTAAAGAATAAGCATGATGAACAGTTGATGTAGACTGTAGTTGAAAAGTTAAAAAAGAATTCCTTAAGTTGTGTGTTTTTAGTTGGTTAGTGTGCATACCCCAATTTAAAAATGTTCCAATTGATATTGAGGTAGAAAAAACATAATGATTTGGCTGTGATTTAACTTTTGAGAGTTTGATATGCTTCAATTTGTAATGTAAAAAAGGTTTCGTCAAGTGTTGTACGAGTGGAAATCTTTCTGCTGTTTCTAAATTCTAATTCTGTAACTTGTCATTTAATATAGTGCAAGTAGTATAGCTGGCACAGTGAGTACCATCATGACTGCACCAATAGATATGGTTAAAACAAGACTTATGCTGCAACGACAATCTCAAAGAGTTGGAAGCTACAAAAATGGCCTCCACTGTGCATACCAGGTTGACTTATTCTTTGCTTCTCATTTAGCCTAAGGTTGAGTGTATTTAGGGTTATCCTTTTTTTTTGAGTAATCACTACTCAGCATTTCATTCAGCATCCTTTCGATATGATTTATTTTGCAGTCCTTTTTGTTTGAACCTGCTGCTTTAGATGTATAATGATAAGTCATAGCAACCCGTGTTTATGATTTGAACAAGTAACTCTGCTTGCCAAAATCATTGTTAATGCATGTGAACGAACCTGCAACACAAGAAAGGGGCTTTAAAGCCATTTTACTTGTCTGACAGCCATTTTTGTGTACGATTCCAGGTTCTGCAAACAGAAGGACCTCGTGGTCTTTACAAAGGGTGAGCTCCACTTGTAGTTTCACTAGCATTCATCTCAAACTGGTTGATCACCTAACTGACTCTGTCGTTGGAAATCAATTAGGGGCTTCGTGATGTTTGCAAGATTGGGTCCGCAAACAACCATTACCTTCATAGTCTGCGAGCAGCTGCGCGGACTTGCAGGACTCGAGGCGCTCTAACTCGTGAACATTCCCAATCTAGAATCTGTTTGTTTTCAATAAATTAAGGTAGGATGCACATGATTCAAGAACTGAAGATGGATCTACATTTTTTAGGTTTTTTTCCTAAATTATTTTAGTGGAATTAGAAGTGTGATTGACTACAAAGGGTACCGGTAGAAGTCAGTGTGTCTGGAATAGGTGATTGTTATATGAAAATGTGACAAATGTCTCTTGATTGGTGCTACTTGTAGTTAGGGGGGCAGTCTCTATGAGTATTATCTCATTGCGGGACCATTTTTTAGGTGTGTTGTTGTATTCATTGTAACGATGGTGAGAATGACTATTTTTTGGGATAAAATGGTATTTCTTTTCTCTCATTTGGACATCAACATTTATTCTCTGCCTTTCACCTTTTGAAAAAGGCCAAAAATTCTCTTTAATTGTCTGAGGAAAATATATCTACATATATAGAAAATGGATATAAGAACTTTTCTTAATATAGGAGTCTAGAATTAATATTACTTTTTGGATGGTTGATTAGTTTCATAAAAAGAAGTATTATTGTAATATATCATAATATCATTATAAAGGGTAATATCATTTTAAATTTCAAACTATACTTGTTTTATAAAATATCTCGACTTATCAGAAAAATTTATTTAAACTATGAAATATCAGTAATGTATTATGTCATGTATTCATTTTTCGACCTCCAAAATCTTGACATGGTTCACTGGATTCCATGTAATTCCATGCATATCTATATTATTTTCTAATTAAATAGTAAAAATGCCTCGTAAATTCATGTGGATTCAACGAGCCACGTCAAGATTTTGGGGTGAAAAATGAACACGAGATATTTTTGATACAATACTAATAATAGGTGGTTTAAATAAATATTTCTGATGGTTTAAATAATTTTTTATGAAGCGGATATAGTTTAGAGTTAAAATATGTTGATTAAATTTTTTTCCTCGACATAATAAAAACTTGGTGGTGAAGGTGACGAATCGTCGTGGAATAAGGAGAATTAATGAGAATTTCATGCACCTTAGCTTTCAATTGAACACGATAATGGAGGTAAAATAAACAAAAAAATAAGAACGCATGATTTACGTGGTTGGATGATCTGTTTACGTTGAGGGAGGAAAAGAGGAATTTTATTGATGAGATAGTGTTGTGGTACAAGTATTGGGAGTGTATGGGTGCAAATTATGAACATATTTGAGCTTGATGTCAGTGTATCCTTATTATAAGAAGATGTAGCCTATTTACGGAGAATACAATGTTTGAGATAACTATGATATTTTTTTATATATTTTCAAATCTATGTAGATATACGAGATGCACCCGGTCTTTCGAGATACTGTCAAATCCGTATCCTTCTGGAATGTTCCCTTGTTAACGGTATAATCACATTTCTGAAATCCGGTGCCCAATTCTGACATCATTTCAGATTTGTTCGTAGCTTGTTAAGGTATTCTTCAGATTTGAGACGTACTGCTAGACTTCTGATCAATCAAATCACCTTCTCAATCACATCTGGTGGTACCATCAGATCCAACATACCTATGATCCTGCCACATTCAACAAGGATATTTATGACTTAATGGGTGTAGGCATGTCCTTCGGTGATGATCGGACCTTGATCCTCGACGGGGCTTTTGGGTCTTCCTCTACTGGTATCAGCCAAATAAAGGCAAGCACAAACCCAACCCACACCAAAGTCATATTTACCCTATTATAAAATAAGTGTTATAGTATCATGTATGTATAAAGAATCATTTTTGTAAACAATTATTGTTGTAATATGTAGAAAAAAGAAAACATTATTATATCCTCTTTGGCCTCAAAATATGTTCTTGAAAATCTTTGGTGTAGGTTTTAATAAAAATTGTTGAGTGTCTTGTGAGTACCGTGGTATAAGGGTCTCACATTAGTGTAATGTTAAATTAATTAGTGGCGGATCATCGTATAAATATGTGTTTTTGTTAAGAGTAATAGAATTTGTGGAGTAGTTTTAATAAATAAAAATTGAACAAATTCGGGGGACGTACTAAAAATAAAAATTAGAAACAAATTTTTGGGGACGGATATATTATATTACTTATGATCTGTTTTTTGGGAAAATGTATCACTATAATAAACTTATTTTAGTAAATCTCAAATGAAGAGATGTACTCCCTCCGTCTCATTATTTTTTAGCATGTAAATTAAAAAGTGTTATGTTTTGTGTGTAAAATGATGTGACCTATTAAATTTGAGACATTTTTATAGATAAAAATAGTTCTTTTTGTATAATAAGTCATTTTTAATGAGATGGTCAAAAACGAGAACGAATCAATTATAATAGGACGAAATACGTATAAAATCGGGAAATGTGAATATCAATTCTATCTCTCTCTAAGTCTCTCTCCCCACAGTTTTCCTTTTGGCTTTGAGAATAAATTGAACAAATGAATCTCAAAGCTTGATGTATTTGTTAGAAAGTGTGTATAAAATATTTCTCTGTTTTAGTTGTATGATAACTTTATTACAATAACTTTAAGGGTTAACGTTGAACTTCTTTTTTTTGAAAAAAGAAAAAGAAAAAAAGAAAACAGATCAACCTTTAACTCATTTCAGGGTTCATCTAGTTTAACTAACTGTACGTTACGTTAAATTGAAAGTTACAGTTCAAGTTTAACTAACTCTACGTTAAATTGTATGATAACATTACATACCTCCACTTCAATTTTTATATTAATAGGATATAAGTAGTTAAGTACTATTAATCACTAAACAAAATAACAGATCTTAAAAACGTCAGTATCGAAATTCATATACAAATTGGATAATTTGTCTGCGAAAAAAAAAAAAAAAAAAAAAGATGAAGTGGATAGTGGGATAAAGTGGAGTTTAACGTTAAATAGTGTATTGCCAAGTAATCATAGAGACAATATAATGGCGGATGGCCTGGAAATTGCTACATTTTTTGTTATTTCTTTTTTTTGGATGTGACTTGGCGGGACAGTCTGGCAACCTCTACATTTACCCCCTCGCTCTTCACCTATTTACCAATTTGCCACTTTCTCTCTCTTCCCTTTTTCCACGCTAGTTTGTCCTCATTTCTTCTTATCTTATTTCCTATTTACCCAATTTATAGGTCAACATACCACGATCCAACCACATATTATAATTTTATTTAAGTGAGAGATGTCAGAATTAAATAATTGGGGTGTTTTGAATTTTTGAAATTTTTGTAAGTTTGTGTGCTAGAATCGTTTTTTTTTCTCTGTTGAGGTAGTTTGCTATATGAATCTTGACTCTAATTGAACATGTAAATTTGTTGGAAAAATTATGTGTTGGTTTGAGTAAAATTGTCGCCAATAATGGTTTATCTGTTTAATTAAATGTGAAATCGATAAAATATACCTTTTGTCTTGTATCCAAACTCCTATTAAGAACATTTTTAAGTGTGTATGATTTTAAGAATTAATGTAGTCAAAAGCAAACAAAAAAATGATATACTTATAAAGTAGAAAAAAAAAATGATCGAGGTAGTCTCTCAGACGGACGTCCGTATATACTGGACAATTATACTTTTTCAATATAAATGATCTTTCAATTACATCGTAAAAATAAATGATATTTTCTTCATCGAAATGATATTTTTGTTAAAACAAATGATATTTTTATCTCGTCTCAAGACGTTACATGGTCAAATGTACAAGAGTTTTTGTGTTGATCTTATTATACGTATTGGATTTTTGCTTCATAAAATAATTATCATCTTTTAAATAGATTGATAATATTCCTACAAATACATATGACATTACATACGCTTGTGAATACCCAATTATAAATTTTGATACATTGATATGAGACTTTCTAATGTTTAGTGAAGTTTACCTATCCTTCCAAGTTAAGATCTTATAGACGTTTGTCAAACTTCAGTCTTCATATTCATTTAAACTTAATATATAGTATTTCAATAGGACGGTCTCGGTCTACAATTCATGAATTACATTCACAATATTGTTTTTTCATTAAAGAATATTGGTTATAGTTCACCTTGAGAAAGGGGGAATATATATATATATATAGAGAGAGAGAGAGTTTGGTTTAAATAAAAACATATTCAAAAATAAGAAATGAGAACAAATTTGAACAATTGATTTTTATAGATGAGTGGTTGTGATTAAATCAAATTAAGGTATAATGGTAATTATAGAATATTAAGAAAATAACAGTCCCTTATTTATAGGGGTTGTGATAACTTAATCTTAAACCATTGATTAATGGCAAATGGATGATGGAGATGAATTCTTATTTCTTATTTTAAAGGGGTTTGTATTATAACTCATCCTATATATATATATATATATATATATATATATTAATTTTCAACATCTAAAATTCCTAATTGGATTTACATATAATCATACGACCCCATCGAGTAATTAGTCAACGTGTTAGCGTCGTAGTGGTCTAGTTGATATAGGACGTGATTAATTGATTTTGACACAATGTGACATTGCTAGAGTGTGATGTTTTCCTATTGAGATGACTGCATTCTCATTTTCACACTTTGACACAAAGGTGTTATCCTTCTTATTCATTTCCATCTAATTGGCTGAATTTTATTTGATGGCGACGGCAAAATTATGGTGTTTACGATATAGTTTGAAGATAAAGATAGACACATACATCACATGATTTGCAACTTAATTAAAATCTTTTTAAACTCGTGCATCAATTTACAAAAAAAACATGATGTCGATGGAAATTAAGGTCGTGCTTGATTCCATATATTGCCCCAAAATAATATATATTTTATAAGTTTACAATAATCTAAAGGGAATAATGAAAAAAATCAAAAGTTGGCTCATGAGTATTCACTGAGTTCATGAGTATCGTTGGTTAGAACCATATAAAATGTAATTCTAGATCACAGTTATAGCCTAGAAGTCTTTATTTTCAAGTCATGACACGTCGAATCTAATTTCAAAACTAAATATTAATATAAAAATATAAAGTTCGAAAAGGATACTTGAGTTTGCAAATTATTAACCCTAATAGAAATGGCAGAAAATTAGAGGTTTGACATAGTTAGAATTCAAATTCATAATCTTCATCAATGAATCATCTTCATTTTAGATATAAATTACGAACAATTTATTATCTTATACGCAAGGATTATTAATTATCCATTGATCATTAGGAGTCAAACTATATTCTATTCCTACATTTTTTTTGGAAATGAGATGACTACATAGAATAAAAGAAGACATTACATTGCCCTCTAAACAGTGTCCAAAATAATTATACGGTGATAGATTGTGCTTTCGTAAGAAAAAGATAAAATTACTGGTGAAGAAAAATTAATAGTTGCGTTAGATTTTTTCAAATTTATTTTCAATTTCAAAACATCGAACTTAAAATGACATCTAGAATTTTATTTATTTTTTAATATCTAAAATTAAACCAATTTGGCGCTAGGATTTTCAAATGCCAACTCTCCCAATCGGCTAATCCTAATTGCCGGTGGCCCACCAGCCAGAAGCAAACCAAACAATATGGCACTGGGGCCCGTGGGAGGGGTAGTTCCGTCATTTCGGTCTCCATTTTCACAACACGAGAACAGACGTATCTATTACAAGTTTACAACAGTCGATCGGGGAGTTCGCCTCATCAACAGTTTAGATTACATCCATCAATGATTTTTTCCAATTCAAGTAGTTAGAAGACAAAAGTAAATTAAAAAAGGAAATGGAAAAATGAAGGCTCCACTTAAATAATTCACAATTTAGATTATTGCATCAATTCAGATTGTGAGAAGATCATCTTGGCAAGTACCATGATTTTAGAAGATTTTATTTAAATAAATTTAAATAATATATATGATCCATAATCATATATATATATATATATATATCAAAATTCATATTTTATTGGAACATATATACGTCATTAAAATCAAAATTAAATATGGTGAGTGAAAACGTAATACTTGAGAATATATATAACATTTTTAAAATTTAGTATATTAAATAAGAAATGAGAATATATACAATATTTATTTGCAGCTTTTATATTTGTAAATTAATATTTCATGTATCTATTTGTAGCTTTTTAAGATTTTATTCTAATTTTGTATTTTATATGTAATTTTTATTTTGTTATTGAGTTCATGTCTTATTTTAAGTATATGTATTTTTTGTATCATTACTGAGTTAAAGTATAAAATAATTTTTATATATATATTTAGATATGTTAAAATAATAAAATTATTTTAGATAATAAGAAGTTTAAAAAAGTAAAATAATATTTTAGATTGAATTGGTGTTATTGATGGAAAATGAAATGATAGAATTCAATTGAATTATGAATTGTAAAATTGAATTATGAATTGTAAAAGAGAAAGAAATGAATATTATAATAAAAAATTAGGTTGTGATAAATTCTCTGTGTATGAGTTTACGAGCCGTAATTAACCACCAAAACCGAGGGCAATCTCGCCCCATTCAATCAATAATAAATAATCCACGGAGAAGATCCAACTTGCAATCTAGACAATTCCCCTATATTTTTTATTTTTTATTTTTTAGTTTACGAGCGAAGACTCGGTGCAGAGCAACAAGAAGAAAAAATTATGCACTCGGATCATCATTGAGTACTTTCGTCGAGAAGAAGTTTTTGTGCAGTTGAGGACACAGAGAGAGAGTAAAATTTAGAGAGAGAGAGTCTTTCCGGCGCGGTGTAATAATGGCGGAGGAGGAGAGCGTGAAGTTGTTCGTAGGTCAAGTGCCAAAGCACATGACGGAATCTCAGCTGCTCGCAATGTTCAAGGAGTTCGCCGCAGTTGACGAAGTCAACATTATCAAGGACAAGACCACGCGCGCCTCTCGAGGTTTTTGCTTTTGTTTGTTGACTTCTCATTGCATGATCTTGTTGGAATTGCTGTGTGATGGATCGCAATGTGTGATTTAGGTCTTTTTTTCGTTTTGTTTGGTTTTTAATTTTTGGAGATTTGTGGCGTTGAAATCCTAATTTGTGGCAGGATGTTGTTTTGTGATATGCCCGTCGAGGAGGAAGCGGACAAGGCGATTAGTGAGTGTCATAATAAGAAGACGCTTCCTGGGGTTAGTGTTTATTGTCTTCTGCCTACTTGCTTGTTTCTAAATTACAGAATGTTTTGTTGCGTAACTCGATTTGATTGTGGGGGAGTGATTAAGCAGAAGGAAACCTGGTTGTAGGAACACGTTGTGCTGCATGAACTGTTTCACTATTAAGCCAGAGTTTCGAGGAGCTTAAAATTGTTCAATCAGAAAATTGTTCATGCTTAAATTATTAATTCTGAATCTCTGATCTATATGGTTTCATAGATTGTTGGAATACAATGGCTCTTGATATAATTACGGAATTACAATTTAATTTTCTGATTATGTTGTGTGATCGGAGTTATGAGGAAATCTGTTGTGAGTCACATTTTTGTGTATTTTATCTGATCATGAATGTTCCCATTATGATACATTGATTGCACTGCTAGGTTTAATTGCATTACATGAGGTGCACTTTCTGTTATGTTATCTTCTACCTTTGACTATTGATCCCACTCGGTTGTACTGTTTGTGTTTGTGATGATGTTAGTAAAGAGAATCAGTAGAAATTTTGGGATTTGTCACAGAAGTCCTTACGTTAGTTTGTGCATACAACAAATTAACTACCTGACCAAAAGAAGCAAATAGTGCAGCCTCTGTATACGATAGCCTTAATTTTGTTGTCTCCCTTTCTTTTACTGATTGGGTGTTAATGTTCAACCAAAATTGTGCACTAACGGGAGGAGGCAGATGCAACATTATGACAGTCATGGTGTGGTTGTGGTTGAAGGAATATTTGGCAGGAACATCAAATAGTAAATGTAGGTTGAGAATTGACTTAGGTGATTTTACACCTTTATCCCTCATGCACTGTTGAAGCTGAAAAATAAAATAAATCTATAAAAATTTCCCACCATCTCTGAAGTGTTTGCTCACATTATACAAGCAGTGGGTGGCATTGCATCTTTTCTTGAACTAGTTGTTAGAGTTTATCTATGTGTAGAAATAGACTTTGGGTGCGTTTTAAAGAATTACTAAATATCATGAACCTTAAGGTCCTAAGAATTCCTCTTTTGGAATTTGATTTATTTTGCAAGTTATAACTTGAAACTTGTTCTACAAGAATTTCCTAAGTTCTGCTCCCCTTATAGTAGATTGTATATTCTAGTAAAAGAACTTTGCAGCCAACTGTAAGTTGATCATTTGAATAATAACAAGAAGAAATAAGTTCTATAGCTGGCTATTCGTCTGGGTTTCAGAGTTTTCTTCATATCCCAATTGTTAATAGTTAGAAAAACTACTGGATAGGCATGTTTAACCTTGTGTAAAGCAACCATTCTTTCATGTAAGAGCTCTGCTTCATATCTGTTGCAATAAGATATGTTCTGTTCTTTTTCTGATATAAAAGCCACATGTTCTCTGTGTCCAATTCAGGCATCTAGTCCGTTGCAAGTGAAGTATGCTGATGGCGAGTTGGAAAGGCTAGGTGTACTATAAATTTCAATCTTGTATTATATGTTTTCTTATGACGTGTCTTGTCAATACAACGCACCTATTTTGCTTTAGTTAATTCTATGTTTCTTCTCTTTTTTCCTCCTTATCTTGGTGTTTCTATTTGTATAATTGACTTCATCTATTTTTTTGGCAAAATGTCAGAGCACAAACTCTTTATCGGTATGCTTCCAAAAAATGTTTCTGATGCTGAGGTCTCTGCACTATTTTCAAATTATGGGACCATAAAAGACTTACAACTTCTTAGAGGTTACCAACAAACCAGCAAAGGTTAAGGCTTTTTGTTTTCTTTGCCTTTTGCTTGGTTTTTCATGCCTGTTTCTTTACAGAGTACATGGGATATCGTAGATCTGATTAAATTCTGTCAAACATTTTGTTGCTCTAGGTTGTGCTTTTCTGAAGTTTGAGACCAAAGAACAAGCGCTTGCAGCTATTGAAGCCCTCAACGGAAGCATAAGATTGAGGTGTAGGCCAATTTGGCAGTTATTCTCTTTAAATTGTTGGCTTGTATTTAAGCTCATGAAATCCTAGCAACAACCTCTTGAGTATGATTTGCACTGCACTAACTTGCTTGCTTAGGGCGTGAAACTTATCCATTAACCCACTAGTGTCTGTAATAGGGTTCAACTGTTCCATTGGTGGTTAAGTGGGCTGATACAGAAAAGGAAAGACAGGCAAGGAGGGCTCAGAAAGCTCTGTCATTGGCATCTAATGTGCCAAATCCAGAATCCAGGCAACATTTATATGGTGCTTTGCCGATGGGTTATATGCCTCCATATAATGGATATGGTTATCAGGTTTGTTAAGTTTATAATCGAAAAGAATTTGGATATTATATAGGATGTAGCCTTCAGGTTTACATATTGAATAATATATTTAATTGGAGTGTTTTCTCCCATTGGTATTGGTAGTTGATGCTGAAGGTCATTTATATCAGTTTCTGCTCGCCTTTGTAGACTCCTGGGACTTATAGTCTCATGCACTATCGCCTGCCGCCATTGCAGAATCAGCATGCCTTCCACAATCTTATCCCGCCTTTAAACCAAGGAAATGCTATACGTGGAGTAACACCTAATCTTTCATCTGGAATAACTCCAAGAAGTTATACCATGTCACCTGCGAATTATGTGGGATCTGCTTATCCAGCTATACATGGGGTTCAATATCCCTTAACTTACCCTGGAGGAATGATGAGTAACCTGCCACTGGGTGGTCCATCAGGTTCTCTGTCACCATCTACTGCAAATAGCCAATCTGCAGCATCTTCAAGTGTCAGTACTAGCTCAGGGGGGCAGAGTGAAGGTTGTTGGAATTGTTAACCTAGCAAGTTTGTGTGTTTATAACTTTATGCGTAAGTGTATACTTAGGAATAATAAAGCTGTGGGCAATTCTCTTTGAAAGCAGGTCCACCTGGAGCTAATTTGTTTATTTACCACATTCCTCAAGAATTTGGTGATGATGAGCTTGCAAATGCCTTTCAGCGTTTCGGTAGGGTATTGAGCGCCAAGGTTTTTGTCGACAAAGCAACTGGTGTTAGCAAATGTTTTGGTATGATTCTTCCCGAGTATCACTAATCTGATGCAATTACTGCATTTATTTACCTTTGTATTGGCTTTTGTCTCCAGGATTTGTTAGTTATGATTCATCAGTAGCAGCACAAAATGCCATTAACATGATGAATGGCTTTCAATTAGGTGGTAAGAAATTGAAGGTTCAACTTAAGAGAGATAATAAACAGAGCAAACCTTACTAACTTTAAGGTAAGTTATGGATGAGAGCTAAGCTCTCAAGCTTGAATGGTCACACAAGTTCTCATAAAATGCTGCAATTCAAGTGACTGGGGTGGATGTGAGACATTCTACAGTTGCATAATTATGTCCATCCTTCTGGATTGAAGTTCAAGACACTTGTAATTCTTCATTAATTTGTACCAATGTACTTGTAGTCTGTAACATGAATATCAGTTAGACATCAAAGTTTTAGTTTATTGATTTCTGTTTCAAGAATTTATTTTTTTGTACAATTTCTCTGTGAATATCATGAAAAGATTTGATCATTTCTCTTACAAAGTCATTATTTTCTTCATTTTTAACCTTTTTTGGATTTATATTCTGCATTTCTCAAATATACATAAACTTTGAAAATGTTCTCTCCCAGCTTCCGGAATGTTGGGTCATCACTCCTAAAAGGCTGTAGATTTTCAATAGGTGCTATAAGAATCTTGACCTCCAGTATCTTATCTGAATATTCAGGTTTACTGAAAACTTCCATGAATGTTGATCCCTCTGTGTCATCAATAGCATTTGGCATCGCGATTAGTTTGACAGATCCATTTTTTGCCCTTGAAATGTGAGTGATCATATGTATTTTCTCTTTGCTTGCAGGCACTAGTGCTCTCTTGAGTATCTAAGATTTTTTGTTTTACTGCAGGACCTAAAAATTTCCTCATGCGGTGCCTTGTGATTGTCGTCCTGTTGGCTTGGATGCATGTCTTTTGTACCGTTCTCTTGGGTAATAATTGAATTATGTGTATCTGTTTGCAGTGTTTATGTAGATAAGCAAATATTGTTAAAAAAGAATGTGACTGGTAGGATCAAGTGAATATATTTCCATCATAATTTAGTATATTATCTTCATCACGTGCAGTCTCCTCATTATATCTCTAGATGTCTTAATCCTACAATGCGTTAATACTAAAATCTTTTGTCTATTTGTTACTTCTGTATCCAGTTCCAGCCCATCGAGTCCCTGATATTCAGAACCACCAGATTTTATGTGACTATATATTGAAACCTGCTATATATTTCATAGACTAGTTTGCTTCAAGCCCTATATATATCCAAATATGTTGCACATATCATTGACTAGTTGCTCTTCAGGGTAAGAACTGAAGCACCGAACTAATTTATCAGAGCATGCCTTGGTGAGCTGATAAAATACTAGTCTTCAGGTAAACATTTTGGACTCTATATCTTTTACATGGTCGCCATTTAGATTATTCATGTCAAAGTTATGAACTCGACTGATGGATAAATCTGTAGTTTGTCTTCAGCAGTTTTATGATACCCCACTTTCAGTTTCTTTTGCATGCAACATCACATTCTAGCTTTCTATTTTGGAAAAGGAAGCAGTGCTCTTTATCATCTCGTTGCCTCTATCAGGATGGTGTTTAATTGCACAAACGACTTAACTAAAAGATTTTAGTATATGATTATACTTGTAATATAGAGTAATTAGTTGGTCCTTTTAAATATGGTGGGCTGGTTGGCTTATTCGTCCATTGTTTTAGTTACCATTACTGTGTTGATAGGAAGATTGTGCTTTCTATATGGTGAGATTCCTTGGAGTCCTACATAACCAAGCATGATTCACCTTCACAATAGAATGCTACTTGGTTTTTACCTTGATCATTGTTTTTTTGTTGTCATAATCATATTTTTGCATTTAATTCTAAATCTTTTAATAGCTTTTGTTTCTTTGGTTTTAAGGCGTTAGATTAGGTGATTGTTCGTTTTCACCTGGAGGTATAGTTCTTGACATGTCTACTTAAGTCAAGCATGTACAAATTAATCCCATATCGTCACAAGTGGGTTATGCGTGCCATATTGTACTTTCTGGTCAGTTCTCGAGTTCAGGAAATCTCATTTGTTGTTATTTTTAAATTGTTTTTACAGACCTTTGGTAGTTCACTAAGAATGGGCCCTTGCTGTGGACTTTGTACTTTCAGTTAGTATAGGTAGAGATGATTTCTGATAAACAACTATTTCTTGATCTCAACTTGATTTTCTTTGTCTGGAGCAGATTATCTGTTTTGGCTTCTGATTGTTTGACGGATTAGATAATCTTGGGCACTACCGTTGTAAAATGTAACTTTCTCCACGTAGACTGGGCTGAATGTCAACCCTGATTTTCAGTGAGATTGGGATTTAGGGTTTTCACTGCCAATTTGCACATACATACTTGTGCAGGAGTGCATACACGTAGACCAAAAGTATTGCATTTGATCATATTTTTAACTGTAGTAGTTTCTGAAACCGACGTACCATGCATTTTGTATGGAAATTTTTGCTCGTAGCCCTTTTTCTTTCTTACTTTCTTCTCTTTCCTATTTTTTGTGGTCAATTTGTGATGTTGACTCTGATTGTGATTGCGATTTGGTGGTGGCGAATGGTGAGTTTTGGCTTGTGGATTAAGAACACGTGAAATAATATTGTGGCACACACTTGAAATAAGTTTTTCAACCATTTCTGAATTCTTTTTTTTAATTAAATATAGAAATTTAAAGGTTGTGTGACGGTGGATTTGAATCCGAGATTTTTGACCTCGGACATTAACCACTCTATCATTAAGTCAATATGCACACTTCTTAATTTTTTTTTGAATTGATGGTTACTTCATCTAGTTTAAACTGAGGCCGATGATTAGATCAGGCCTCTTCACATGGTTTGACATACGAGTATTATCAGAGTATGTCTGCACGCTTTTTTGTGATAGTATTATAAGAATCATTTCATTTTCTTCAGAATATTATTTTATCTAGTTCTCACAATTTTACTTTATTTTTTGTGGATAAACAAATAATTTTAGTGGATTCGAGTTTAAAATCTTTGACTTCAAACATTAATCATTTTATCACTCAGACTAAAACACACATGCAATTGTTACAATTTTATTTTACCTAGTTTGTTGCTTCTTGTTTTAATAAATATTTGTACATTTATATTTCATTCCACGTAGATTTTAGTGCATTTGTCATTACCATAAATGTGAAAGTACATGTTTATAAAATATAGATTTGTGTATTTTAATACTAGGATTACATCCTAGTAGAACATATTAATTTTATAAAAGGTAACGACTCGAGATACCCTCTATATGCAAAAATCAAGTACTTGAACATTTACAATAGAAAAAAATAAAAACCCTTTTTTACTATGTGTAAAGTATATGTAATACACTTGGACCTTTACAATATATAAAAAATAATAATCCTTTTTTACTATGTGTAAAATGTATATATATATAGGCATGAGATCAAATACAAACCAATTAGAGTATAAAATAAGAATCATTTTCAGTCATTGATTCGTGAAGATCTATGGTAAATTCATCATCTTACTTGATGGATTCAGATATTTACACGGCGAATTCAGATGCTTTCACGGTGAATTTAGACAGTTTCAAGAGTTCGTAATTTGTAGGTTATGGATGATTTTTATAATAACAATTACACACACACACAAACATATACACACACACAAACACACATATATATATATATATATATATATATATATATATAAGAATTACGAATATTTGTTGTGAATAAAATAAATTTGCTATGGAGGTTAATGCGTTCGTTGGGAAAGTTACTGAATCCAAAAATTCGAATTTTTCATTCAGGTTTAAATCATGTGAACGGCTATTTTTTGAATTGAGTAACTTTCTCAGCATATTCATCAATTTTTATAATGAAATTATCATTTTTTTGGTTTCATGTTCTCATAATAAAAATAGTTCTCACGTTAATTCTTTCCTATATATTAGAGGATGAATCAGGTAGGATGAAATTATTTGTAAGAAATAAGAATAAATATAAATTATTGACTTTAGTAAATCAATGGACAATATTAATTTACATTATGTTACAATATCTTATTATATATGTTATATTTTCATTTCGTATGATTTATTTAAATGATATATTAGTAGTTTTGTTTATGTTAAAAATGGTTATTTCCTTGATTTTTGGGATTTGTTGTAATTTATTCCGTAACTTCTTATTTTATATAGATTGTATGTTGCACGGTAGAATATGTTCATAGCATTTGCCGTGCAACAATAAATTATGTTACGTGATATGTAATGTGTGCCACATAGTTATTAAATATGTTCATTGTTTGTATTATATATTGTGCTACATAAAATGTAAGTAGTGCAACAATAAGTTGTGCTATGTGATGTATAATGCGTGTCACATATTTATTAAATATGTGTTATAGAATGATTAGTTTTTGCAACATTATATTAAGCAGATTATAAAAATTTCTACTTTTTCGGTAAGTGACGAGATTATCGAGAAATGATGAGATTTACGTCTGGAGTGGCAGAGAAAATATTTTTTTATACCAAATTTAATCTTATTCGAATTATTTTAATAAAATAAAATATGAAATTATTAACTAAATTTCCTTCAATCTGGACCGTTGATATGAACTAGATGTGTAGATATGATATATTCTTATTTCTTACATTTATATATATTCTTACCAGAACTACCCACACATATATATGGTTATAGAGAAAACTACCTCTTAAATAAGAACTAAGAACTCATAATCACCGTTAGATTGATCAAGATCGGACGATTAATAATTTTTTAATGAAAAAAATAGTTAAATCCCTAAATTTTTGATATTTGAATATTTTATATTCAATTTTTTGTTGTTCATATAATTCATGTTGTTGTTCATGTAATCGTAGTTCTTGTGCATGCTATTACATTTCATGTTCATGTAATTCATGTTGTTGTGCATGTAATCGTAGTGATTGTGCATATGAGAATAATTACGCAAATGAATATATAAAATTTCTTAATTATATGGTTAAATGGTTACCATTAAAATCGATGATAATAACTATTTATAATTAATCATGATCGTTAGATTATAAAAAAAATGGATGGATCACATTAGTTCTCAAAAAATTGAAGTTCTTATTTGACTCATTCCATATATATATCTATATCTATATATATATATATATATATATATAGGGATTGGATCAATGAACCACATCTTTTATGAACTCATAACCATGCATAATACGTTGAAGATGATGCACAAAGCGGTATAAAGTTGTGCATAACAAAAACTTTCTAAAATTATTTTGTTGTGCAACAATTTTAGAAAGTTTTAGATTATGCACAACTTTATCTTATTTTGTGCATTATCTTCAACGTCTTATGCATGGTTCTCAAGTTCTCAAAAAAGATGAGTTCTCACTTCATCCAACCCCTATATATATATATATATATATATAATCGTTTTTAACGTGAGAATTAAGAACAACAAAAATTCATCATGAAAGTTAATGCAAATATAATCGTTTTTAACGTGAGAATTAAGAACAACAAAAATTCATCATGAAAGTTAATGCATTCGTTGGAAAAATTATTGAATCAACAAATTTAGAATTTTCATCCAATGATCGAATCCAATAAGGGACGAAAAGTCTATTTTTTAGGATTCATGAACTTTCCTTGTGGATTCATCAATTTTCACACAGAATTTATCATGTTTTGGTTCTTACGTTTTCACATTAAAAATGTTTATATTACTCTAAATGTCCAATCCCATATGCAGGAAGTATGTAGAATAAGTTCCTACATCAGCTGCTCTAATCCAACACATAAATAAAGATGTTTTATACTTCTTATGTCTCACTGAACTTGATCTATATTTTTTTTTGGATTGTTTAATCCAATTTGATTAATTTTCTTTTAAGAAAATAATTATTTCTTCAAAATATGTAGGTCATATTTATTTTTTATCCCTTTAAGTTATCTTATATAATCGTGTCTAAAAAATGAATAGTATTAGACGGGACGGATGTAGTATTTATTAAACCATTAATTTAGGGTTGATATTCGAGCTCAGAGGAATCATCGAGGTCGTGGCGGTGGCGACCGTGAAAGTGCGCATTTGAGATAGATGGCCTCGGTGTGGTTGGAGATGGGCGAGGCATGAACTCGCCGCAGCCATCGGCTGGGAGGTGGTAGAGGTGGTGTTGCAACGTCGTGTGGTGCTTGAGCACGTCATTGGTGAAGGCGGCGGGGACCTGGTTTGGTGGGGTTGTATCCGGGAAGTTAATTTATTTTCTTTTTAAAATGACGTGGGACGTAAACTATGTCGTTTAAAATATCTATGTGAGAAAAAAAGTCACCTCAAATAAGTCGTCGTCCAATGATTAAGAAAATCATTAAAAAATAATATTATAAAATAATTTTTTTAATATGTTCGTATTTATTTTTAATGATTAACTAATGCATGAGTTAATTAAAAATAAAATAAAAATATATTAATAAGTGAATTAAAAAATATTATTTTTTATGCAAACAAGTTTGTTTATTTGGAGGGATCGGGAAGGAAATTTTCAGAAAAAAATATTAATATTTAATATTGTGATATTTGAAGTTTGTAATAAATTCTTTTTAGTGATATGTAAGTTGAAGACGACTTTGATTGTATACATGAATGTGGTGCAAATTCAGGGTTTAGTTTTAGACAAATTGTTACAGCATTTTGCGTCACCTGCAAAACCAACCTCGCATTTTCTCTTCTAATTATACGACTCTAATTGCTTACAATTTCTCTTCTAATTATACGACTCTTAATCATTTTTTTCCTTTTGTTTCACTATCCAACCTTTTATGACTTTGACTTATTCTTTAATTTCCTGATGATATTTGCAACATCTTTTAGCACCTCTAATTCACGCATTAATGTTGTTAAGCGCAACTAAAATATATACTAACTGTGATAGTACGAATATTTGCAGATTGAATATTTGTGGAGCCTTCATTAAGTTTAAAGATTCAATAGGGAAGAAAAAAAGTTAATAGTTCACGGGCGAAATAATGCTTTTATAAGGAAATTCCCTAAACTCTTAGGAAAAATATGCCTCCTTGTTGTTTATTATTATTATTATTATTATTATTATTATTATTATTATTATTATTATTATTATTATTATTATTATTATTATTATTATTATTATTATTATTATACTGAATAAACTCATGTTTATATACAATAATATGCAGTGACAATCTGACTTATCACAGCATGTTATTATGTAATCAACACCAACTTGCGTCGTCGTTATACTTCAATAATTTAAAACAACGCTAGATAAAAGGCGTTATATATTATTAGCTGGGTTCCATTTTTTCTTTCTTCTTCGTCGTGTGCGTTATCATTTCATTGATTTAACTGATTTTTTTACACAATTTTCAACCATTTTCCGATATAAACTATCGATCAACTAATTATCAAAAGATGACGACTTTTCAAGGAATTCATCTTCCAAAATTACCTAAAGAGGTATTGATTACATAATAATAATAATAATAATTATTATTATTATTATTATTATTATTATTATTATTATTATATTATTATTATTATTAATCAATAAATAAATAAATAAAACTTGGAAAATAAGCACAATAAACCATAATTCGTAATTGATAACTAATAACCCAAAGAGGTCATAAATTCAATCAATTCTTAAACGTAAGTGTCAAAACTACTAATAATCCAATACTGATCTCAACGATATCTCAGATAATGAAATATAATCAAATTTTAGACAGAAATATTAAATTTAAATATGATCTTATATTGATATGGATCTCATTAATTTATTGGACCTCGTTAAATATAATTACAAACTATAGCCAATATCAATTTGACTTTTTATTATTTATGGATACACGGCCATATATATATTTGTGTATAATACGTATAAGAATAAGAGGAACGTTGAGGTCCACTTACCCGGCCCCAACTAGGGATGGCTACGGATCCGGTTCAGATCAGTAGATCCAGATCTATTTTTCAGGATCTAGATCTTCAAAGAATAGGATCCGATGAATCTGGATCGGATCCGAATTATTCTTCTAAAATCTGAATCTGGATTTGGATCTCGATTTCTGAGATCCAGTTCTGATCCAAATTCGGCTCATGGATCCATATAATATATATGTATATATAATTTTTATTTATATTTTTAAGTGTGTTATATTATTTTTCTTTCTAGTCGAAGTTGGATGAAATATGTTACGAAATTGGATGGTATGTCAATAATATTAGAAACTTGTACATTGTATTTGAGAAAATTTTGTATATGAGTGGTTTATTTGCTAAGATATGTGCGCTACATCTTTTATTAGTATTGCAATATTATGTATTGTCATGAAAGCAAAAATAAATTTGTAACTAACATCTTCTTGTATAGTAATGATTGTAGAATTTTTAAATACTTATTATAGTGTTATATGTATTTAGATTATTATTATTATTATTATCATTATGATATTACTGTGAATTATAGTTGATTTATGATTTATTTTAGAAGATAAAACATGTGAATCCGGGTCTAGACTTAAACCCTGCGGATTTTATGGATCTGAGCATGGATTTAATTTTTTTGGACCCAATGAATTTAGATCGGATCCGAATCCAAATAAAAAAATTTAGATCTCCGATTCATTATCATCTTTAGCCCCGGCCCCGGCCCCGGCCCCGGCCCCGGCCCCAATTACTTATAGAAGAAGAGGGTATATGTAACGTCATAAAGTATGAACCCCAAGACCGGTCGTACGCACTCCTTCTAGAAGCTATAACTAAAACATGCAATCAAGGCGTAAAATTTCTCATCTTTAAAATAAATAAATAAAGACGTGAAATTTCAGATAATAAAATACGCGTAGCGACAGCTGATAGATCTCTAAAATAATATGTGTGCATACATATAAAATTACTGAATTAATTGAAACACTCATCTAACTCGTGGAAATTATTTTTATTGCAAGTTGGATCAGAGAGGAAAAGTACTATCACTTTTTTATTTTTATTTTACGGCAAAAAGTACTATCACAATTAAAAATGATAATCTGTTTCCCCCCCCTCTTTTCTGTTAAGACAACGGATAAAGAAAAGTACGTTGTATTATTTAGACTTTTGGTTACCCAATTTAATCAGATGCTATGACTTGTTTTTTATTAATTGGGGCTTAATGTAAAGAATATTATAAGTTTCTTTACATCAACAACGAATAGAAGAATTTATATGGAATGATTACACTATGCTATAGGCGATTCAAGAAATTTTCATGAAGAACGAAGATGGCTATTGATAGATATTTTTTATTTGGAATGGTAACACAATGCTATAGGTAATTCAAGGAACTTTCATGAGACGAGTCAAAATTAATTTAAATGCATATTTTACAAATTAAAGTTACAAATGTTCTATTAAAACTGAATTTGGTTTTCAGTTTCAATAGAAATTCGAGACGACATTACACAAATTTTTGTGTTAACCTGAATTTATCATAGCTTTATAATCACCTTTATAATGCAATTATCAAGATTGATCTCCAAATCCATCTCACATAATTACAAAAACAAATGAAATTTATTAAAATAATAAAGTGAGAAAAAGAGGTGTCGCCCGCGAAGATTGCCCAACCAATACAGTAAACGCACCAGGGCTGTTAAGTGTCAAACAAGACAGCCCACCTCACCTTTCCATTTCATCCCTTTACCCAAATCCCCTACTTATTTCTCGTATATAACACACATATATACGTGCGTGTGTGTGTAGAATTCTGATCTTGATTTTGACAATGGAGGAAGGGAGAATGTTATTCGATGCATCAGCTTACATGTTGTTCGAGGCGAGCGGCGACTCCGAAGCCGCGTATTACGACGCCGCATTCGAGCAGAAAGCCGACGCCGCGGCGGCGGAGGACGACGATGCGCAGTCCTGCAGCTACAGGTCGTCGGCGCGCGCGGGGCTGCATGAGGCGGTTGACGGCGGCGATGATTTTCTGGACTTTGACTACTGTAGTGGGGATGATAAGGAGGACTACGGCGGGGGAAGCGACGACGAGGACGGCGTCGTCGATCAATGCCACCGTCTGAGCCGCAGCGCGGCGGCGGAGCCGGCGAAATCGAAAGGCTGTGAAGAATCCAATGTGATGATGATGAATGAGAGAGAGGGGGATAGGCAGTTTTGGGAGGCGTGTTTGGCGTCTTAGAGATTGGGCAAAACATTTTTTGTTTAATTTGTCCCTTTTATCCTAATGATTTTTCTGGAAAATCCAGAAAAGGAAAAAAAGAGCAAGTAATTAGTGTTCAAGGATGCACAAAAAATTTCTTTGCAAAAAAATTGGCAAAGAAATTAATCTCCTAAATTTGATGAACATCTTTTCTTTATCAGATTTTTGTTTGTAGATAGATTTACATTGTTTAGATGATACAACTGTACATAAAATTGCTTCAATTAAGTCTGATGACAAATACTTCTTTCTATTTGAATTTGATTCTCTATTTTTTCTACATGTTGCCAGATTTAGCATTATCTGCTTCTGCATCCTTGCCAAATATTTATTACTTTATTCTTACGGGAAAATGGTATTTTTGCCATGAGTTATTTATTCCTTAATATTTTCGGTTAACTAATTATACTAATTACATATATGAGTTTTCCTATGGCCACGGGCCCACGAGATTAGACTAACATCGCATGCATATTGAGATTATTGTTTATTAGGGTGTAGCTCATTAATTAGTAATTGAAAGCTTTGAGAATAATAATAATAATAATAATAATAGTTGACTAAAGGTGTGTGTGTGTTGGCAGTGGTAGAGTGGTTAATCTTGCGCGAAGGTCTCGAGTTCGAGTCACCGTGTGTGGCCTTTAAAATTTCGTATTAAATTAAAAAAAAAATAGTTGACTAAATTATTTTAGAAATCATATTCACTGTTGAAAGAGATTCTATAAGTCCAAGATTCTAGGGTGACAATTGGCATTAATTACAATCAAGACTGGTTGTTTGTTGAAACATTGTTACGATTTTCTATTCAATAATAATTGTCTAATTTTATTGCAATTGATGGTTCAACTAAAGAAACATTTGTGCAATGCAAATTCTAGGAGCCTGAAAGTTCCGTTGCTATTATTTTTCTCATAAACTATTGATTATAGTCATTCTAAGATGCAGCACTACATAAATATTAATAAGTAAAAATGATTAGTCAATATACAACTTTCAGTCCCTCATGCAAAACATGCCATCTTAGACTTTATGCATCAAGTAATAATTTTAAATAAACTCGAACAAAGAATAATTACTTGAAACTTATTGGACGTTTTCTCAATTGGTGATGATAATCAAACACAACACACGGCAAAACTCGTTGAGTAAAATACTAAATCAAAGCAAACAAACATTATCTTACAAGAAATACAAGTACCCAAGTACTTACAGTTTACTTTGATGATTATTATAAATGTACAAGAATAATATAACTTAATTTACCATATTTTTCAAATGACCGAAAAACTTGGAATAATACCATATACAAATTGCAGATACTATAAGTAAATATCTAAGGGGAAAAAATAGTTAATTAGTCGAACTTGACTACATAAGCTGAAAATTTGTAGACGTTATTTTTCTTGTCAATTCAAATGTGCATAATACATGCGATGCAAGAAGAGGTGAGTTTCCGATACACTTCTAACAGTTACAGTTAGAAATAAGGCAAAAAACATCATCAATATTCTTGATTTTCTGGATCTAAACTTTGCTGGTGGAGCAAGGGGGAATTGAGCACTATTTCAGCCCTAAACTGAACAGTGGCTTACAACCAAATAAAACCAAACCAATCTATGTCTTATCAATGCCTAAAACTTACCACATATATTAATATACAAAAGCAAGCATGGCTAACAAATCTAGATCCTAAAACAACAAGGCACTAACTAAAACTGCAATTGATCAAACAACCACAGATTCAATGGCGTTGTCGACCATCTCCTGGTCAACAACGCCGTTGAGTTCCCGTCTGACTGCAGAGTGTGGGTTCTCTGCAGCCATTTTGAGTCCCGAACCAGTCGAACTCATTCTCGAGTCCTCTCCGTCGCTGGTGCTGAGGAACGAACTCTCAGCTCGACCATCTGACACCGAGAAGCAAGAATTTGCATTGAACGGAGAAGAACCGCTCTCCTGGTCCCTGCACAGAATCCCCTCAAGCTGCTTGCAGAATCCATTCTTGGCATTCTGGTTCTCATTCAGCTGCCTCAAGAAGCACTCTTCAATCTCGCTCAACGACTCGACCTCGTCTCTCTCCTCGTCGTCCGAGGCCGAATCAGCCGATTCACAGCTAGTTTCCATCTCTTGCTGGCTATCGTACTCCTCCTCATCTGACTGCCTATCCGATGAGATAGCGGACGAGGTGAGTAGCCCCCATCGCCCGCCTCATCCTCTCTCGTAGCGTCTTCGTGATTAGTGTCTTAAGCAAGTTCATCACTTGAACAGCATGCATTAGGGCAGTTAACGGATCGGACATCTGCACAAAATAACATGTATATCACCAACTCAATCAAGATTAATTTCTCCCGAAAAACAGAATCAAGAACCTGAGCCACCTGAGTCATGTTTGGGGAGAAGACCATAGCGATGTTTCTGGCATTCATCTTGTTGGATTCCTCGTGCTCGACCACATCAGCCATGAGATCGACTGCCCAGTTGAGCAGAGCGCTCTCGGTTGGTTTCAGCTGCTTGATCAGCTCGACTGCCTCCTCCTCCGTATTGCACTGCAATACCTGCTCGGGAGAAAGCCCGTCAAGCACTCCACACGGGAGCTCCCTAAACCATGCCTTGATCAACCCAGCTAGGCAATGAACATCGATGTCTTCGGGCACGATGCCCCGATTGAGCTGGTCCCTAACGTGCTCCTCCTGGCCATTCTCCGGATTTATCCTAAATATCCCTTCCGACTACAAGATTGTTCGGACAAATCGATCACCTCTCGAGTACTAAATCAAAGCAACATTGTCTAAATCAAGAATTCATGTTAGCTCACTCACCTTGAGACCATCTTGTGAATACAGTCTGTCCTGCATCAACAATAATATAGTCGGGACGCTGTTCCCTCTATTGTCGTAGGAGCACTGCATCGAGTCCGCTGAGACACCAAACACACTGACACTGCATACAAAAGTTTATTGAACAATATCAGTATAATGAAAACTCAAGAAATCAGACAAAATGCAACAAAGAAATCACAGTGGGTCAAACAGTAAGAATTTTCTTGAGGCCTTAACATCACATCAACTTTAACTTAAGAATTGATTTTGGGGGCCCCTTGACTCTTTAAAGAAGTACTTTTTCATGTACATGAGCACTGATTGTAGTTTCAGTGGCAGCTACCAGTGTAAATGAGTAATAACTATGACTAGTCTAATCTCCATTATTGTTGTACCACGAGCTTAAGAAACAGCTGAATAATATATGATTCAAGACTTCTTCATCATCGATGATGTTGATGCTAAATAAATATTCACATAAAGATTCATTTACACTTAGTTGTAGCTTAGTAAAGACTAGTAATTTGAACCTCAATAGAATAAATATGAATAACACAAAGCTTGTTTCCCAAATTTCTTAACTACTGAACCCATTGTTGTTATGTGAATATCCCTATTCTGTATGTACTGCACAATTTAGAACTAAAATTCCAAAATTCAGTTCTTTTGGATTCGAAATCGTGAAATTTTTTAGCAACTAGTTTTGTGATTTTGGCACAGTAGCACTTGTTAGGAACCGTCAGATCTAGACACATTCAAATAAAATACTAGTTTTTGAGGCTCCTTTTAACAAATCCAATAAATTTCTTAAAAGAAGCTAAAAAGTTGAAAACTTTACAATCCACCACCCTCAAAAAGCTTTTTTTTTTTACAAAAAAATGACATGAAACATCAAGCCCAGAAAATCAACAAGAAAACATAAACCTGGAAATTCAAGTGAGCCCAAACAAAATCTAACTTATGAAAAAAAAGAGGGAGGCGGAGCGGGGGAGTTAGAAATCCTAATTTTTCATACCTGGCACTCGGAGCTCTGCAAGGAACCTCAACCTCGAACTCAACGGGAGACCCAGAAAACCGTGGAATCTATCAAATGTGACATGAGTTATGTGCTGAACGTTAGTGGGCCACCCGATTTCCATGTGATGGACGGCCGAGATCACTTCCTGATCCTGCCGGTCGATGCGGCACGTAGACACCATTGATTTTCTCAGAGCTGATAATATGAAATCAAGCAACGAGAGCTCCTGCTCCTCAGCTACAGCGGATTTTGAGCTCTTGCCCGCGCAGCCGCCGCCCCTCGTCACCATAACCATCCCAGTCATGGTTTTGAGCTATCCTCGTGAGCGAATTCAAAGGAAGAATTTGAGTTTAGTTTAGTTTTTATTGATGTTGTTGCATTGAAGGAAGGGGGTGGGCTTTTTTTGAGTCTGAGGTAAGGAGTGTTTATTTACACTGTTTATTCAAACGGCCACTCATTTTCAAATTCTTGTTTGTCCACTTTTCTTTTTTTACTTTTCTTTTTATATATTTTATTTGTTGTCTTTTACTGATTTGGGTTTTTGTTTTGCAGTATATTTCTTCTTTGCCACTTGGGTTGGATTGTATGTGGTGGTCTTTTTTTCTTATTGAAAAAATGTAATTATTAACATTTTAAATACACGGTATGTCATGTGTAGTGTCAGCATAATAAGACAGAGCAATAGGCGCCATTTATCTCGTGTGGATAATATTTGCTTGTCTAAGCTTAGATATTGATTTTTTGAAATTATATATGGGATGAGTATACTGTATATATAGTTAGAATTGTACGAATAAATGGATTCGTGCATAATCTAATTAAATTGGACAGAAATCAAAATGTCGAAAATTAGCACCCAGTTATTATTGAACCGAATTTATTGTATTTGGATACTCAAATTTATATTTACTTCCAATTTTGAAAGAAAATTGAATTCGATGTCGATTTTCAAAACAAACGAATTATCGAAGCCGAAATC